>JAVRXN010000001.1:67262684-67816306 GCA_033556935.1 Timema podura
TACTATACTTGTATTGTGTAAATATTGTTTTTTACTACGAAAGCTTTCCTCCTAAAAACTCTTTTGTGACTCCACAAACCAAAACTAAACTAGGTCTCTAATAGATAAGTAAGGTTGCGCTGGAACTGATCTCAACGCTGTGACAAGAACACAACGTATCCACTTCCTTTCTACTGTACGACTGCTCCAAAATATCTCCGGAGCATAAAGGAACAAGGTTGCTCAGGACCTGTTACAGCGCAGCCTGTGACAGAGAGACGAGGAGCAAGGTTATGCCGGACCTGTTACAGCGCTCGCTGCCTGTGACAGAGAGACGAGGAGCAAGGTTATGCCGGACCTGTTACAGCGCTCGCTGCCTGTGACAGAGAGACGAGGAACAAGGTTATGCCGGACCTGTTACAGCGCAACCTGTCACAGAGACGAGGAGCAAGGTTCCTCTGGACCTGTTACAGCGCTGCCTGTGAAAAAAAAGCAGAGAGACGAGGAGCAATGCCAAGCGTTGATAAACACTTCTAATACGTGGCTGTTTTGTGGTGCCATCTACCGTACAATATTGTAACGACGCAGTCTTGACAGTAAGAAAACAATAGAAGCTCGGAGAAAACAAATGGGAATACAGTAGTAATAGGTTTAACGTTTCAAACTGAGCAGTGACAAAAAGGAACAGCTCCTTTCGTCTGTCAAGAACAGGCTGTGAATGTGACGTCAGAGGAGCAGTGACAAAGGAGCAGGTTGTGATTTCACAACCCATCCCTAACTCGAAGTTACCAGATATACTCTCATGAAGCCACATGCCAGACCATATCACCTACAAAACCATAATATTATGTTGATTTGTTGTCACTTTTGGCAGTCAAAACGTTGACAAAAAACAATTTATTTTTGATTTTGTTTTTCTTTTGACCGTGCTTTAAATCTGCTACCTGTCAGTTACCATATCTTTCGTGGTTATTGGACCCTGGCAAAATATGAAAATAATCCCCAAACCCAAAGTAACCTAGACGTGATAGTAAAATAATCTGAAGGGAAAACTCCACAAATGTTAATTATACACTAAACCTTTCACTTTGAGATTGTAGAAAAACCGTTAGGATTACAAATAATACCATAAGAACCTGTTTTTTAAACAATGTTATTTTCTATTTTTTATGATAAGTTTAGCAAACACTTAGATAATATAAATGGTTTACGCTATAATTGCAAAAAAAAAGTTTTAGGATGCCGTTTTTTCAAAATGGTAAATGTAAAATAACCTTTTGAGAACAGCACTAAATTCTAATTTAATCACAAAATTATAGACTACTAATATTTAAAATTTCATGTTAGTATCAAAAAGTGAACAATTGTTATGCTTAGCAACTCCACTATTACGCCTAGGTTATGTTAGGTTTGGGGATTAATTTCATATCACTCCAAGGCTACGTTAGGTTAGGTTTAGCTCTCTTTGGTGCCCCATCGAGCCGGCGCCCTCATGACACTCGAAAGTGTGCAATTTTACTGCAATTTTTGATATAAAGATAATATTTCTTCTATTTCGGCTGGTGAAGTGAACATTGTATTTTGTCTTTTGATTATTTTAGTACTTTTTCCATCCTCATCAATACTCTATGTTCACCCCATTGTTTAGGTAGTATGAGGTCTCCAATATCGTCTCTCTCTACCTCCCATGAGTGGCATATATCTGCACACCAGTTAGGGAGATTTTTAGCTTTCATCCATGTAATGTGTGAATAGTAAGTTAATTTTAAATGTGCAACAAAGGACAAACAAAACAATGACTGGTTCAACCTTATAAAATAATCAAGAAACAAATATACAGTAGCAATAATAAAACATGTAATATTTTATTTTGTAAGAAAACATGAACATTCATTTGAGTTTTATAACAATTAAATATTTTTCTTATTTTCTAATAGTAGGCCTATAACCACTTAATAAGATGAAGTTTAATGTCTTAAGTAAAAACCAAATTAGTAGATAAGTTATTGCTATACCCCAAGAAAATATTTAGATAAAGTATTGATGGGGTCTGTCAAGGCCGTAGCCAGCCACTAATTTCGGGAAGGGGGTGGGGGGGGGAGCGGGGGTTGGTGGGCACACCCCCCAGTTGCCGGAGGCTAGAAAACATTCTAAATCATAAACAGTTCTAGAAGCTATCTGAAGTGTTTTTTATGACAACATACTGCCCTAACTACCAGAGGCTGGGGGAAAATTCTAAATATTAAACCCCTCTAGAAGCTATTTGAAGTGTGGTAACACAGCCCCCTAATTTGTACTTGTATCATAATTTTGATATTGTTTCAACCATAAATAAAGCCATATATTTTGTTCATAAAATTTCAGGGGTGGTATTGACCCGTCCCCCCTCCCACCTCCTGGCTACAGTCTTAGGGACTGTACCCATAAAATTGCATAGTTTAGCCACTTTTTCTTTTAAACAAACTATTCCTCTTTTTATCATATATCATGAAAAATGTTGGCTATTGATTATAAAAAGAAAACAAATCTTGCCTTCCTTTTTAAGATAGCCTGTTCAAAGTTTCAAAGCTTCAAAGTTTCCAAAGTTTCAAAGTTTCGAAAGTCCATACGTCTGTCAGTGCATGCACATGGCACACCTTAAACTATATTCTAAAGTTTTTTTTAACTCGCAATAATTGTCTACAATTACCAAATTTCGCCTTTTTCCATAGCAAACACCATTGTCTCATTGTCCTGTTTAAAAAGTTCTTGAACATTAACTAATGATTTTACGCGAAGTAAACTAATGTAACTTTTCATTACCACTGAATTGATTCAAAGAGCCTAATTTAAAAGGTAAATGAAACTCTCATATGTGTTACAAAATAAAAACAGTTATTTCTAAAAGGGAATATTATCATCCAACCAACCAGTAAATGAGTAGCAGGGGCGAATCCAATAAATTTTGAGAATCTGAGGTAGAATGCTGAGGCTAATTACTAAACAATAACTTGGACCACTAAAGGAGAGCAGTTTTGGAACATTACAAATAGCTTCCCAACTCATGGGCTGGCTAGTTTCATTAATTTTGAAACTCAATTGTTAACTAGCAAAAAATTATCAATATACCTACTAGAAGAGGAACCAAAGTAAAATAATGCCATTTAATTATTCGTGTCTTTGGGTCAACTTACAGCAGATGGCTCACCAAGATTATATACCAATGTGGGCCAACCTACAGCCAGTTTTATTCTGGCCCACCAATATCAATGAGGTTTTAAATAAATAATTTAAGAAGGTGTAAACTCAATTTGTACTATCAAAAAATTTGTGGCACAAAAAAAAAAGGGATCAGCTATTGCCGCACTATAAGTTACTGCTATAGGTACTCATAATACTACCTATATAGTGTATAAAGTGTAATCATTCCAAGTAGGTTTTCAAATTAAAACTTTTACTTGTTTATTACCATTATTATTACTTTTTTTACTTTGCTTTTGGGCCGCTGTGTTTGCTGCATTTTTCTGAATGTCTTGCAAGTCATGAAAGATTAAACTACACAGTTTGAGGCTAATTAAACAATAAACATTATTTTTACATGTTTAGAAAGTTATTATTTGGTAAAGACTAAAGAACCAAAAACTCTCTTCAGTTGTTTATAATAATCAATTAATTATTGAGCTTTTCTTTTCCAAGTTGGAATTATAGTGGTATATTAACCACACAGCAAACAATGTAGGTATTACCTGCTAAATAGAGAGTAATTTTCTTATCAATAGGATTATTAGAAAATAAATAAAATATGCACTTGAAGAGGATTTTGAAGTTTTAGGGAACATTTATACAGTTCTATTAAGATAGAAAAGGACTTTTTTGATATATAAAAGTCCTTAAAAGACTATTTTCATATTTTTATACATAAAGCCAGGGCCACATTTAAGGTTCATGATGCCCTGAGCAGACTTTGACATGGCACCCCTCACCCACTCATTAATGTATGATAACAAATAATGTGCTAATTCCAGTTTTGGTTCAGGAGGGATATCTCGCTTAACCCTCCAATGGATATATTGATATATTTTGATTCAGGTTGGAATAAATAGACATGGAACACAAAATTAATAGCCTTTTGAACTTGAGTATAGAAGCCAGTCTCTTTTAAACATGTCTTCATTAGGTAACGTACAGAAAAATAGAAATACCACTGACAGTGAACGTTTTGCATCTTTATATTGACGCTCAGACTCAGAAAAGTCAGCTTTTAAGTTCTGTTTAATAACAGACCGAATTACTTTTTGTATTATGCTCTCATATTTGACATTCCAGGTTGCAGGGTCCTCAAACAAATAGGTCATACTACATTTTGCAGACAATCTTTGTGTAGAATACAGGCCTATATATAGAAGTCTACGTTGAGAATTACGCTTCATTTTGTTGTATTGCTCATCTGAGTTCTGAAGACCAAGAAAATCTGTTTATCAAGAGCATTTCACTCTTCAAGTTGTTTTTTTTAGCACCGCGTCTTACTACCCGTTCGGGTTATATGCTTAAGTACTAATTACAATAATAGATTAGGAATTGGGAAGGTTGAATTTAGAGGAAGTAAACCCGCATTTGCGTAGAGGGAGAGTGGAAAACCATTTAGGAAAAACCACCCTCAGTTCACCCGACCGAGATTCGAACCTCGATCTCCCCGTCCTCCGCGGTCTAGCTCAACACGACTGACGCGTTAGCTAACTACGCCACCGAGGCGGGTCTCTTCAAGTTCATGGTCAAATTCAAATGATGTAACATTTTTTTTTTCTGTCACCAAATTTAAATTTGTACCAAAACCACATTACTCAGTTCAAGTTAACGATAGAGGGCCCATCACCTTTGGAATAAGAGGACTTTTCACTACTGTTATTACTAAATTTAACGGAAATGGACGATTCAAGTACAATATTTAAAAAAATTCTTAATATTTGGTACTTTCTTTAAAACAGTTTCTTCTTCAAATTATTTTTTAGCTCCTCGCTTACGGTTTTCTGCTCCACTAGGTTTCTTATAGTTATTCATGTTGAAACAAAATATAATCTTACCTTAGTTTAATTCTTTCAATGTTACTAAATCTTCATGGTTCATAGGTTATAAGTTTTAAATAATAACGTCCACAAACATAACCTCACTAGCACTCACAAAACCCTCAAAACGCTATTGTTACTGTCACAATAAAAAAAATAGTCTTCCTTAGATAACTACTAATATTTTTTATTCATTTATTTTTACTTATTTTATTATTATCTTACTACTTATTTGGATTATATGCTCACATACTAATTTTGATAATCGGTTAGGGATGAGGAAGGTTGAATTTAGAGGTGTACCTGCATGTGCGCGGAGAGAGAGAGTGGGAAACCGTTAAGGGAAAAAAACCCTCAGTACACTCGACCGAGATCAAACCATGGTCTTCCCGTCATCGGCAGCTTAGTATATTTCAAGAGTAGCGCCTTGGACCATGCAACCACTAAAGTGGGTGACTTCTTATATTATATGTTGAATATTTTACAATAATTTATAAATATGATGATTGTTTATGACTCAATAATAATTTCTCCTTATTTTTAATTTCTGTCTTTATAAGGTGCATTTTAATATAAACTGAGTGTAATATAATTTGATGTTTTGGGGTTAAGGAAGGGTGGGAATAGACCCCTAGTTACAAAATACTACCAATCCTTTATCGTTAGGTGTATATTCAAAATGCCAGTTTTTACAGTTTACAGGTATTGAGAATGGTTGTAATTATGAGAATTAATACTATATTAACATATAGAACATACTATTTGGAATTAAGTTTATAAAATAATGATATATTTTTGCAACACATTCACATTAAATTTGTTGATAAATGTACACAGTCTTATGGTTTAAATGATGATTTGATATCTTATAGACATTAATTATTACATAAGCTATTATGCAAATTTATGGGTCAATAAAGAAAGCTTAAACACATGAGGAGTGATTCAACAATGTACCAAAAGGTTTTATGAGACCAAAGTTGATTTCCATGGAATGTGTTAACCTACATACAATTTTACTGCTCATTTATGGCTGTTTTTATGGTGGCAATAGTATTGAATGCTTAGAGATAAAATTGTCTTCTTCTTTAAACATTGACAAAAGTAAGTATTAGCACCTGCTTCTATATTATTTTGTGTGTGTGTGTGTGTTTGTGCAATTAATTTGGGCTACAGTTTTTTTAAATGCTACCCCTTTCTAGTTAGATTATAAATAGGTACCCTTTAAATAAATACATGGTAAATTCATAAAAGGATTAACACATTAGCATTAGTATTTTTTATTCTTTATAGTGGTAGTGGTCGACTTTTATGGTCTTTGGGTAAAGTGCTCGGCTCAGAACCCAATGTTCTTGGGTTAAAACCCGGCCAAGGTCGACAGATTTTTCTTGAGCAATAAAAATCTGTAGCACAATTTACTTTACAGGGAAAATAAAGCTGTCAATCCCCTGTTGATTTGTGGTATGTAAAATAACTTTGAAAGGTAAAATTGGTAGGCCCTTTCGCTCTTGCTCATAGAAATTCAGTGTGAGAGGCAACAGTGAACCACCACACTTTCTTAACTTCCTTAGTGCATGGGATTTCTACCTGATGGTGTGCGCAGCACTAACCAGCCAAAGGGCTCAGTGCATGCCTAGTTCCGGATGGATATAAATCACATCACACCAACTTTCGGGTTGTAGACTTGAGAGAATGGTGGTAATAGTGGTTGCTGTGTGGTGGTAATAGTGGTTGCTGTCTTCTGATAGCCGAGATAGAGCCATCATCAAATTATGGAGCCGTCCACACTATACATTATTGCCTTATGTCGCATTCCATATGCAGGATGACCTAGAATCTAATATTGTTTGTTGATGACTTTATCTTAGTAGAACAAACACTGATATTCTCTGCATGTCTTTACACACCTTACAATATTTGTTATCCTTTATGTTGCTATATTACAAAGTCAAACTTATTGTATAATATGTACCAATTTGTTTTGAAAGATATGCCTCCCATAATGGAGGGCCTGTTCCTTGCACTCATATTTACACATTATAAAATAAATTGTGTTTCGGCATCTGCCCGATGATTGTTTAACAACTTACATGACTCACTCTACAATACACACGACTAAAGTTTCTGTATGTTTGCCCCAAATTTTTTATGATTATAAGGGGTACCAGAGAAATATTTTCCAAAAATAAAATGTAAGAACAAAAATTCCTGCCATTTTAATTTGCAAAGGTCCAGTTTTATTAATGCATCACAAACACAACATTAGATCTATACAAGAAGTACCTAATTTATTATATAGGTACAGTACACATTTGTATCACATTGTTAAAAATAAATAGTATACATTTTTAAGATGTAACATATCTCAAAACTATAAACAATATTAACTATAATATAAAGTTTGAACATACATTCTATTAAATTATGTAATTTTTAGACATACCGATACAACTTGTCAAAATGTTTTGAGAAAACAAAATAAACATTTTAAGTACCAATACTGAAAACCTAATTTAAATCAGAGCATCATTATATATATATATATATATATATATATATATATATATATATATATATATATATATAATATATATATATATATATAAATAATACAATGCATGTCCTATGCATAACAGAATGTTATTCCAAATTCTGTTATTCCAAACAGTTCTGCGATGAGGACAACATATATAATGCAGATAACAAAAATGGTGCATTCTTAAGTGCAAGTTACAAACCAGGTACACTGTATGTGCATGAGATCAATTAGCTCCAGTCAAACAGATTTTTATTTCCTCCCATTTATTTGCAATGCAAGCATTAAAAGTTTTCATGAGGTATCCCATTTAAGACTATAAACTTACGCAATTGTAATTTTTTATATTAAATATATTTTTAGAAACGTGTCTCTGTGAACAGCATTTTATGCTATCAATGATTATTCCAACCAATTGTATAATTAAAAGCTTGTCAAAGTGAAAGCATATTCACAAATCCTGAGTCAGCCTTTGTTAGATTTTTTTCTGATATTTACCAAGTAGCCAACGTTCTCACATATCCATCACAGATTCTGACTTAAACAATGAGTGATAAATGACCTTGAGACCAGGATGAATCCTTAATAGCTAGTCCTAAACCAAAGTTCTCAGGTTCAATTTCTATGTCCAAGTATCATTTATTCTATATAGCAATAAAATAAGGAGTTTATTATTAGCATTGCTCGATATCTAACGCATGGAGAGGTCTGAAATTTAAAAATTAATAGCCCCTTTGCACAAACATTTTCACCTTAAAATTTGAATTTTAAATTTTTGATAAGATTTATTTTATATTTATTAAAAACTTGGTCAAACTAAATAAAATGAAGATTTTTTTTTTATTTTGGTATGAAGTAAATAAAAATGTCCAGGGTGACCACACAATTAATTGCGTGGCTACCGCCAGGTACTTCTGCTAGTAAACTATATTGAAAGATATTTCGGTTCACTCACATGATGTACAATTTAGAATACCATCTTGTGATGAAATCAATTACAGTACATTTAGATTGATTCCATTTATTATCATTAGAGCATTGGGAGTTGGCAGTAGGTAACATTTCCACCTTATCAAACCATTTCTAAGATTGATGCCTCCTTAAACTAACTCTAAATAGCAAGTTCTAAGGTGCATTCTAAACACCGGAAACCATAGATTTTACCATCAGTTGTGCATCATTATCTGTTAAAACCATTTAAAGACTTTTAATATTATATCTTTCTACTTGTTCACTAGGGCCTTTTCAAAAATAAGTGCAACAGCTAGATCATCATCACTGTCATTTGTAATGATGTAAACGTGTTCCAGGGAAATTCTGAATTCTCACTTTGAATTTTCTGGCAAACTTCATTAGCTTTAAATGAATTTCAATATGGAATATTTACATTTAAAATGGTATAATCCACACAGTTTGGTCATGCCATCTATTTTCAAGAAAGTCATTGTGTGTTTGTTATGTATTAATTAAATGTTGTTTCAGACCTACAGTTCTAAGATCTTAACTTAATTATAACAGTAGGCCTACAATATGGTAATCCATCATTTGGTTTAAAGTGTAGACCAAACGACTTGAGGCTAATTGACCTTTTGTTGAGTTAATTTTTGAGCTAAATGACTTTATAAATGTCAACAACTAACTTTTGGTGAACTTAACACATGTTTTTTTTTAAATTCAAAATTCATTTTAGGCCAAATGACTAGGCCAACTAATTAAACTTATAATGATAGTAATCACCTACTTTATTCTAATTTTTTCAAATAAATATTTCAAAAACTTTACTAAAATTTAAATAAATAAGTTTTATCTTTAGAATAATTTCTATAAATTTTATATCACATGCAATGCCAGCTAATTAATAATTATGTAAATGCATTACTGTTTCATAAAGGGCATATATTTAATTTGAGAAAATGAAATGAATTGACATATCAAATATATGGTAATTCATATGACAGCGAAGAGGAGAGCATTACTTCATCTACTTGCAAGTTCTTTCTTTAATCACTTTAGCCTTCAAAACCTCTGGATTCATTATCTCAAGTTTATCAGATTTTATCTACTCTATTAGTTGTCTAATTAGATAGCCAATAACTCTTTTAAACAATGGCTTGTTATAAATATATGACTTAAAGATTATTTTATGTTTTTTTAACTAAAAAGATGGCTAATAAAAGGATAACACCAAAGATAGAATAAACAGCTTATAATCTTAATTACTTCTTTGTTAAAAAAAAGCATTAAAATGAATTAAGTGGTCATTACTTAGTAGGAACATTAATTAACACTTAATCCACTCTTATTTGAAAAACATCAAGGTCATTAAATGTATTTACAGTAGATTACTCAAATGTAAACACATACTGTTAGTTTAGAGTCCTCTCACACAAACAAATAAACTGGCTTTTTTCATTTTCCTATGAAAATGATTTTTAGGGTACTTTACAGAAGCGTTAATTTCCGTATCTCCACAACTATTTGAGAAACTAAACAACTTATCATTGCAAAATTGTAGGACTATTAGAAATAAAAAACTTTTATATGACATATATTTTTATAAAAGCAACAGTTTCTGAGATATTTGCAAATATATTAATACAATTTTGTGAGCTTTAGTTGTAAAGATATACTACTTAAGTCTCAAAGCAATAATTCTCCAATGCCATAAAGTAATTAAATATAAGTAAGTATCTAAAATAAATGGTACGGCGCACCGCAGAGACTTTCTCTATCTTTCTATAAACTCGTAAGATTTCTGAACGGAATAATGTACATTGTATCATCACCACTCCACATAAGAACACGCATAAAATAATATACAATGATATATAATCAATGAGAAAAGAGGCGCATCTTTGTCCACCTTAGAACATTTCAAACAGTTTAATGTCTTCCACAAGGGTCAACACTTCGTATTAAAATTTCGATTCTGGTTAAAGTTTTAACATTTTATAAGGTGTTGCAGATCTTCAAGTCATCGCATTGATATTTAATTATTCATTTATACATTTTGACCAATAAAAAATGTAAATATTGACTATTGAGTCTAAAATGGAGATAGATTATTGCTGTGCAAACATTTCTCCTAAGAGATTTAAGGAAAAATAACATACTTTTTTTAGATACTTATATTTAATTACTCTATGGCATTGGAGTATTATTGCGTTAAGACTTAAGTAGTATATGTTTACAACTAAAGCTCACAAAATTGTATTAATATATTTGCAAATATCTCAGAAACTGCTGCTTTTATAAAAATATATGTCAAATAAAAGTTTTTTATTTCTAATAGTCCTACAATTTTGCAATGATAAGTTGTTTAGTTTCTCCAATAGTTGTAGAGATACGGTAATTAACGCTTCTGTAAAGTACCCTAAAAATCATTTTCATAGGAAAATGAAAATAGCCAGTTTATCTATAATCTTAATCAACGCTTAGATACGAATTTTAATCAAATGAGTTTGAGCAGATTTTGAGAAAACCAAATTTTTCTCTTTTCGCCCTTCAGTAAACTACCCTTAATTTTAAGTTTTTATAGACACACAGACAGACGGCATTGCAAAGACTATTTTTTAGGGTTCGGGGGGTCATGAGACGTCGACATCCATCAACATTTCAGGTTAGTTTTTTTTTTTACGGTCGCAATACTTAAACTTTAATGTCCAAAAAGTTAAAAAATTCATATAATTGCGTATAGATTGAAAGTTATTGATTTTATAAAAATAAGTTTCGGATAAAATATCTGTATTATAAATATATATACATATTTATAATGCTAAGTAATTTCATATCTCAAATAGTTTCGGAGCTATTTAAAAAAAATGTTAATTGACGCATCAGACCGGAGCCCTTAAAGCCATTTTGCCGAAATATTGAGGGTAGCCATTTTGTTTGGAATATTTATTAATGTTTATAAATGAATTTAATCAAAATCGTTTGAGCCAATTTTGAGAAAATCGACTTTTTCTCTTTTTGCCCTTCAGTAAACTACTCTTAATTTTAAGTTTTAATAGACACACAGACAGACGGCATTGCAAAGACTATTTTTTAGGGTTTGGGGGGTCATGAGACGTCGAAATCCATCAACATTTCAGGTGAGTTTTTTTTACGATCGCAATACTTAAGCTTTAATGTCCAAAAAGCCAAAAAAATATATATAATTGTATATAGATTGAAAATTATTGATTTTATAAAAATATGTTTCGAATAAAATATTTGTATTATAAATATATATACATATTTGTAATGCTAAGTAATTTCATATCTCAAATAGTTTCGGAGCTATTATAAAAAATGTTAATTTACGCATCAGACCGGAGCCCTTAAAGTCATTTTGCCGAAATATTGAGAGTAGCCATTTTGTTTGGAATATTTATTAATGTTCATAAATGAAATTTAATCAAAATCTTTAGAGCTGATTTTGAGAAAATCGACTTTTTCTCTTTTTGCCCTTCAGTAAACTACCCTTAATTTTAGGGGTAGATATCCAATTCCAAAAACCCCTCGGGGCAACCCTATGAAAACCCTAGATATCAAGTTTCAGCTCAATCGGTAAAATAGTTTAGGCTCTAGTTGGAGGTACAGACAGACAGACAGACGGAAATTCAAAAACCACTTTTTCGGATTCAGGAAGTCATGAAACGTCAAAATTCATCAAAATCTCGAGTTCGAATTTTTTGACGATCACCATACTTTCTCTACCTGTAAGATAGAGAGAAAGTAAAAATATATAATTTTTTGTCTCACAAAACTAAGAGTGCACAAAGAGAACGGGTATTATAGTTAATCAATAACAATAATAGATTAATATTATTTTTAAATTTAATTTTTGAGACAAAAATATTTATCAATTACTATTTATCTAATTGAAAATATGTTAATTTGTTAACAATTAACTACCCAATGGTATCCCCAGGGCTTTTAGATAGGGTATACCACCCAGCTGGTTTCCTATCTTCCGGCTAAAATCAATATTAGTTGCACAACTCATCAAATATTGCAGAGGGCTACACTGCCCCCACCCGGCTACTTAATAACCGGCTGACAAAATTTTCTAGGGAAAACACTGCTTCCTATTTTTGATTTGTTGACTGCTAGACATACTGATAACACTGCTTCCTATTGTTGATTTGATGCCTGCTAGACAGACTAATCACACTGCTACCTATTGTTGATTTGTTGCCTGCTAGACAGGCTAATAACACTGCTTCCTATTGTTGATTTTATGTATGCTAGACAGAATGAGAACACTGATTTCTATCGTTAATTTGATGCCTACTAGACAGACTGAGAAAACTGATTTCTATTGTTGATTTGATGCCAGCTAGAGAGACTGAGAACACTGATTTCTATCGTTGATTTGATGCCTGCTAAACAGACTGAGAACACTACTTCCTATTGTTGATTTGATGCCTGCTAGACAGACTGAGACCACTACTTCCTATTGTTGATATGATACCTGCTAAACAGGCTGATAACACTGTTTCCTATTGTTGATTTCATGCCTGCCATACTGGCTGAGAACACTACTTCTTATTGTTGATATGATGCCTGATAAACAGGCTGATAAAACTACTTCCTATTGTTGATTTGAAGTCTGCAAGACGGACTGAGACCACTGATTTCTGTCGTTAATTTGATCCCTGCTAGACAAACTGATAACACTGCTTTCTAATGTTGATTTGATGCCTGCTAGACAGACTGATAACACTTATTTCTATTGTTTGTTTATGCTACTAGACAGACTGAGAACACTGATTTCTATTGTTGATTTGATGCGTGATAGACAGACTGATAACATTACACCCTATTGTTGATTTGATTTCTGCTAGATAGACTGAGAACACTTATTCCTATTGTTGATTTGATTTCTGCTAGATAGACTGAGAACACTTATTTCTATTGTTGATTTGATGCGTGCTAGACAGACTGAGAACACTTATTTCTATTGCTGAGTTTATGCCTACTAGACAGACTGAGAACACTGATTTCTATTGTTGATTTGATGCGTGATAGACAGACTGAGAACACTTATTTCTATTGTTGATTTGTTGCCAGCTAGACAGACTGAAAACACTGATTTCTATCGTTGATTTGATGTCTGCTAGACAAACTGAGAACACTGATTTCTATCGTTGATTTGATGTCTGCTAGACAAACTGAGAACACTGCTTCCTATTGTTGATTTGATGCCTGCTAGACAGACTGAGAACACTTATTTCTATTGTTAATTTAATGTCTGCTAGACAGACTGAGAACACTTATTTCTATTGTTGATTTGATGCGTGATAGACAGACTGATAACACTGCTTCCTATTGTTGATTTTATGCCTGCTAGATAGAATGAGAACACTGCTTCCTATTGTTGACTTGATGCCTACTAGACAGACTGAGAACACTTATTTCTATCGTTTATTTGATGTCTGCTAGACAGACTGAGAAAACTGCTTCCTATTGTTGATTTGTTGCCAGCTAGACAGACTGATAACACTGCTTCCTATTGTTGATTTAATGTCTGCTAGACAGACTGATAACACTTATTTCTATTGTTGATTTGTTGCCAGCTAGACAGACTGATAACATTACTTTCTCTTGTTGACCTGATGCCTGCTAGACAGACTGATAACACTTATTTCTATTGTTGATTTTATGCCTGTTAGACAGACTGAGAACACTTATTTCTATTGTTAATTTAATGTCTGCTAGACAGACTAATAACACTTATTTCTATTGTTGATTTTATGCCTGTTAGACAGACTGAGAACACTTATTTCTATTGTTAATTTAATGTCTGCTAGACAGACTGAGAACACTTATTTCTTTTGTTTATTTGATGCCTGCTAGACAGACTGATAACATTGCTTCCTATTGTTGATTTGATGCCTGCTAGACAGACTGATAAAACTGCTTTCTCTTGTTGACCTGATGCCTGCTAGACAGACTGATAACACTTATTTCTATTGTTGATTTTATGCCTGTTAGACAGACTGAGAACACTTATTTCTATTGTTAATTTAATGTCTGCTAGACAGACTAATAACACTTATTTCTATTGTTGATTTTATGCCTGTTAGACAGACTGAGAACACTTATTTCTATTGTTAATTTAATGTCTGCTAGACAGACTGAGAACACTTATTTCTTTTGTTTATTTGATGCCTGCTAGACAGACTGATAACATTGCTTCCTATTGTTGATTTGATGCCTGCTAGACAGACTGATAAAACTGCTTCCTATTGTTGATTTGATGCCTGCTAGACATACTGAGAAAACTGCTTCCTATTGTTGATTTGATGCCTGCTAGACAGACTGATAACATTGCTTCCTCTTGTTGACTTGATGCCTTCTAGACAGACTGATAATATTTCTTCTTATCATTGATTTGATACCTGCTAGACAGACTATCATGTTATGCCTTGTTACACATTGGTGCAACATTGTGTTATCAGACATGGTAAAATGTTGACTGACAGCTGTTTGTTGCCAATCTGCTTGTGAGCTGTAAATCAGATGCTTGTAAATGATGCTGTGTTTCGTGTCCATACTAGACTGACAACAAAGAGTTTATTCAGTGTATACCATGACTACATTGAGTGATGAGCTCTCTCCCAAGTACCAGGTTGTGCAACCCTGCCACCAATTGCCACCTGTAGCGAATTTACCATAAAACTTTGTCTAATGTGAGTTTCCAGCTATCACAGTGAAATAAAAAATTTCCTGATGGTGTGTGCTGATTTTAACTTGATATTTCCTGCATATCATTGGAAGCATTCCGCTTTCTGAATGATTCAATGACGCAACATTGCCATAAAATACTCCCCTCTTTGCCCTTTCCTGACACATTTTGCATTAAATTGTTTTACATTTTTAATTTGAACAACTTTGATCATTTGTGTCTGAGGTAATTGTAACTTGAGTGGTCGAAGTGTACATGTCTTGAATAAATTTGTTGTTTTAAATGTCCGATTGAGCAACCTAATTTTTAATATTTACATAGTGTGGCGAATTTTACTTCTCATTTACCACACCTGTGGCTACATTGAAAAAGATGTGGTCCATCTTTGGGCTAAGGAGTTCTTGAGCCAATTTCGAATCATTTAACTTTTCTTATGTTAAGAAAACATTTTGTGCTCCATGGATTAACAAATATTGGTTTTAAAATAAACATAATAGGGGCCCTTTTTTTAACAGTTAAGTGCTCTAACAACTACTTTAGTGTGTTTTTTGAGGTTTAAATACTATATCATTGGTAAATAATGATAGTATTTTATGTTAAATACAATTCAAGATTGTTTCATACACACTTAGAAATGTGAAAAAGGGAGAATTTTAAAACTTCTACAATGATTATTGGCAAAAATGACTAATATTTTTGTATCATCTAGTTAATTTACCTGGATATTAGTGGATGATGGACAAGATATGGATATTAAGTGTTGAATTTAATGTTATTAAACTGATCGAAATTCAAAGATTGAAAAATATAGCATTGTGTAAATGAGACAATGAACCTCTTTAATCTTAAAAGAAACATTTACTAAAAACTCATATGATTTGTGAAATGAAATAATAGATCAACGCATTGTTGTAGAAACACTACACCAAAGATCATAAATGAAATTAATAGTATTCACTGTTACTTTATGGGATTAGGGACTATGAATACTGTTACAGAAAAATTGAGAAAACAGAATCCTCCATGTCCACCAAAGAGCATAAGAATCAAATTCATTCTCAAAGACCTGAATTAAAAAGTATATATATATTTGCTTATAGCTCAGAAATTATTGGTTTTATAAAAATATATTTCAAATAAAATATTTTTATCTTTAATAGTACAACAACTTTACATAAGTTATTTCATATCTCAAATAGTTGCGGAGAAATGATTAAAATCGGAATATTTCCTTAATGGAAAGTACCCTAAAATTAATGTTCATGATAAAATTAGAGTTACCATCTTGTTTATAATAATAAACAATGTTTAGATATAACATTTAATCAAAATCGTTAAAGCTTGTTTTGAGAACATAAATTTTTGTCTCTTTTTGCCCATCAGTAAACTACCCTTAAATTTAGGGTCAAACTCTAAAAACTCCTCAGGGGGACCTTATGAAAACCCCAGATACCAAGTTTTATCCCAATCGGTAAAAAAAAAGTTTCAGCTCTAGCCCGAGGAACAGATGGACGGCATTGCAAAAACAACTTTTTTTGCTTCACGGGATCATGAAACGTCAACATTTCGAGTTCAATTTTTATGATGATCATAATACTTTCTCTTCGAGGTCTTGGGACAGTTAGCATAGTCAAAGATATTTACAATTATTTGGAATAACAAGTAGGGATAGTAAATATGTTGAATATGAGAGCACAAATTAAAATTTGAGAATATAAATTAGAATTATTTAACACAGACAGCAGTGATTATATGTATATTTGATTGAAATATATTTAATTAGTAGACAATTAATGAAATTTGCTTAAAATCAAAGTCTTATCTTGTCAAGAAATTGTCACATGCTCCTCTAGTTTCTAGTTGGAAAGGAAGCACTTTTAGAAGTTTAGTTTCTCGACATTTAAAATATCATCCTCAGGAATAAGTGCTGAAGAGGAAACAAACAGTGATTGACACTGCACGAGTTTAACATGCGGTGGTTGAGTTAAATTGTAGAGGTGGCAGCCAGGTGTAGAGCCATGCATCAAATATTTGATTGATAAGGCAGGAGGCTGGGGTAAGGGGCGTGAAAATGTTGTTAGCAAATACTTGGGCCAACCTTAAAATTATTTTAGTTGACTTATTGATAATACAAATATTGAAGTATGAACATAATAGATCTACAAAGGCTCACATTCATTCATTACTACTACAACAACTACTACTACTACTACTACCACTACTACCACCACCACTACCACCACTACCACTACTACTACTACTACTACTACTACCACTACTACCACCACCACTACCACCACTACCACTACTACTACTACTAACTATCACTACATACATACTACTACACTATACTACTACTACTACTACTACTACTAACTAACTACTACTACTACTACTACTCACTATAAATACTACTACTACTACTACTACTACTACTACTAACTACTACTACATCTACTACTACTACTACTACTACTACTACTACTACTACTACTACTACTACTACATACTACTACTACTACTACTACTACTACTACTACTACTACTACTACTACTACTACTCACTATCTACTACTACCACCCTAATCATAAAAACTGTAATGGGATTTGGTTTGTATTCATGTTATGTTAACAAACTCAGAAAAAATAATTGCAAATTTTCCGTGGATTATGGATTAGCTCTCGATTTTTTACCATAAACATATTGTGGGAGAGTTTAAAATTAATTTTCTAGTAAATAATGTAATTAGTTGTTAATATGTTGAAAGTTGCAAGTTAGACCTTTAAATAAAATAAATAAAGTTTATGTCTAAATCAATCCTATGTTTTATTTCTTATGAATGTGGAAGTTCAAAATATCTACAACTTTATCAAGTACTGACATGTTACAACAACATGGGTTATACAACTTGGAAAAATTATCATTGGAATGACCTAATGAATGAAGCTCATAAATAAATCACAACTGTTTTTTTTTCAGTCTCGAGGAAATATTTAACTACACAAAAATTTTATTGGATTTTTATGATGAAAAATTGTGTCCCATTGTTGAGCTTTGCATCCAAATTTTTGACCAATTTATTCTTACTGTCATAATATGTGCCCCAAATGTTGCTGAAAAATCTGCCAAACGGTTTGGATTCAATATTGTGCTGAGTGTATTCAGGTATGGATACGGATTTACACAACAGGAAATAAAGTCAACTGTTAAAGTTGCATTGTTTAAATAAATGGTACGGTACACCGCACAAACTTTCTCTCTCTTTCTATAAACTCGTAAGATTTCTGAACGGAATAATGTACATTGTATCATCACCACTCCACATAAGAACATGCATAAAATAATACACAATGATATAGAATCAATGAGAAAAGAGGCGCATCTTTGTCCACCTAAGAGCATTTCAAACAGTTTAATGTCTTCCACAAGGGTCAACACTTCGTATTAAAATTTCGATTTCTGGTTAAAATTTTAACATTTTATAAGGTGTTGCAGATCTTCAAGTCATCGCAATGATATTTAATTATTCATTTATACATTTTGACCAATAAAAAATGTAAATATTGACTATTGAGTCTAAAATGGAGATAGATCATTGCTATGCAAACATTTCTCCTAAGAGCTTTAAGGAAAAATAACATACTTTTTTAGATACTTATATTTAATTACTCTATGGCATTGGAGAATTATTGCGTTAAGACTTAAGTAGTATATGTTTACAACTAAAGCTCACAAAATTGTATTAATATATTTGCAAATATCTCAGAAACTGCTGCTTTTATAAAAATATATGTCAAATAAAAGTTTTTTATTTCTAATAGTCCTACAATTTTGCAATGATAAGTTGTTTAGTTTCTCCAATAGTTGTGGAGATACGGAAATTAACGCTTCTGTAATGTACCCTAAAAATCATTTTCATAGGAAAATGAAAATAGTCAGTTTATTTATAATCTTAATCAACGCCTAGATACGAATTTTAATCAAAATCGTTTGAGCAGATTTTGAAAAAACCAAATTTTTCTCTTTTCGCCCTTCAGTAAACTACCCTTAATTTTAAGTTTTAATAGACACACAGACAGACAGCATTGCAAAGACTAATTTTTAGGGTTCGGGGGGTCATGAGACGTCGAAATCCATCAACATTTCAGGTAAGTTTTTTTTACGATCGCAATACTTAAGCTTTAATGTCCAAAAAGCTAAAAATATATATATATAATTGCGTATAGATTGAAAGTTATTGATTTTATAAAAATAAGTTTCGGATAAAATATCTGTATTATAAATATATATACATATTTATAATGCTAAGTAATTTCATATCTCAAGTAGTTTCGGAGCTATTTAAAAAAATGTTAATTGACGCATCAGACCGGAGCCCTTAAAGCCATTTTGCCGAAATATTGAGGGTAGCCATTTTGTTTGGAATATTTATTAATGTTTATAAATGAAATTTAATCAAAATCGTTTGAGCCAATTTTGAGAAAATCGACTTTTTCTCTTTTTGCCCTTCAGTAAACTACCCTTAATTTTAAGTTTTAATAGACACACAGACAGACGGCATTGCAAAGACTATTTTTTAGGGTTTGGGGGGTCATGAGACGTCGAAATCCATCAACATTTCAGGTTAGTTTTTTTTACAATCGCAATACTTAAGCTTTAATGACCAAAAAGCCAAAAAAATATATATAATTGTATATAGATTGAAAATTATTGATTTTATAAAAATATGTTTCGAATAAAATATTTGTATTATAAATATATATACATATTTATAATGCTAAGTAATTTCATATCTCAAATAGTTTCGGAGCTATTATAAAAAATGTTAATTTACGCATCAGTCCGGAGCCCTTAAAGTCATTTTGCCGAAATATTGAGAGTAGCCATTTTGTTTGGAATATTTATTAATGTTCATAAATGAAATTTAATCAAAATCTTTAGAGCTGATTTTGAGAAAATCGACTTTTTCTCTTTTTGCCCTTCAGTAAACTACCCTTAATTTTAGGGGTAGATATCCAATTCCAAAAACCCCTCGGGGCAACCCTATGAAAACCCTAGATATCAAGTTTCAGCTCAATCGGTAAAATAGTTTAGGCTCTAGTTGGAGGTACAGACAATTCAAAAACCACTTTTTCGGATTCAGGAAGTCATGAAACGTCAAAATTCATCAAAATCTCGAGTTCGATTTTTTTGACGATCACCATACTTTCTCTACCTATAAGATAGAGAGAAAGTAAAAATCTAGTCAAATATTAATATTGAAATTGTTTAGCTATCATCCAGTATACTCAAATAATATTGTTGATTTGTGGTATGTTGTGTCTACCCCAATAAAGTGTAATTTCATGTGGAAACACCTAGTTTAAAAATAAATAGTTGCTTGGCTAATTTTGTATGCATATACATTCTCACTATTGTTTTTACCAGTTTTGATCCATAACAATTTTTAGATTTTTTTTTAAATTCTGCCATACTGAATTCAAGCTCATTTTTATATTGATAATTAAATAGCCAAAGCTATTATTTATGCTTTTAGTGGGAATTACTCTATCTAGATATCATATTCTGAAAATTTAAAAATGACACCTGGACACGGGAATCAAACCCGGGACCTCTGGCTTAGTACTTCAATGCTCTAACCACTGAGCTATCCAGGATTCGTCTCGTGCCCTGGGTCATTCTTCACTCTTATTTTAAGGCAGAGTCTATGATGGACTTGGCGAAAATCGTCAGCTACAAATATGTGATTATATTAATATCACGATCTATCAGATAATAGCTTTGGCTATTTAATTCTTAATATGCAATCCCGTACAATTTAATAACTGTACAAATGGCAGCAATATGCCAACTACCGAGTCGCAGATGGCTACGTTATCTGATAGCTTGTGAATAAAGCTGACGATTTCCGCACGTTCATCATAGACTCTGCCTTAAAATAAGAGTGAAGAATGACCCTGGGCACGGGACGAATCCTGGATAGCTCAGTGGTTAGAGCATTGAGTACTAAGCCAAAGGTCCCGGGTTCGATTCCCGTGCCCAGGTGTCATTTTTCAATTTTCAGAATATATCATTTTTATATGCTGAGCTGCAACAAAAACAACACTCAAGGGTTTTAAAACCTAATTTTGTTACAACAAATATGTGGTTAAAGTTTTCAACATTTATAAGGTAGGTATTCGTGCATTTGTACGGGAGGAAGAGTGATAAAAGCCGACCTTCCATCAGGTCTATTGCAATGGTGACACCTTATCAGGGATTCCCAACTTTTTTCACTTCAAGGCACACTTAGTTGAAGACAATATTTTCACGGCACACTTGTATACAGCTGTAATATAATAGATTTTCTATTAAATTTAGATAAAAATTTAAATTATTGATATTAAGATGCAGTGTACAATAAGTGTATTTCTCTATCAGAGCTTTTATCTACTTCTACATCAAATTGCCTGTTTGCTTTAAATTATTCAGCAATATTTTGACTGATGTCCTCAGACATTCTAGCAATACGTCGGCCTATTGTATTATTAGACAAAGGCACTTGCTCTTTAGATTATTTTATAAACATGGTTTAAACAATGACCTGGCAAGCTCAATTACATTTTTGACAATAACATGTGGCTTAATTTTTATTGGCAATCAATTCAGCAACTTTGAATGAGGCCTCAGGTGAACTATCTAAATCTGAAACCCTTTTTTACATCATTTTAGTCGCTGCCTCTGTTGTGATATTAAAAGACGTTCAAAATAATATGATGGTTTTTGGAGCTCGCTAAGATGTTTAGTGGTTTAATGTCGCTTCACTTTGCTTGAACCATTGTTTCATTACTCAGGTGTTCTCCACATAAGATCTAGATAGAGATTGGTCGGATACAATCTTCATTGCAAGTGAAACTGAAAGCTAAATAGTTCTTTTTATATTGTTAAAAAATTTAAGGATGCTTTAAACTGGAATTAGTAGTAGATTCATCATGAGATGGTTTGTTAAATTAGAAACTTAAGGAATTTTGTGGCACACTTGTTGGAAACCATTGCCTTAAACATTATAATGTGAATCTTGGGCTTTCAGAATATATTATAAACTATGAACACAAGTTCTGTAAGAGTGAGCTCTACGCACATTTAAAATCATTTTTCCAAAGTCATTTATTCCTTAAGATACAAAGGGTTGCAATTTGAGAAGGGGTGGTAATTTTAAACTCGGATTTAAAGAGAAATGTATTTATTCTCATCATGTTCAGAACTTGAAGGAAAAACTCCAGATTTATTATACATTGACTCCTTTTTCTCTGCTTTAAATTTCAAATGCAATAAAATTTCAAAGCTGACATTTCAAAAGGAGTTATTCCTAGATATTTAAAAAAAATTTTGCAAGAATGTACATATATTTGTGTGAATATAGAAAAATGACACCTAGACAGGAATTTGAACCCATCAGAATGTCATCTGAAAAGATGTGATTGTTTAAGTGTATATACAGCTACTACAAATTACCTTAAAAGGTTGTAGCTTCTACACAAGAGGGAAGTACAAACAAAAACTTATAAGGTTTAAAGTATGCGATTACTTTCAAATGAAATATCTTGATCGTTGAGCTAAAAGAATATAAGCAACAAATATTGTTTGAAATTTCCTTGGAATAGTTATGTGGCTGCTTGGATTGGTACTACTACTTACCTCCGGACAGTTGGTGTATAGTACAGACTACTGCTCCATCAAGTGCATGAATGACGTACCTCATACTATGTGCCAGTACAAGGTACTTGATCATTGAATTGGCTTAGCGACATAACTAGAGTAAGTAACATCGATACAAGTTTGCAAACATATCAGGAATTAAGTAAAATAAAATATTCAAGACAGCAGTAGTCTCTCATCTTGAGTGATTTATCAGATCAACTACAAAACTTAAGGACTCAAGAGTTGAACCAGTCATTGTACTGCTAGTATCCAAATACAGACTGTTTCACTCGCTCTCGGCCCCCGATGTGGTTCTATACACCAATTACGTCCATTAGTTTGAAACTCAGCGGCAGAGAATGAGAGAAACATCCTGTACTACTATTGATGACAATAAATCAGGACTACAACACCACTTTGCTACAGCTGTGCATAGGTTTATTTTGAATAATTTTCTTTTATAAAAAGTTTATGTGTTTCTTTTCCTGCCCAAATGGTAAGACAAATGTTGATTTGTATTATTGAAGTTCAACTAAAGAAAGACATGCCTCCCCCACTCATGTTTTAACATTTAATTCAACTTAACTCAAATATTAGTTTGCTTTAGTATAATAGTATATTGTAGGTTAAAAATATACACAGAAATTTGTTTGTGGGTAAGCACGCATTCTCAGGAAATGTTAGAGCGCAATATGAGATTGGTTTGAGACAACTCTTCTCTTAATTACCACTTTACCCTTTGGGTATATTAATATGGATTTTTCTCAGGAATTTGTTTATAATTGCTATATTTATTACAAATGTTCTTAACAGCTTAATCTATTTGATATATGAGGAAGGTAGTTTAGAGGAAATGCACCTTCATTAGTATAGGTAAAAGAGGGGAAACCATAGTAAAAAATCACACGGAAAAAAACTATCCCCAGTTCAGCCAGCCAAGATTCAAAACTCAAACTCCCCATCGCCAACAATTCAGTCTATTGAGAGATGCCCTAAACCGTGTGACCACTGGTGTGGGTTTTAGCCAAATTAAATTTGGCAAACTTGTAACTAAATTTAAAAGCACAAGTGTATTTGCGTATAAGGCTGCAAAGCAAAGCAGAACAATGCTAGTTTCTTGTATTTTGTTTTCTGGTTGCGTCCAGGCCTCCCCATCAAGTAATTGCCAAGGGTATGAGTCGAGGAAACTGAGTGAGGATGATGTGAAGAGTATTGTGAATCAGCATAACAAGCTGCGGAGCAAGGTGGCCATCGGGAAGGAGCAAGGACAGCCCAGTGCCGCCAACATGTTGCAGTTGGTTGGTAGCTATCGACTCTAACATTTCACTACCTTTTCAGGTTGTACCCATATACATAACTTACGTAATGTTGTAGGGATGAGGATGTTAGAATTTAGAGGGAATGTACCTACATTTAAGTGGAAGAAGATTGGGAAACAATTGAGGAAGAATCACACTCAGAAGACCTGACCGGGATTCAAAGCTCAATCTCGTCTTCAGAAATCAAGCCTATTGCAAGGTTTGATGTGTTAGACTATGCAACCACTGAAGAGGGCGGTTGCTAGTTGTATTGATTTGTGGTCGACTGTACATTTCATAATTCAGGCAAGGATGTATCTAAACTAGCATCACAATATAAATTTGATCCACCACTACCAAGAAATATCAAAGATTAATAATCCGCTTTGGTGGCCGCATGGACTAAGGCACTACTCTTGCAAGAAACTGTACTACTGAAGACAGGGAGTTCGGGGTTCAAACCTGATCAGGTGCATTGAGGATGGTTTTTCCTAAATGATTTTCCATTCTTCTTCCACATAAACGTGGGTGCACTTCCTCTAAATTAAACATTCCTAATCCCTAATACATATGTGTAATTAGTACATAGGTGTACAACCCGAACGCGTAGTAAGATGTGATGCTGACAAAAGTTGTAATACAAAAAAAAATACTAATTTTAATAGTTTGTATAAATGTTTTGTGATATTCAAATATGTTCATTAATCCATATAATTCAGCTGACATTTAGTGTGCAACCAACATACTATAAAGATAACTAAAGTAAGAACAAAGAAACAAATACTTTTTTAATAGAAAAAAAAGGAATTAGAATCAATAAATAGAACCCCACATTGGTGAACACACAGATTAAACATCAAGCTCCTAATCTAGTCTTGTTTGCCTGTGAATGTAAGTTTGAGGTTGGAATCCTCAGTATAAGGTGTATCCTAGGTAACACTTCCTAAATGTTTTCGCCCTCTCCCTCCTCTTTAAAGAGGATACATTTGATCTAATTTCTACCTTATTCATGTCTACTTCACTAATTTCACTAAATGTGGGTAGTACGGATGGGAGTAAAAAGAAATGTTAAAAAGTGGGAGGATAAGGAGTTTGGAAGAGAGGATTTCTAAATAGCTGATATCTTCCACTTGTGTTGAGACATGATGATCTAGGATTTTGATCAAGCATGGTAGCAGCCATACTATAAACAAGGTTCCTCTTGTAACCTTGCTAATAAATAGATACTCCTTATCGACATATTCATCCTTTGCTGTGTACAGACTCAATTTTGTAAGGCATCACTTTATTTCACAATATCACACAATCACTCAACACCTTTACATTTATCGCTGTACAACTTACTTTTTGACCGCACCACCAGTCTGGGGAGGGGGAAAGTCCGTTCACCCCCTCCAGTTCACGAAATCACACTGACTCTATACACCATGTTAGATCCCCTTGCCAACCGCGCGAACTACTTCTTCCCGCGGGAGAAAACCCTCCGCAAGCCGGCCAGGTGCTCTCGCGGAGGTTTATGGGAACACTGGGCGTCCGACGACATAATATCGGCACAGCTGGTAGCAGTCATACTATAAACAAGGTTCCTCTTGCACCCTTGTTAATAAATAGATAGTCCTTACAGACATATGTATACTTTGCTGGTAGCAGTCATACTATAAACAAGGTTCCTCTTATACCCTTGTTAATAAATAGATAGTCCTTACAGACATATGTATACTTTGCTGGTAGCAGTCATACTATAAACAAGGTTCCTCTTATACCCTTGATAATAAATAGATAGTCCTTACAGACATATGTATACTTTGCTGGTAGCAGTCATACTATAAACAAGGTTCCTCTTGTACCCTTGCTAATAAATAGATAGTCCTTACAGACATATGTATACTTTGCTGGTAGCAGTCATACTATAAACAAGGTTCCTCTTGCACCCTTGTTAATAAATAGATAGTCCTTACAGACATATGTATACTTTGCTGGTAGCAGTCATACTATAAACAAGGTTCCTCTTATACCCTTGATAATAAATAAATACTCCTTATCGACATATTCATCCTTTGCTTGGTACATGTCTTTACTCCATAGTGTCAATCCTAAACCAATCCAAGGCAGTGTCGTGTGGTCAAGTCTGGACAACGGGAAGCAATGAGGCTACAATAAAGGGGGTCTGATGGACCCTAGAGTAGTAGAGTAGAGCAGTAGTAAAGCACACATTGGTCCTTCCTTGTGTGTTTTTTGTATAGTTAAAAATATTATGGGGAAGAAAGGAAGGGGTGGAGGGTTAGTGACATAAAATATGCATAGAATCAAACCAAATAGTTGGTGATTATAGAAATATTACTCACTCATTAAATTAATTATATATAATATATATTTAAATAATAATTGTAATTCTAACTATAATAATAATAAAAATTTGCAATTTACGACTATTGAAGTTTTCTCTTGGGTTGTGGTCTGCAAAATATAAGTATGACCTCTGGCATGCCTTTTAATAGCCTTGCAAATATTATTAATACCATTGAATCTGAATTTATTCTACAAGCCATTATCATTAAGTATTGAAATGACAAAATGTGTGTGTATATATACAATGTGTATCTAAAACATTGCATTAAACTTTGGCAGGCTATTCCTTGGGTGAAAATAGAATAATTCACATCAGCAACCTAGGGTCCATCTTGAATATTAAGGGCGGTATACACCCCTAAAGATAGAGCTAAAAACGACTGTTGTGTGAAATATTATGAAAACTGCTTAAGGTATTACAACGAATCTTTGTATACTACTTATTGAAACCTTGATCGTTAATAAACTAAATGTGCTGTTACCGTTACCCACCCCCATTATGTAAAAAAGGGGGGTTGTAAATACTTTTTTCTGCAATAAAATATGTAAGAGTAGGTATTGCCAATTTTGACTTAAGATTACAAAACATGGAGTAAAAATTAACAAAAAAGGTGTCTTGGAGAAACTGTCTAGCTTACCCCGTTTCCGAGATAATCACACAAGTTTGAGCTCAGAGACAAATGTATCTAACACAGCTAGCAACACAGCTATACTGGCTCCCTACCTGGCAGGAATTAACACTTGTCTCTGAGCTCAAACTTGTGTGATTATCTCGAAACGGGGAAAGCTAGACAGTTTCTCCAAGACCCCTTTTTTGTTAATTTTTACTCCATGTTTTGTAATCTTAAGTCTAAATTGGTAATACTTACTCTGACATATTTTATTGCAGAAAAAAGTGTTACAGCCCCCTCTTTATTACATAATGGGGGTGGGTAACGGTAACAGCACATTTAATTTATTAATGATCAAGGTTTCAATAAGTAGTATACAAATATTCGTTGTAATAGCCTAAGCAGTTTTAATAATATTTCACACAACAGTCGTTTTTAGCTCTATCTTTAGGGGTGTATACCGCCCTTATTATTCAAGATGGACCCTAAGGTTGCTGATGTGAATTATTCTATTTTCACCCAAGGAATAGCCTGCCAAAGTTTTAGATACACATTGTATATGTTGCCTAAAGATTGAGTAGTTTGTCTGTCTCAATTAATTTTCTTCTTCTCGTCAAAAGATCAGGATGAAAAACTATGTTTCAAAATACTACTTCTGACTTTTGACCCAGCAGCCCTCCTCTTCCACTGCCGCACTTGTTGACGCACTCGTCATTCTACTACTGTACGCAAAGAAACAAACCGCTTCCCTTGGAGGATCAAACAAGCGTCAATATTCTTGTAAAATAAAACTAAACTTACTGTAAATTGGTGATAAATACATTATTTTGTAATAGAATGCCCATAATTATATCTAGAAACAATAAATATTGCTAAAAAAAACCTAATAAATAATAAGAGTTAAACAGTATATTACTTATGATTATATATCAATCACGAAAGTAAACTGCGCTAATACTCGTCCAGAGAAACACTGCTTCCCTTTCCCCGATGAGGGCCGGTCAGACCCGGAAACAAGCGATTGACAGAATAAAGAGCGAGTGAGACCAGTTGGCTGGCCGATCAATCTGAGAAATAACTACTTACTCTAAGAAAGAAGAGCTGACACCTCAACTCAGTGTACTTGTTGAAGAGGTTTCTAATTATAATAATATGTTTTAACTTTATTTTATTCTTATTTTCTTTACTCCCTTTTTAATTTTAGGGAAGTGTTGCTTCCCTTGAATAAACTCCACTGATCCAAGGACTAACCACATTTGATTAGCTAAAGACAATAATCATGTTCCGCTTAGGCATATATTAAAATAAAATAATAAAAGAATCATAAATATTCTATGGCACAGCTTAAAAAAAAGCTATACTGTAATTTGTAATGGTAAGGCTGCGTAGCCAGAGTATACATTAAAATATAAATTGTCACTTTCCACAATTTAATCATGGATGTACACAGTTAAAACATATACATTATTTTATGGTCACCTCTTTAATGTAGAGCGTATTTATTTTTATTAAGTCTCAAAGGTGTTATTTTGTCCACAGACTTGGGACAATGAACTAGCCCAAATAGCCCAAAGGTGGGCTGATCAATGCAACTTCAATCACGACAAATGCAGGGATGTGGGTAAGAAATATTGTCTTTGGCATCTCCTTGGAAGAAAATAATTGCTTCTAAACATAATACAAACTAATGTTTACAATAGGAAACTTTTATTTTTTGGATTTGTTGCCAGTCATGTCATCAATTACTAAGTAATAAGAAAAAATATAATAACGTTAAATTATGGCATAGGTATTAATTACCAGAATCACTTATATTTTAAGTATGGGCTTAATATAAATTGTATTTAATATTGTTATCATCTTAACAATATTACATCAAATCAAAATAATTATATGTTTTGTTTATGTTTTGACTTACAACCTACAATCATGTTATCAATTTATTTGAAAAATGGCACACCGACAGATAAATCAAATTTAAGATTTCATCAATACAGTGCATGTATATTATTATTGTATAAAAGTTGTAGTGGTACAATAATTCTTGCAGATGGTTTCTTGGTGGGCCAAAACATTGCCATCAACTATCGTTCAGATAAGTACGCAAGTGAGATTTCCCAGCATATTGACCGGTGGTATGAAGAGGTGGCTTTCATGAAGAAAGAGTTTGTGTCCAGCTTTCCAGAGTAAGAGAACAAATGATTAAATCTTCTCGGATCAGTGGACAATGGACATATAAACTAAATGACCAACTTGTTTAGTCCGGTTTTCCAGCTGACCAAGAGGTTCGAATTTTGGTTTGGTGTATTTAGGATTTTTTTCCTAAATGGTTTCCCCACTCTCCCTACATGCAAACACAGGTACATTTCCGTTAAATTTTCTCCCTTATTCCTACCCTATTAGTATGATTAGATGCAGTTAGCTCAGACTAGTAAGATACTGTTAAAAAAAGAAAGTATCAAGTTAAGACGATCACTTGGTTAGTTTGGTTTTATATCAAATATTCATGCTTACACTCAGATTTAAAAAAAACATGATTTAGACTATGCTCTAGTGCTGGTTGCTAAAACTTACATTTTATTATTTATCAATGAGTTAACTGAATTTTTAATATATTCATATTTTTGGTCTTACAATAAGAAATAATATTTGTACGTGCAGAAATGCTGCTTCTAGTAGAGTAGAGTGTTGATTAGCGGTTGTCCGAAATGCCACTCATCCGATTGTAAACCTGGGGCAGAAAATAATTGTAATATAAAAAGTACAAGGACAATTTTGAAATAAAGTGCATTAAACAAAATATAATGTAATATTTAAAAAGTAAAATTTTAGAATAGTGGGAAAGTAAGAGAGCACAAATAAAAGTGAAAAGACTCGCACATATTCACATACACTTTAATATTTCTATGTTATTATTGCATCTTTCTCAGGAAGTAGTGGCAGTAAGAAAGAAATATTGAAGTCTGTGTGAATATATGATAGTGATTTTACTTTTACTTGTGCTTTAATTTTTCCAAATTATATCATTTTAATCATTACATATTATATTTGTCTGATATACATTTGTAATTATGATAAATCCAATTTTATTGCAAAAGTTTAATCATTATAGAATAAATGATTTTACTCTCCATCATGTGTTGGTTTACATATTTGACTAACTGACCTATTTGACTATCCAACAACTCTTGGCCTCAATTAGTTTGGTTAATTGACACTACTGCTTTTACATGATTAAGCTAATATTCAGATAACATAATTTGTGGTTAGTAAAAGGGTTGGATTTTGTTATCTAAAAATTGTATTTAGGTAAAAACAGTCAATTAAAAAATTTGGGGGCAAAAATGATTACAAATTAACCCATATTTAAGTGGTATGGTGCTAACGATAGAAATTATGGCTAAATTAGTGTAAGTTATATATATTTATATAAAATATAGTTATACAGTATTTTCATATAATATTTTAAAATTATTTAATAAACTATATTTTATATAGTAAAGGCTTACTAACTATACTACCAACATGCTATAACATTTTATATAATATGATTTTAATGCTATTGACTCCATACGCAGAGAAAATAAAATGGGGATAGTCACTGTGGATTTTGATGAAATAGATAAACAACGAATCAAATTTTTACTATTTGGCAAATATTAGAAAAAAAGTGTGAATACAACACAACTGTTCATCAATTATACATTGATTTTTAAAAAAGTATATGTTTCAAATAAAAGAAACAAATTATATGAAATTTTAGACAATTTTTTGATATCCAATTAACTTGTCAAACTAATTGAGGTATATTTGACTGATACACATGGCAGGGTATGGGTTGTATTTCATTAGATACTTTTGAAATATATAATGGGTTGAAACAAGGAGACACACTTTCCCAATTACTTTTTCTTCTAGCCAAAGTATTCTATTAGAGTAATGCAAGAGAGTAAGGAAGGGTTGACATTAAACGGTGCAATGCAACTATTAGGATATGAAGATGCTTTAGCTTTGTTGGGCAATAGTTAGGAAGGTGTTGCAAGAAATATAGACATTTTATTAGAGGCTGGCAAGGAAATAGATTTAGAAGTGAAAGATGAAAAGACTAAGTATCTGATCTTAGAGAGAAAAAAGATTTGTGATGATAATTTAGCGATAACTTCGAGTAACATATAATTTGACAGGGTTAATGAGTTTAAATATTTAGAAACAATTTTTACTAACAATAACAATATTAGATTAGAAATTAGGAAAAGAATTAAGTTCGAAAATGCATGCTATTACTTGGTCAGTAAGTTGTTGACATCTCACCAGCTGTCAAGGAATGTAAAACTAAGAATATACAAAACAATAGTTTTACCGGTTGTTATCTATGGGTATGAAATGTGGTATCTTACCTTACATGATGACAAAATATTAGGGTGTCCGAAAACAAGGGGCTCAATGTATATTTGGTCCAAAAAGGAATTAAGCTACTGGGGAGTTTAGGATATTACATAACCTGTACAAACCACAAGACATTGTTAGGATAATCAAATCCCGTAGATTACAGTGATAAGAACATGCAGTGCGAATGGGAGAATCTAGAACTGTATTCAGCGTGTTAAATGGCTAACCCAATAGGAAGAGACCATTGGGAAGACATAGACGCAGATGGGAGGATAATATTAAAATAGACCTGAAAGGGGTAGGGTGTAATGAGGTGAACTGGATATAACTAGCTCAAGGTAAGGATAGGGGGCGGTCTTTTGTGAGTGCAGGAATGATCTTTCGAGTTCCTAGTGCTATAGAGTAAGTAAGTAAGGCTTACTAATTACAATATAAATTAATAACAAGGCAAAGAATAGTGTCAGTTACTGATAAAAATATAGTTATTTTTAAATTTTACAATCTTTTAATTCACATTTAAATCAATCAAAATGACCCAAGTTTGCACTTAAACAGATCAAGTATTCAATTTCATCAAAGTTTTTAATTTGGTTTTATTTTGCATATGTATTATAAATTCAAATTTTTTACAATGGGCTGTTTTTATTGTAATGTTACTGTGTCAAATATAGGTTTGTAAAACATAGATAATCAAAATATTGGTGTCACTAGTAAAAGTAGATTATTAATAGGTTTTTAAGACAAATCAACACATGGTTATTGGACCATAAAGCTAAGAGAGTTTTGAATATTATGTTTCTAACTTCTGACTAGAAGTTAATATCCCCAGTAATGATAATTTGATAACCAAGCCTGTATATGTAAATATATAATAGGCCTACAAAACTTGAATTGATAGTTGATAAAAAAATTAAAGCAGATACTTCCAGGCCTACTTGTACAAAACTCTGGGCACTGGTTCAATGAATCTATTTTGGTATTATGTTTTAATTTTTCTAAAATGTCTAATTGTCAATTGATAACACATTATAGTTTTTCTTGATTCATATAAATTGTTTAACTTAAATTCAACATACATTTTGGAGGGCAAAAAAGTATTCAATTTTTATTCAACAACCAACTTTTGGAGAGTGGTTGCTATTTTCCTTAAGGAACATGTTTTTCGGAATTGTAGTGATCCTGTTTCATAGGGTTGGTGTAACTAAGTGCTGTAATGTATGAATTATGAGCATAGTAATATGTTTATGTACCAATTTAAGTTAATAATGTATAGATTAAAAACTAATTCACACCTGTGCTCGTGAACCAAGAAAAATATTCAATAGGCACCTGATAAAGTGAAACTTTTAATTTAGTTTTTACTTAACAATTTTAAAAAAAAGTGAAAATTACATGTGCATGTAGAACTAGAGTATACCTAAATATTTTATAAACACTATAATAACAATAATAATAACTCAAAGGAAACTTGAATTTAAATAAAATAAACACTTTTTTTAGCACCATGTTTTACTACTCGTTTGGGTTATATGCTTATGTACTAACTACGCTATAATAGTTGTAGAAAGGTTATATTTAGAGGGTATACCCGCGTTTGAGTCGAGGGAGAGTGGAAAACCATTTTGGAAAAAACCACCCTTAGTACACCCGATTAAGATTCAAACTTCGATCTCCCAGTCACCCCAGTCTAGTCTACTGTGAGATTAGCACCTTAGATCATGCGCCCACCAAAGCGGGTCAAAAAAAAGAAGGAAAAACTGTTGACCTGAGAAAATTTAATATTGCTCCTAACCCAAAAATTAATAAATTGCACTTTTTTCAAAGCAGGATTCTGTGAGACAAAATATTTTCATTCCAAGTTGAGCATGAGTGAACTTCTCAGAAAGCTCTCAAATGTCGAGTCAGCCCTAGCTCTAATTTATTATGTAGTTTTAAAAACTTTAACTATTTATTCAAAATTTATAATTATTAATATTTTTTTAAAGGTTTAAATGAAAATGAAAACTCATATATTTGAAATAAAATAAAACCTCAAGTTTGAACTATTGTAACAACATTAATTATCTTATATTGAAAAACAACTTCACATTTAATATACAACACGCAAACAAGTAATGAGAAGAGTAAACAATTAGTCAAACATCACCAGACAGCTCAAATATATCCTAGTGTAACAAGCTCAAATTTTCTGACCCCATAAAACTTTAAAGCTCAAACTTGTGCTTCTATTAAAGGCTCAGGCATGATCTCAACATTTGAGTACACACAGACCTATAATTCAGAGCTTGAAATGAATTGTTTACCAGTACAAATGCACAAATATCAATTAAATTCTCAAAATTGACTTAATGTGAACCTCATGGAATTTTATATTCTACCATCCCCCTTTCTTTGAGCATTTGGTTTTGTCATCAACTCTAACATTAAAAAAGTCAGTAAGACAGTTAACATTCTATAACTATAATTTAGTTGTGAATACAAATCCCCTGGTGACTTCCAGTGAGCTTCCATAGAAGCACCAAACTCCACCCTTGAAAGAAAGTTACACAACCTCTATAATTCTATAATTTCCAGAGTGACTACAGAGGTTATCGGCCACTACACCCAGCTTGTGTACGCCGAGACACGTTACATCGGCTGTGCCGTGTCACGCTTCATAATGAACGACATGTTTGCCGAGTTCCTGGTGTGCAACTATGGCCCAGCGGGAAACATGCTGGGAGGGGAGGTCTACAAGATTGGGAGCCCTTGTTCCCAGTGCCCCGAGGGACTAACGTGTTCTAACAACTACCCAGGACTCTGTCATACACAAGGCAGCAGTGGGGAAGCAATCAGTACTGACGGTAAACAAGTTAAACATGAAATTTATGACAGTATACTTGGTGCTTATGGTAAACAAGGCACTATTGCTGATTCTGCTGGTATTAAATACGATACAATAATAGATCTGGTTTTACAAATTGGCATAAACAAAGATCACAAATATTTAATGGAGAATATTAATGATATGGGTGAAAAGCTAAAGGGAAAGGTTTAGAAAAATGACATGAATTGCAGGTGATGTTATTAAAATGACTGAAAGCCAAAGTCTAAATAATAATTATTATATTAGAATACTTCAAACTTAGAAACTTGGAATCCTACCAAATCTTTTAAGATAGGTTTATTGTTAGTTTACACAACTGTTCACACTGGTTCAACACTGGTCAAACTTATATGTGGTTTCCTTTATTACTACTGATGTAAGGTGTCAGGTTCGCAATAGACTGGATTATCAGTTCAGAGTAGGTCGGGGTTGGAATCTTGGTTCTGTGGAATGGCTGTGGTTTTCCAAATGTGATATCACTTTAGTTTACACATTCTCACTCCATGATAAAGTGGTTGCATATTTAACATTTATCTTTCTCATATTGATCCTAAAGATTAAGCTCTTCACCCAATATTTGAAGTGACCCTATTTTTCCAAATTTATTGATAGAGTGTAACACTTCAACATAGTTCAAGGGGAGTGAGAGACATTTTCATTAAGTCCACTTCAGACAAAATATGCCAATAAAACAATTTCATTTGAAAAAATGTATGTTGCAAACCACATAAAAATTTGTATTTTCTGAAATAGAAGACTTAAACCTAGTTAATTTACATATATACCAAATTTATCATAGTCTAACTTCATCCTTAAGTCAAAAAACGCTAAAGAATTTCACCTATGCAGTTAGCCATTGCTATGTATAGCATACACATGTAGGTATGTATGTAAATATTCTACATGTGCAAATCTTTTTGTAATCACTTTGTCTATTAATGGAATAGAACCCTTTTGAAATCAATCACAATTGGATAAAACATAAGTAGGATTATTTTTTTAATGTAGTTCTGTACTAGTATTTATATTTTCAGATTTAAATATAGTTTTGTAATAAATTATTTTCAGCCTTTTTAATACAGACTATATAATTGTGACCACTATGTAACCTTTTAACCCTAGCTCGTCAAGCTAGGAGCCCTGGTTGCACCTCATGATGTCTCGTCAGCATTTCATTTTACCATACCAGTTTGTTGTATTTGGAAGAAGGAACATACAGGAAAGAATGATAGAAACATATAAAAGGGAATGAACACAATATGGCTTTTACAATGAAAAGAAGGAGACATTTCACACATTAGAGTTTTGTCATTGGACAAAGAGATCATTACTGCCCAATCCCCCGACCTAGGTTTCATTCTATCAGAACTCATGAGCAGTGATTGTGGAACAAGCTATTTCCTAAAAGAGGAAACCAAAAAACACAAAAGGTAGAAAAAGTAAAGGACACTTAGGAACATATAAAAGGAATAACATAAAGTAAATACACAGAAAACATATCAGGGATGTACCCAATTATTTTATTCAAGTCAGAATACCGGCTTCATGTTGGTTGATATATCTGATGAAAATAGCTTAAGCATTAGCTTGTAAATACTTGGGTGAATACAACAAAAAGTCTGAAATCATCCTTTGGGCTGGTGCTGTGTTAAAAATGTAACAGAATTTACAGTAATAGTAATAGGACTCCTGATAATAAAAATCAAGTTTCATTACTGTTGAATTACTTTCTTTGGTCCCATGTATTCCCAAAGCATCAATATATAAGGTATATAAGGAGCTAATTGGACAATACAATAACTAAACCAACTTGGAGCATAGCTACTACTTCCAAGATTATTTTTCATAGTAATGATGACCAATAAGAGTCAATGTTACATGTTAAAAAAGCTCAAACAGAACACTTCAAAGTTCAAATATCTTCTAGAGGCACCCAATGTTCACCACAACTCCCCAGTTCTCCGATTTCAACCCCTGAGCCCACCTTGTCCCATGGGTACATCAGGATGTGCCACACGTTAAAGGAAAGCCACCACCAGAAAGTACTTCCACAAGCCGCTATTGTTATATATTAAGGAAATTAACAGAAACTAGATAAATGTGTTTTGTTTTCAATAAAAAAAAAGCTAAGTAAGTGTATAAGAATGTAAGTAAATTGATTTGAGACAATTTAATTAAAAAGTGGCGCTTTCCCCAAGATGTTCCAAACATTTATGCTAGTCAACCCTTTAAGATGGGGTGCTAGTGAGCACCAGTTTAGTGCATTAATTTTGCAGTTTTTATAGCATAAACATTTTTTGGCCAAAATAAATCAAATATTTCTTCTATAGAAACATAGAGTTTAGCTTTATGCACATGCTAATCTCAAGAGTTCTTGAATATCTCTCATGAGCATAGCGGCATTTGGTGACAAACTTTTTAAATGCAGAGAAAAAGTTGTCACTAAATTCCAGGACACCCTTGACAGATATTAAAGAACTGTTGAGATAGCATGTGCGGAAAACTAAACTTTATGTTTCTATAGAAGAAATATTTGATTTATTTTGGCCAAATAAATGTTTATGCTATAAAACTTCGAAAATACTGCTCTAAACTCACGCTCACTAGCACCCCATCTTAACAACTGGCCTCGTGGTGTAGTGGTTAATGCACAAGGCTACGTGCTTAGGGGTCCTGGGTTCGATTCCCGGCTGGTACTGTGGGTATTTTTCCTGTAAGGGTAATCACCCCAACGGTCACCAGGTTTGGTTGATTAGGCTTAAGTTAGGTTTAAGTTTTTTCACTGGTTCCACACCCTCATACCATCACCTCATGGTTACATGGAAAGAGCCTCCACAGAAAGGATGTACAATTAGTACATTCGGGTATCCCCTGGACAACGGTACATTAGTTACTATGCCTTTTTAGCTTTCACAAAGTTGATATTTATTCAGAAAAGTTGAACTGGAAATAATTAAAACAGCAATTATATATAAATACTGTCTAATTGTGTTGGATAAGGGGACTTGAGTTGCCAAATTTACTGTGCAAGCTCTTTACAAAGTAATGATTAATACATTACTAGGCAATATGCTATTAAAACTAGTAACTATTTTGATTAGTTAGGTATTTAACATGACTTGGGTTGTAAGAGGCCCCAACTATAGTGAACTTTTTACCATTCCTATCCTACTTTAATAATCTCCTCCTTGAAATTAGTGACCAGTATTAGAACTTGAATCTTGGTGGTAGGCTAAAGCTCTTGGCAGGAGCTTAAACAAAAACTAAAAAACCACAGTTATTGTGATTCTGTCAATACTAAGTATAGAATGAACAATTGCCGATTGGAGTATTTCACAAACTTTTCCCAAGAGCGGACCATTTGCTAAGTGTTCTAGGCACATGCGAACCACCCACCTTAATATGCTACCTGCTGTTCCTTTACCAAAGACAAACATTCTATTAATGTACATGTTTAGCTAACAATAAAAGACAAACAAAAATATATTGTTTCTTATGCACATTTTGTATTATTGTCTTAGCAGACTTGTCCTATCAATCTTATAATCTTTAGCCCTTTCACATAGTATTTATTTTCCCCCTATTTATTAGCCCTTAATTATGTCTTCCAAGAGACCCAGAGTTATGAGCTGTAAAAGGTGCTTTATTTTACCTTGTATGACCTGTAATAAGTATGTAGAGTAATATGGAAAGGATGTACAAAAGGTTCTTAGGAATCAAATTCTGTGGTGCGGTACCAAAGAGTTTCAACTTTATAAGAAATGTTAAAAAACAAGTTTTGTGGTGATGAGGTTTACTAAAGCACTTGGACCCCCATACAAATTGTATGTATCGTGCTTATAAATGGGTTTGGTACTTGTCCATTTTTGACATAGGTATTCACTTTATATGCCTTTTTAATTATGTTACAGATGCCGATTTTGCAGTTACTTTGATTATGTGTTACATGCTGGAATATTTATTGTAATAACATAATATGATGCTGCAACACTTTTAAACATAAGTTTTTCACTATAGTAACACTAGTTGGTCTGTTTATCTCATAATAAATTATTATATAAAAATACAGTATGTACAATAGTATAATATATTTACTTTAATATTGAAATATATGTCATTATTAGAACGTCAAAATATTTCTATTTATTTAACACAATATAAAGTTAATTTACTCTGAAAGTTAGAAAGATTACCTTGCTTGTTCCACTATGGTGCAGCTTATATGATAGTGACATACTGTAGCTCGTCAACATGAGACTACAAGCTTTCATTGTAAATGAAGTGTACAAAATAAGGGTGTCCTTACTAACGCTATGGCACTAGAGAGTGTCTATTTAATCTTGGGGGGAAAAAAATCCCTGAGAATTCCAGGTTTTCCAGGTGAACCTCAGATTTTTCCAGGCCTGAAAAATACTATATTTTTACTCTTAGTAACATTATAATCAAAAAGTACCTGAACTTACCATTTTGATAAAAAATGAGAAACTCAAATAAGGTGATTAATGGGTGAACATTTATTTCAAATATGGATATAATAAACCGAGATGGTAATATGCTTGAAATATATTTCATTCAAAAATCTTTTAAATACTCTGACATTTTTAGATACGTTGAAATACATTTAGAAAAATTAAAATGACATTGGGAAGACACTACTACAATATTCTTTATTGATCTATTTATAGAATGTTAAGATGGATGTTACAGCTTCAATTTGTTCATTCAACGCTGCATCAACTTTTTTGTCAATCTCCAGGATTATTTATCGTGTGTTCTTGAGTTCTTGTAAGTAGCACAAGCTGCAGCTTCTTGTGTTCGACGCTCCTTACATTGTTTATGGATATTTCATGTACTGTGTATAAGTGCTTTGGGCATCTCATAGCTTGTTGCTGCACACACACTGATGAAGAATAACATCGTGAATCTGTTGTTTGGCAACATTAGATTGTTCATAGATATTTTCAAAAAGGCACTTCAAAATTACAGGAAATTCATGCCCCAGATTCGCAATGCCATGCGAAAGGCAGAATACTAGTATTGCACTAAGGAGGTGGGAGTTCCTTATTATTTTTATTTTATTATTAGTAAAAGTCACACGCCAAGAAGCTGGTGGATAGGCTTCGTCTCATTAGTCACGTCTGCCCGTCTCTTGGTTTCTAGTAGTTCCACTTGATTTGTTCCCAATACACGTACACCAGAAACACGGTGAGCGGCTGCAGACTCTAGCTACGTACGTTCGATCACGTACACCAGACAGGTGGTTAGTTTCAGTTCCAGAATATGAGTGGTCCTCCTGTAGCTCAGCCAGGCCAATCAGAGCATTTCTGGACACCTCTATTGGAACATGTGGTTGCTACATCACCCAAGCTTGTTAGGACTTCTCTTCTTTTTAGAATTTGGTGCGAACAGGTTGTGCTAGGCCAGAGTAAACAATGTGTGAGTACAGCACATATAGTAGATATAGTAAGATTGTGATATTTAATAATGCCGGATGTCTATGAGTATAAGTTTATTTGGGGTGGCAGTTAATATATACTAGCTAGTCTTGCTAGTATTTATATTGCAGGATGTCTATGTGTACAGGCTTATTTGGGGCGGGTATTAACATTGTGATATTGGCAGTACAAGCCAATGTTACTCTTAAAGAAATAACTAATATTTAATAAATTAGAGCTTTTCAGCTACTACCATGCATAAAGGCGTACCTCACTTCACAGCGCTTTATTAAGTTGCTTTTCAATTCCATCCATATTTATTATAAAGTTTCAGACTATAAAAAAGAAGCTTCTAATGGGAAATTTTGGAAGACTCAAATTGAACAAGGCAATTAGCCTGTCATAAGACAGAACACCTAACAATAATTATTATTTTCGGCATCTGACTTGCTCTTAGGATAGTTTTTATAAATAATTTTTTACAAACTTTAGACACTTTTCAGAAGAAATAATGTCAGTTTCAATGGTTTTTTAATCAATTTTTACTGAACTCCTGTTGACTTCAAAGTACAAAAGGTCCTATCAGTGGCTTACAGAGAGGTGAGGAGTTTTTTGTTTTAATATTGAACCCCAATTGAAGCAATAAAAGCATCTTAACTAAAACATAATAGCTAATAGGAATTTTATAAGACTCCAATGAGATATTAAACTAAACATTGACGAGAAATAGAGAAAAATAAAATCATGCTTTTAGGGAGTGGGGTTTTAATTAGGGCTGGGCCCATACCGATGATGGGTCCAATTTATTGGCCAATATTGGCACAATTGGCTAAGGATAGTCGTTTTTTTATCAAGCAGATATTTTACACCCTGCTGCACAGAACTGCGTTCAGTAATCGTGTGTTTTTCTTTTCTTCATGCTGTCTCACATTGGCTGCACATGCCGGTTACTGAGCGCTCCGAGTTCCGTTCGATTGATCGCTCACTGAGTGCTCCCCGAGATCAGTTCTTAGAGTGCGTTCAAGCGTAATGTCAAAGTACCAATTTACCACTGTTGTAAATATTTGTTTAGTTATTTTGTATATATCTAACCAACTTTATCGTTTAAAACTTTAATTTAAACTTTTATTCAACAAACCTTTACTATCTTGAAAAGTATAAACGTGGCAAAAATAGATAATTCTGGCTTTTGAGTATTTCTACTGTACACTTTTGTAATATTGAAAAAAACAAACTAAATCGGCATCAGTTACTGGCAATATCTGAAAAAGGCCTTATCAGTCCAGCCTTTGTTTTAATCCCTTTAATTCTAGCCTCAGTGCAGCTAACAAAATCTATACATTTTTATGAATTGGTTGTATACCTTGATCCAAATATAGGACCCTAAACTTATTTTAAGTAAAAGCTTAAAAATAATTTAAATTGAACTTTTGATACTGTTTGAACCTTATCTAGCTCAAAAGTAAAATAAGTTTTCTACTATCCGTTGACAAAACAGAGCTCTTGTTCACTGGTCTGTCAAATGACACCTTTAGAGCAGGAGTCACTGGTAGCTTAAGTGACAATATCCACAATGACCAATCACTCTGAGAGTTCAGCTTAAAACTAAATAAAAACAAAAGGTTTATTTTATTGAAATGTATAATTAGTATATGAAGGGTTGTTTACAGTTAATTTGTGAATAAAGTATCTTGTGATAACATATTACATCTTGAGAAATATACCGGTAGCAAAATAAGTTTTTACTACGAAGACTATCCTTGTGGAAAAAAAAAAAATCAAGGCCTAAAATCTTACAGGAAAAATTAATATTCCAAGCAAATGAAAATAAAGTTGAACAAGCATAGGTTATATAACAATGTAATTGATGAAAACTTGGCCTACACACAAGACCATTGCAACAAGGGCATTCGCAAAGTGTGGTGTATTCTGGGGAGCGGTAAAAATAATGTCCAAGTGTTATGGAGCAGAAAAATGCTAGGCCACTCCCCAAAATTATTATGATGAGATTTTTCAGAAATATTGAAATTCCCTAGTTCTACTCACAACCCCCTCACACCTGTACCTCATTTTACTGTTCTTGGTATCACCAGCAGGTCAATGCACCATCCAGTGTGTTTCTAAATTGTTACTGTTTGCAACATTATAAACTTTTGTTTGTTGGCACCAGCCTAGCATACACAATACACATGTGTTGTTTAAAACTGTAACTGTACAATTACCTACTTCGGTGGTCACATGGCCTAAGGTGTCACTATCGCAATAGACTCGACATGTAGATTGGAGTTCGATCTGGGTGAGGGCACTGAGGGTGGTTTTCCCTAAATGGTTTTCCACTCTCACTCCACACAAATGCGAGTGCACTTCCTCTATATTCAACCTTCCTCATCGCCAACTATTAGCATAATTAGTACATAGGTATATAACCTGAATGGGTAGTAGGCCTAAGACACGGTGAAATATACTCTACAACTCAATACATACAGGTAATATTTCTTCATCCTGCTGGGCGACTTCTTCCTCCAGAAGAAGGTGATCAACAATGTGGCTGCTGGGATGTGAGACCAAAATAGGTGATCCGGTTTCAGCATTTTCAGGCTCAACAACTGCAACACAAGTATAGAGGACATATTTTAGTTGCTAGGTTAGTAAAAATATGTTTCAGAGAGCTAGTCCCAAAAGGAACTCTAGAATGCCAACAAACCTCCCTTTAACCACTATTATTCATTGTTCAGTTGTGCAAGGATGTTTTTTAATTTGTAATATTTTAAGGGCCTAGCTTGATAGGCCTATGTTTTTTTCATTAGACTATGTCATAAATAATCTTATTACAACAAAAACACTAAAATTACAGCTCTATAAATTAAAATAAATGTACCATGGTTCCTGTTGGTTTACTACGACTAAAGGTGTTTTTTTCTATTAAACAATGACTACTCAACCAGAGTGTGCAATCAATCTTCAGCAGGCCAGTCTAACATGAGTGAGGTGTTAGACCACTCGGCCACTGAAGCAGGTCACTATAGCTATTAATATTTTACAAAAGAGCTGGCAAACCTCGTAATTACCTTGAATTATGGTGTCACTATCAAATTCGCTGTCCAGTCCTTTTATAGAGATGGTCATCATGTCTTCTATCTTGTCCAGAACCGGGTCTTTAATTAAATTTACCCGCCTCGGTGGCGTAGTTGGCTAACGCGCTTGTCGTGTTGAGCTTGACCGCCGAGGACGGGGAGATTGAGGTTCGAATCTCGGTCGGGTGAACTGGGGGTGGTTTTTCCTAAATGGTTTTCCACTCTCCCTCCACGCAAATGCGGGTTCACTTCCTCTAAATTCAACCCTCCCATTTCCTAATCCATTAGCGTAATTAGTACTTAAGCGTATAACCTGAACGGGTAGTAAGACGCGGTGCTAAATAATAATAATTTAATTAAATTTGTTACACCACCCCTGGTTTTGAAAATTTTGTGTTTGTTGTGGGCCGACATTTTCCTCGTCTTCCTTTTTTAAATTATCGAATTTAGATTTTAGGTTTGAAATTGATCTAGGAATCGATCCACTTACTGCATTAAATTCACTACAGAGTTTTTTCCAGGCTTCATTTTTTTGTCTCCATGTTACAGCATCAGTTTGTTGATTTTCAATCCTTTGTTTGTATTTACCTATTAATTCAATCAGCAACATTTCCTCTTCTTTGCTAAAATTTACACTTGGTTCACTTTGATGATTTTAAACAGACATTTTAGCAGAAAAATAAATATGATAAAATATAGCAGATAACCTCATACAAACTTGATGAATTGGACTTGTTTTGAGTGATTTGTTTTCATAACAGCTCCATAGACGTTGTAATGACTTGCTTATATTCTCTATGGTCAAGTTAGGCCAATCAAAAGCCTTGACATAATTCTATCACTCCGAGAAAGTTAACAATAAAAACTAATGGAAGGCACCTGTTCGTAATTTGACGAGCACAAAAAAATAGTATTGTAAAACGCAACGCCAAGTTTGACCAATGGTTAGACTTTACGAACGGTTAAGCTACAAGGATTTTAACGTGACATTGTAAGATTGGGCCTTAATCTAACTTAAGCCTAATTTATCAAACCCTGGTAACCATTGGTATTATTCCTCTTAAGGGAAAAATACCCACAATACCATCAAGGAATCGGATCCAAGACCTCTAGGCTCGTAGCCAGGTGCATTACACTACAGAGTTGATTCATATATAACAAAATGTAGTATTTAAGAGACTTGCTATGCAACATTCAGGTTTCAAAAAGCTGAGTAAATTCACCAATTACTTTTTTAAATTAATAAAACTAAAAAGTTTTAATTTAAATTTGTTTTGTCTTTTAATTTTCTTGTGTTTATTATCTTTCTTAATGGAATGTACGAATTGATATTTTGAATGATAATTTTACAGGCTAAGGTATGGGATTAGTTTATGGAACTGTTTGGAAACCACTCGTCTAGAGCTTTAAAAAGGTGTGCAATATTCTATCATTATTCTACTCAAGTCTAATAAAGTTAAATTATGTGTTATGACATACACATTTGTGAGGGGGAATCTGAAAGGGGACCTCTTGGCAGAGAGGTTAATTTTTCAAGAGAAGCAAAATAAGTGGTTAGTGTCAAAAAATGCAATTTTTGTTGTTGTTGGTAGTTAAAAATAGTTATGTTTTCTACCTGATAAAGTCATCCTAATTCAAATATAAGTAGAACACTATAAAAATCTCAAATTTATTAACCAAGGTAAAGGGACCTGTTGTTGTTATGGGTAAATAACATGGCCCCAACAAGAGGTCCCCTTTCACAACACTGGCTATTGCTCTTTTAAAATACATGTTTCTGCATTCTAGCGGTGTTTCAAGAAATTAAATTAAAATATTTTACAAGAGAGGAAGATTGATATCTGGCGACAAGAGGTACGTTTTAAATAAGTGGTTAGTAACAGTAAAGTTTCACCAATATGAGGTCGCTTTTATACTATTAAGGTGTTACAGTCACATTCTACTCTTTTTTTTTTTTTTTTGGTACAGCCAAGTGAATATTTGTATGTTATTGTGTGATGGCTATAATTAAAAATGGATGAAAAACATATTTTGAGGGTGCTTAATAATAATGGTGTGAATAATATTTGTGATAAAAGATTAACAAGCTTTTGAAAACTATTTTTCTGACATAAATTTACCACAGGATAACAGTGATGAATTGACTGACTGTGAAAGCGTTTTTCTCAAAACAAGCTGTTTTTGTATGAAATCTTTAAATTATAACTTAGTTAAATTTTAAGATATTGGTATAAATTTGGTGTTAAGCATTTTAAGCTATGCAAGAAAGTGTAAGAAATCCAAAATCAAGAACTACGACAAGGGGTTTTCTTTCAGATTCCGCCTCACATTTGGTGAATTTTGATTTTTAGTTAAATATCTTTCCCTGGATTTAGTTGCATTTATTATTTGAAGAAGGGAAAGTTTAAAAAAAAAATGTGAAAACTAGGAGTGCGCTATTCCACTTTTCAATTCAAAGTGAAGTTTAATTGAATAATATGAAATATATCCAAAGCCAAATCAAAATTTTAACATTAAAAAAAATATTTAATGCTGGATAAAAATATTATATTTTGCATAACTATGTAAATTTAGGTATTAAATATAATTTACAAAATGCTTTATTTCAAACATAATTCATATATTTGTTCATAAACTATAATTTAAGCTATTATCACAAATTGTAATTTAACTATCTTAGTTTTTTTTATGTAAATAATAAATTATGATGGAAATAACAGCCGAAAATGACAATAATAAACAAAAATGTGTGTTTTAAATCCAATTTTTTTTTTTTTTTTTTTTTAAGCGAAGCTTTGTAAAAGTTGAATCGGGAATTTCACTTTTGAATCGAAGTTGAAGAAAACCAAGTCAAAGTTTTCAAAGCTTAGCACATCCTAAGTGAAAAGTGACCTTTGCACACTCTGTCACATATAGTACATTAAACTCCTGATTATTTGTGTTGGTTATCTGGCTTACAGCTTATCTGTGTATTCATCCATAATTTTTTCTTTAAACTTTTGTGCGAGCTAGCTTCCAAACACATCGTTAATTGGTACTAACACAAATAAGATGTGAATATGCGTATAGTACAAATACAATTATTTACAAAGAAAAAAGTATAAATGAATACATTTATAAAAATTGGGAAGTAGTATTTCTTTCAGTCCTCAACGGAAAATTCCTGTAGTATTTTATGAACTTCTGCATGAGACATCCAAAACAGGTAATAGTTTGTTTTATTTCATCTTTCTAAAGCAATTATTTTAATCGGTAATGACTTATGAACTAACTTATTAGTTATTTCTAAGGCATGAAAAACACTCAGAACTCAAGACTGTAAACTCACCAATGTAACATTATAGCCCTGTCAGGAATCAAACACAGGACTCTTGATTCAATAGGCAAACTAAAAACAAAAGATTCAACTAATAGTTTGACTGTGAAAGACTAGACAATAGAATAATTTTTCAAAAAACAATTTGAATTACTTGAGCACGGGCATGGGGTATTTCATGCCTCAACAATGAGTTTGTTTCAAATATCTGCAATTTACAGGAGGGATAGACCTCGAATCCTTAAGGATGTTTTAGATGAGGACTCAAGAAAATTACAGATTCAAGACTCAAATCCTTAAAAATTGTTTTCAACTTTTCAAGGGAAATTTGTTTTAGAGCTATAATAATGTTTGGTGGTTTAGAATCAATTATAATAAATATAGGACGAACCAGACCCCAGACCAGTAATTTAACACTTAGCTGAATGTACAAATGTTATCATGAATGGATTATAGGAAAATAATGTAAACATTTAGTTACCATTTCTATTTTCGGTTATTTTTCATCCTCTTATGTTCATACATTTTTCCAAGTTTTGGATTTGAGATTTGAAGGTAAATTGGAGATTTAAATTTGTGAAATATAGTGGATTTGACCCACCCCTAATTTAAAGACAGTTAATTAAATTAATTTAATTCAACTATTCCAGCAGAAAGTCATGTCATACTGGAGGACTATAAAGACTAACACAACCCTATTCTCAGGCACTTGACAGTGTTACCACACTAACAACTTTAGACCCCAGCGTGTCAGCTCAAGGGTTAAGAAATAATGTGGACAATATAATAATTAAGGGGGGGGGGGAACCATACGATTGTTTGAAAACTAACCTTTTGTAATTAACATATTTTATAATATTTGTATTTGTGATTTATAGGTAAAATGAAGATTCGGACTCAACAAAAGTGGGTCTGACCCATCTATACTAACCCATAAACGCTCAGAGCGCCGATCTATTGGCGCACCAAATAGTGGCTAAAACACTCACACGGCTGATCCATCGGTGCCATCCATATCTAGTCTTTTGGTTATATATATTATTACTAGATGTCACCACAAGGACTGTATCATAAATTTGAAGATCTAGTTAGTATTTTCTTCAACAGAAAGCACTGTAATGTTTATGAATTTTTTTTTTTTTTACCAAATGAAGTTTATTCTCACATGTTTATATTGTGGTGCGATTACGTTTCTGGCTTCCGTGTTTCTCTTTATTTAATGTGTATTATGTGTTTTGCAGTTTATATTTTATTTTTATTGGAAGTTATCTAGCCAAGTGTTAGGACAATAGTTTGATTTAAATTTTATCTCGACAATGGCTGTCCAAGTTCTAGGCTAAATGACTCAGATATATTAGATTATTTAGACACTATTGACAGTGAGAGTGACTTTGTGCCTGAAAGTGACTCTGAATACCACTAGTGATGATAGTAACCCAGATCTTACGACTTCATGGAGAGTGTTTTCCAAACGCAGGCACTGACTTCAAAATTGTAAGTACTGTCCCAATACATGATTTTACAAAGTCATATAGTTTGGAATCAAACAAACCTACAAACACCAAACTTACATCAAATTTTATACAAAATAATGCTCTTTTTTGCAGGATGACTGATGAAGAAGGAAGAAGTGAAAAAAAAAGATTTTTTTAACTTTGAATATTAAATTTTTATTCAAATTTTCAAATTTAAATTATTATTTTTTTTTTTCCAAAATATCTGAAGTCAAATGATTTATGATTTTTTTTCTTCTTCTAAATCTTCAATGTTTATTATACAAGTGTGATTTTTTTCCAATTGTATACAATGAAAACTTTTTCAATGGGAAAATTTAAAATGTTTAGAGATAAATATGTGAAAATTATCCCGAGATTTTTTTGGATAAGCCAAGTGAAAATGTGTCGAGTGAAAAAGGGTTAATAAAAACTATAAAAAATAGGAAAATACAGTATTTACATCAGAAATGTTTAAATATTCAAATATCACAATATGGTTTAAATGAGGAGGGATAGCCAGTGATACTGGAGTAGAGTGTGTTTAGATAAAACACATGTGTTAGTTATCCCTCCTAGTTTAGACTATGATCTAGCCTAATGCTCTATTCAAAATATCACAATAGGTAATACCTGAAGATTGTTGCTGAAATATTTCTACTTTGATAAGTTCAGAATGTGAACTTTCTAATAACTCTACAGTTAGTAACACATTTGGTGATATTATATCTACAAGAAATAAATTACAATACGATTAACAACAATAAAATTACAATTCATCTCTTTAAGGAAAACCACTTTTTCACTTTTGTGGTACATTTTGTTACATATTAAATAAGGTACAGAAAGAGGTATAGAAACACATGTATTTCTATCCTTCTTTTCTTTATCTTCTACAATAGTGTATTTCTATCTTTCTTTACTTTATCTTCTACAATGTGTATTTCTATTTTTCTTTACTTTATCTTCTACAATAGTGTATTTCTATCCTTCTTTACTTTATCTTCTACCATATGTATTTCTATCCTTCTTTTCTTTATCTTCTACCATAGTGTATTTCTATCCTTCTTTTCTGTATCTTCTACCATAGTGTATTTCTATCCTTCTTTTCTGTATCTTCTACCATAGTGTTTTCTATCCTTCTTTACTTTATCTTCTACAAAGTGTATTTCTATCTTTCTTACTTATCTTCTACAATAGTGTATTTCTATCTTTCTTTACTTTATCTTCTACAATAGTGTATTTCTATCCTTCTTTACTTTATCTTCTACCATAGTGTATTTCTATCCTTCTTTTCTGTATCTTCTACCATAGTGTATTTCTATCCTTCTTTTCTGTATCTTCTACCATAGTGTATTTCTATCCTTCTTTACTTTATCTTCTACAATAGTGTATTTCTATCTTTCTTTACTTTATCTTCTACAATAGTGTATTTCTATCCTTCTTTTCTTTATCTTCTACCATAGTGTATTTCTATCCTTCTTTTCTGTATCTTCTACCATAGTGTATTTCTATCCTTCTTTTCTTTATCTTCTACCATAGTGTATTTCTATCCTTCTTTACTTTATCTTCTACAATAGTGTATTTCTATCCTTCTTTACTTTATCTTCTACAATAGTGTATTTCTATCTTTCTTTACTTTATCTTCTACAATAGTGTATTTCTATCCTTCTTTACTTTATCTTCTACAATAGTGTATTTCTATCCTTCTTTACTTTATCTTCTACAATAGTGTATTTCTATCTTTCTTTACTTTATCTTCTACAATAGTGTATTTCTATCCTTCTTTTCTTTATCTTCTACCATAGTGTATTTCTATCCTTCTTTTCTGTATCTTCTACCATAGTGTATTTCTATCCTTCTTTTCTGTATCTTCTACCATAGTGTATTTCTATCCTTCTTTCCTGTACTTCCTTCGATACATAGCAAAACAAATATGGTATATTAAGAAATTTAAATTTCAATATAACAAAAACCATTTGCACAACTTCTGCTATAGTAAATCACAATAAAAGACAGTAAATAAAATATTCATATAGATTTGTTAGAACATTTTTTTATATTTAACATCAAGTAATCTTAATGATTTTATTTTAATATTTACCAAATAACATTGTATTAATGTAAACTTATAGTAAAGAGTTTCCATGTTATTTCTAATATTGCATAATGTTTTAAGGAATACTGAAAAAACAGCCCTGGGTTATATAAACTAAGGGTTTGCAAGTAATCACAGTTTGAGTCTTTACTAGAAGGGAGGGAAGTGATGAGCGAAAAGGACGATAGTAGTTATAGGCTTTGGAATATTGTCAGAGTCAGTACCTGGGGGCTTGGTTGTTGACGGACAACAGGCAGCCCTGTATCTAGGCTTCAATTTTATGTTGTAGTCAATACAACCTTTAGTAATGTAGCCATGTATATAGAATATTCAAGTTTGGAAAGGTACATGTGTACGAGCGCTTTCAAATCTATAAAAATATATTTTTATTTAATGTAGTTAAACAATTGTTTTAGTTAAATTTAGAACTAGTTTATTTTTTGGGGGTCAGTGAGGGAGACTTTACTGCCCTTGGCTGAATGTCTTTTGAGAAGTGTGTAGGAGACAGAGAGTGTCTCTTTGCAGCTTAGGCCATGACTGTAATAATTAACCTAGGAATGTGCGAGAACCACTTTTTCAATTTGAAATTAGAATATGAAAAATATATCCTGACACAAAAGGGTGGAAGGGAATAGCAAAAAAAACTCCATGGCGTCAGCCCGCAATCGAGCCCTACTGAATGAGCGACTGTCGTCTGTTGATAAAGATGCCTACTTCGCAACTTCTGCTAATATTATTATTATTATTATTATTATTATTATTATTAGCACCGCGTCTTACTACCCGTTCGGGTTATACGCACTTACGCTAATGTGTAATGGTAGGGTGATTGTGAGATGAAATGGAGGACCTACAGTTTAACGTGGAATCCGAACCACGGTGGAGGCCTGGCATTCCTCACATTCACAAGTTATGATTAATACACATCTTGTCAGAGGTGAAGGAAGGGTTTGGCTTCTGCTAATAGAATTGCTATTAATAAATAGTAATAGTTACAATGTATACCATATTTAATTTAATTTTGTAGTTTAACAGTTTATAATGTCAAATCTTGATATTAAAAAACTGTATTTACAACCAAAACATTTCTTAGGTGTGGCCTATTTTTGTGTCTTTACGGTAATACTAGAAATAATAAATTCTTGGTTTGTTAATTTCTTAGGGCGGGTTTTTAATTATTTATTTTTTCAAATTTCTTGAATTGTGGAAAATCTTTTGTCACAGAATACCTGACAAGCTTGTCAGGGGCAAATCAAACTAGATACGCTCAACCTATAGTCCTCGTTCCCGTCAATGTCAGTTATAAATTTTGAATGTGCATATATTGACATTAATTCTATTAATAAAAGAGATTACTGGATAGAGGAATAGTAAAAAATAAAAGTATCAAATAGGGTTCACATTTCACACAGTTTTTACTCGACAAAAAAGTAATGGCCGTGCCTCTTGAAGAAAATTAGCCATTATCACTCAATCCCTTTAAGTTGTCAGTAGAAGCCATGTTAAGCATGGACTTTTTACTGTAAGCATAATTTTGTATTTGTTATTTTTATTTGTTTCTATTCCTCTTTTCTGCACCTTCTTTCATAAATAATATTTCATTCATACATATACATATATTTATTATTTGCATTTATTTGATTTTACTAAACTGACCAGGCCATAGGCTAGAAACATTTGATGATAATTATGATGATTTATTTGAATGTGTTTTTGTATTTTAAGTTTTTCATACCTTTAATATTTTACAGTAAAACTTTCATTAAAATTAAACTTGAATAGTCTTAAAAACCAATCAATTCAAAACATTTCAAAATATATTTGATCAATTATCAACTTTTTTTAATGCCATCATTATCATGGCAGTGTTGCCTCCTTAAGTTGTACATAAATTTAATATAATGTTGTTTTTTTTTGCTCTATTTCTTTTGCAACAACCTATTTTCTTACCATGTTTTTGAAGGTCATGCTCATTAATAATTTGGGTCAGTTAATGTTATTCACTTTTTCAAAATGACCGGCAAGTAATGGTAAATGAATCACAAATCTGATAGGCAGCTCAGCAAACATAATTATTGGTGTCACATAATCTAGGCAACATGTGAAACCACGAAATATAAGAGTTAAGCTTCAAACTCAACAAACCACCTAAAAATACATACCGTATTTACCCGAATATATGACGACTCGAAAATAAGACGATACCTATTTTGAGAACTTGAAATTAGGGGAAAAACTTTTGATAAATTTTTAGAGTAGTCAATATTTCATCCATTGATGACTTTGACCTTGGCCTTTATGCAATGAAAATAAATTAAATTTGAAAATCAAAGTCTTGGAAAGAATACAGAATACGTTTTAGTATTATATAACATAAAAATGTTGACCTTACACTAACATTTTTCTTCATGCGTGAATATAAGACGACCCCCGACTTTTTGAGGTCAAAAACTGAAAATAAGCCTCGTCTTATATTCAGGTAAATACGGTACAAAGAAATAGGTTATAGCTTCATCGAAATAATATTTTCTTTAAATTGAAAAATGACACTTGAACACAGGTCCTGGGTTCGATTCCTGTGTCCAGGTGTCATTTTTAATTTTAAAAATATACATTCTATAAAACGACACCTTAGCTCAGTTGGTAGCGTGTCTGTCTACTGAGCTAAGTGTCCTGAGCTCGATTCCCGGCATGGTCGAAAACTTTATCATTGATGAAAATTGGGTTTACCCTTTCACATTGATAAATTGACGGCCGGGAACTGGATGTTGTGCTTGTCCTAGTCTTAAGTTATATTATAAGGCATATGAAGCTACTACAGGCTGGTGATGGAAAATATATGGCTTGAATAAGAAATGACCCAGGCCAAAGGCTGGAAACAGTAATGGATGTAACTAACTTGCTATAAAAACAAGAAACACGTAGCATGTGAAATTTATATAATATCTTAGAAGAATCATTTTGTGTATATTTAACTTCTACAGAAGTCTAAACGATTGATGGGTTATTTTGTTATTTTGACCACTAATGCCATCTATTCCTCTTCTCTCTCCAAATGTCCTTGGAATGTATGTTGTCAAACTTGCTCACAGCTCACCTCAGGACTGTATTTTCTCCATGCACTAAACAATAGTAAAACAACAGAAAATTGTATACTCCCTTTTTTAACTTTACTTTCATGCTATTATGTTTATAATGATTTAAAAAATTATATTATTATTATTTTTATTATTTAGCACCGCGTCTTACTACCCGTTCGGGTTATACGCTTAAGTACTAATTACGCTAATGGATTAGGAATTGGGAAGGTTGAATAGAGGAAGTGAACCCGCATTTGCGTGGAGGGAGAGTGGAAAACCATTTAGGAAAAACCACCCCCAGTTCACCCGACCGAGATTCGAACCTCGATCTCCCCGTCCTCGGCAGTCGGGCTCAACACGACTAGCGCGTTAGCCAACTACGCCACCAAGGCGGGTTAAAAAATTATAAAAGTGATACAATAATGGTGATACCATTTGGTTTTCTACCAATAAATATGTTATGTTCTCTTTGAAATAGTCAATCTCGTTGCCTAGAATGTATTCTAAGTTTCAAAATTATTTACTAAAGATAGATTCATAATCAAGTTTTGGATTTAAAAATATATAGCATTTGACCCATCATTCAAATTAATTTAATATAGGGCAATAGAGTCATTTTAAGGCACTTTATTTTTTTTCATTTAAAACAATTAAGTTGCAAAATTACAAAAAAAAAAAAATGCCTAAAGAAATAATCTTATGAATAATTTAACAAATAAATATATATACATACCACAAAGTTAAGTGTAAATCTTTACCAGGGTCATAGTCTCAAATGTATTGGAGCTCTATTAGTGGTGTTGGCGGGGGTAGGGGGGTTTGGTTCAGGTTTAATTGCATTTGTCTTTCACTAGCATTGAGAGACTGGGAGGGGGGGGGGGGTGTTTATGGGGTTCAACCCCTACCCCTCTGAAATTTTCCAAAGTTTTTAATATGAAGCTTAAAGATGGCATTGTAAACTTCAAATAACTTATCCATTCACTCTTAAAAAATCTGCCAAATAGCTACTAGAGACACTTGATTTTTAAAAGATTTCCAGGCCAATATCACTTTAAATGGCTTCTAGAGGCATCTAATTAAAAACAAACACCCAGGGCTGCTTCAAATTAACTTCTATTTGCATATAATATTTTATTTATTCAAGTACCATTCCAAATAGCTTCTAAGAGTATCCAATTTTAAAAATACCACTTCAAATGGTTTCCAGAGTCATCTAATTAGAAAAAAAAACAGGAGGGGGAACCACACAAACACTAAATAGCTTCAGGGGAAATCAAATGTAAAGAGAAAATCTAGGTGACGACTACTTCAAACAGATTCTAGGGAATCCAATTTATAGAAAAAAAATTGTGAGCACTTCTTAAAATAGCTTTTAGAGGCATTCAATTTTCAAAGATTTGTTGAAGGAGGCCTACTCCAAATAGCCTCTATATTCTAGAAGTATCCAAATTTCAAAAAAATTGGGGGAACAGCGGGGGTGCACTATTCTAATAGCGTTAAAAAATGAATATTTTTTAAATATTCTAAAAATGAGGACCACTACAATAGTTTATAGAAGTATACCAATTTTTTAACATTAACTGGGGGAGAGGAGGGTATAGAAAAGTCTCTAAAAAATATTTTTGTTACTTGCCCCGCCCCACCCTTTTACACTAATAAAGCTACTCCTCCACTACTGTAAAAAATAACACTGTTATTTCTGAGGGTTTAATAGTAAGACTTAAAGTCACAAATTTTGAAACTCGTCCCAATATAAAATTCTCCTTACTCCCACAAAGAAACATTTATCGTATTTTATAACTATCATTAATTTAATTAACTTTCGTTCACTATAAATTGAAACTAAAAAAAACCCGTTTTATGCATCCATACCTAAAGACACCAGCTCCAGCTTCAATGAACACCTGATCTTTACCAAAAAAGTCAAACATGTATGATTTTGCAAATAAAATTTCCCTTAAGTTCAATCAAGCCACCTTATAAACTATGGTATAACTCAAAAATATTTTAATAAAAGAGAATTAGAACTGGTAGAAAAAATGTATAGATAATATTTCCCTAATGAGTGTTTATTTGAACCTACTTGTAGCACCAAATTATCCAACAACGTGTGGTACTTTGTAGGAGCCATGGTTATCTTTGACTAGCCAAAACTGGTCGATCACAGCACCAAGCTGAAAACATAATAACACTTTGATCAGAAATGTGGAGATTTTAGTTATATACCAAATAGAGTTCTGGGGAGAGCAAGAGAGAGGGTCAAATAAAAAATAACATCTCTGCAACGTATCTTGCTGTCTGCCAGGTTGTCTGAAATTATTCATACCAATGAAGTAGAGATGAGAAAGGTAGACCTTAAAGGAAATACCCCCACATTTGTGTGCTAGGAGGATGGGAAACCATTTAAGAAAAAGCACATTTAGATTATAGAGGATGGCGCTTGGGAAAGGGCGATTTTGGTAACTGTGTAATACAACTTTAAATCATTTTAATTTCCCTACAAACATGACTATCTAAATGTTACAACTATGCAATTTATCACTTACTTTACATAAAAGTCATTTATTAATGATAACATCCTTGAGATGACCACCTTCCCTTCTCATGCATTCCTGCATTCGTGAACGCAAGTTCCTCGAAACTCGCAGCAACGTCTCAATGAAGATCGCTTCAATCTCTTAATGAATCCTAGTCTTCAGTTCATTAATGCTTCGAGGACGATGAGCAACCACTCGAATTTTAAAAGTCTCCATAAAAAGAAATCACACACCGAAAGATCTGGTGATCTCACAGACCAAATGATATCACCATTCCTGGTCATGAGGTGGTTTCTGAAAAGCTCTCGTAAAGCGATGATTGAGATTCTTGCATTATGAGCTGTAGCTCCGTCCTGCTGAAACCATGTGGACTCAAATCACTGGATAGTTCTCTAGTTCATTGCTAAGAAACGTTTAAACCATGTTGACGAACCGTTATGATGTTACAGTCACCGTGCAGTCATTCTCATCTTCAAAAAAATACAGCCCGATTATTTCTTTCGATGACACCGTACACCACACTGACACTTTTTCACTGTGTAAAGGTCACTGGTGTAAAAGGCGAGGATTCTCCACAGCCCAGTTCTGATAGTTTTGTTTGTTAGCATAACCATTTAGATTAAATCAGGCTTCATTAGACATTCAAAGATTTTCCAGGAGATTCTAGTTTTCCTTACATTTTGCTAAAAATTGTTCAGTAAAAACAACTTCCTATTGAAATCATAGGTTTTTAATTCCTTGACTACCTTAATCTTGTACGGATGTAGCTTGAAATCTGAGAACAGTATTCTGGCCAAATTTGCCGCGAGACAAACCTAAAGACACTTCATGTTGCCGTGCATAACGCTGTGGACTCCGCAGGAATGAAGCTCTAACTGCTTCAACAGTTTCTGGCGTTCGAACATTATTCCTTGGTCCTGGATGCTTCTTTCTCAATACTGAACCTTTTGTTTCAAAGTCTGAAACCAATGTCTTTACAGCGTGAGATGACTAAACTGAATCATGACGCCGATGTTGAAATTGACGCCGAAATTCTCGTGGAGCATCTTCATAACAATCATTGTTTTTGTAAAGTTATTTTACTGCAAACACTTGATGCATACCTGACCACTACTCCATGGTAACTAAATGGCATTGACTGGGGAACATAATTATGTCATCAGTCTTGCAAACTTAAACTATGGCCTTGAAATGAATTATTCAAAATCACCCGTTCCTGCGCACCACCTTGTATTAGCAGAATCATCTGGTAACTTTATTAATTTGTAAAATTAATATATCAAATTTAACATTAAAAAATAAAAATGTAATAGAGCTATAACACTACTTTTGAATTATCCTCGAATGAAGTTATATTGCCATGACAAGGCAATTAAAATTACTGTTACTGTGACTACTACTTCTTGAGGAAGATGCTATAATAGCATTGACATATTGACGTGTGTGTAAATATGTGTTAGTGTTTTTACTTTTATTTGTGTTCTACTATTGTCCTAATATTCTATCATTTTATTTGTTACAAATTGTTTTTGCTCAATGCATTTTATTTCATACACATTAAATAGTTGAATAACTTTACATGGTCCCTTTCTAAAATTATAATTACAGTTTAATTAAAAATTTAACATTTAGAATACATAATATTGATTGTTTTTGAACTTACAACATTTAAAACTTGTATAATACATTAACTACAAAACTATCATTATTTACTATTTAGTTGTAGAATTATGTTGGTTAACCTGTCTAAAATCAGTGTTGCTCAACATTGCAGTGAATATTTTAACAAACCTACCACATTTAAATAAAAAAAGCATTTACTTTTTCATATTGCCTACTAGAAACATTATTTTAAGCATCTTATTTTTCATTTTAAAGTATGAACATCAAATTTTATGAGCATTGAAAATTGAATTGAAATAAATTTTGTAATAAGATAGTTTCTAGCAAGAGCCCATACAAGGTGCATGCACAACTGCGCATATAGGCATAGAATTGGAACAGAAGAAGTGATCATGCGGGATTATTACATTAAGGACTAATAAACAAAATATGATAAATTTCAAATTTAGAACTGCTTGTGATCCTTAAATTTTCTTATAATGTAACATGAGTGTTGAAACCATTTTAATTATTTTTTATACTATATTTTTATTAGTGTGTTCTTATTGATAAATCAAGTTTTTTAGTACAGTATTGTAAAACTGAGTGTCACTCTTATTTTAAGAACATGCAGTGTTATTATATATTTTTAAAATCTCACATTTTAAAGATGTGGTAGTTAAATTTTATGTTTGTTTTGACTGGTGACATTTTAAATATACCATTCTACTTTTAAAATAAACAAATATATACTCATCATTTTAAAATTGTAAATATACTAGGGATGGACGGGAATGACTTTTTTTATTTTGGGATGGGAAAGAGATGGAAAATTAGTCAAAATATCGGGATTTGGGACAGGAATGGGAAATTTTAAAATTCCCCTTTAGAATAGTCTTAGATTTAAAATATATTGATTTCTAAGCTAATATGGTAAGACTCGTTAAAGTTATAGTATTATTAAACCCCGCTTGGTGGCTGCATGGTCTAAGGCATCACTTTCACAATAGACTAGACTACCAGTGACTGGGATATTTAGTTTGATCTTAGCCAGGTGTATTAAGGGTGGTTTTTCCTGAATGGTTTCCCACTCTATCCACTCTCTAAATCCAATCTTCCTCATTCCTAACACACTAGAGTAATTAGAACATAGGTGTATAACCAGAACGATGAAAAATAACATTTAATTGTTTTTGGGGTAGAAACTCATTTATGGGTAGTTAGTTTACTGATGACTGATTTTTAAAAACTTGAAAAATTGGCCCTAGCGATTGGCTTCCAAATGGGTATCTTGGGAATGTTTGACATGTCCAATACCAGTGTATACTTATTTTTGGGGGCAAATTTGATTATGGGTAGTTTACTGATGACTTTTTTTATTTGAATATTTAAATAAATGGCTTTAGTGATTTGGTTCAAAATGAGTACATGCTATGTTGCTTGTAGATCATCATCAACTGTTTCCAGCCTGTAGCTGAGTCATTTTAGTAGAATACCTCCATCTTCCTCTATCCTTCCACCACTCTACTTCCTTTAATTTCTTCCATTCTTCTCCTCTCACTTGAACACTTTCTGTTATCTGCTCCTCCCGTCTCTTTCTTGGCCTTTCCTGCGGTCTTTTTCCCACATACTCATTTCCAACATTTTCTTTGGTATCCTCTTTTTCCATCCTCATTACATGACCATACCATCTCTGTCTTGGTTCCTCTACTATCTCATGTACTCTAACATCCTCATTACATGCCCATATCATCTCAGTCTTGGTTCCTCTACTATCTACCTGTACCCCAACTCTTTCCCAGTTCCACTGTTCTCCTCAATCACGCTTCCAAGGTATGTTACACTCTGTGCTTTTCTCAGCTCTACTCCGTCCAAACTTATAGCTTTATTAGGTCTTAACCTCTTCCTTGTCATTACCATCACTTCACACTTTGTAATGCTAAATTTCATTCCACACTCTTTCACTTCCTCATTCCATTCTTGTAGTTGTTCCTGTACTTCCTCTGTCTTCTCCTCCATACCATCAAATGTATTACGAATAATTATATAAATTTGTTTTTCTAAATAAAAATATCATTTAATAGTATTTAACTAATGACTGAATGATTTGGTCTGAAATTGGTATCGAGTGACTATTTTACACTATCAATAATAATGTATCGTTCTTTATCTATAATAAATAAATTTAGGGGTAGTTTACTGCCAAATTATAAAACATTTGAATTTTTTAGAAATTGACCTTAAAGATTGAATTCAAAACGGGAATTTGGGAATAGTTTTTCACGATAGATAAGAATACATTTTAATTTTTACAAATAATTTATTTTTTTAAATTTGAATTTTGTTAAATGTATATGAACAAATTTGTTTAAAATGTATATATAAAGAATGAGTGACTATTGTGATTAACCAGAAGACATGTTTGTTTTTATGAGGAAAATAAACTTGAGGGTAGTTTACTCAAAACTTATTTCTGAAAATTGTTTATTAATATAAATACTTGCACTTATGAAAGGATAGGGAAATGTGTAAAAAGTTAGTGAGGATGGATTAAGTAAGGAATTGTTTTATTAGCTATATGCGTAGTTTCTTGCCTACCCTGTAAGGGAACGGTGTGATTAGGTATGTATGTGTGTAAGTATGTATTCACTTATTTACAACAATGATTAGACTAGGATTGAATTACTAACCTAATACTAGAAAAGACACAACACCTAGCCCTCCTAAAAGACAATTTGCCAATGATTGATTTTTGAACAACCTGGGAATCAAACCTAGCAAAACATTATATTGTCAAAGCTTAAAAGCTCTTCTCACAGAGAGTTTACTGAATAATTATATACAAGATTACACTTGAACCATAAAATGTAGTGAAATCATGTTTTCTGCATTCTTTACTTGACATTAGCATGTTTGAGATCAGTTTTATAAAAGGGATGGGACCCTCAAGGACATTTGTCATTCGAGATTCAAGAAAATATCAGATTCCAGACTTGAATCCTTCAAAAACAATTTTTTTTCCAATTTTTCATATGATATTTGTTTTAAAGCTCTAATACTGCCTATCGTTGCTCAGAACCGGGTTTCCCAGACCATTAATTTAATACATGTAAAAATGTTATAATGAACGTATTATAACGATTTTTTTAGAACATTTAATTACTATTTCTATTCCATTATATTTCTATTTACTCTGAGGTAGCCTAACATATTTTTTTTCCAAGATTTTCTACTCGGGATTCTAAAGTTAAATGAAGATTGGGATTCGTAAAATAGTGGATTCATCCCATCTCTATTTAATTATTTTTCAATTTTGTGTTAATTTTAAAATATGATGAAACATTTTCATTGGTCTCAATTCCATTGTATCTTTTTTAGTATAAAACATAAAACCGAACAACGATGCAACGCTGGTTGAAATTGTATCACCTAAGTTAGGTGAGGTACAATTGTTAGTGTCAGACTTCACATGCACACACATTAATGATTAGTAAGAAAGTGTTAAGATATACCTTGTCGATTGAAACATAATCCATGAATAGATGAGTCTGGTTGTGGACCTTGAGCCTGGAGTAGCCATAGTCGTCGCTGCGTAAGGCCGACCAACTAGGCTGTTGCTTTTTGAACATGTCGTGGTTTTCTTGGCAGCCCTGCTCATTAAAGGAGTAACAAATCATTTCCAAAAACACCCTACAGAGAGTGCTGTTATCAGTCATCATCAGTTAATTGCTAAGAAAATCAAATCTGGGAAATCACAATTCTAAAAACAATATGTTATATCTGGGAGGAGGTCTGGCAGTGTTTTATAATAAAAGAGCTGCCAACAATTGTGTGAAAAAATTATTAAATGTTTTCCCAACATTGGTAAAATTTAGTAAAACTGCTAAAATTCACTTAGTGGAACCTATTCTTACTTACTTTAACAGTTAATCATTTTTACAATTGTTGTGTTATGTTTTAGTATCTAACCTTTATTAATCCAGATATTTAGTTTATTATTTATAACTTAGCATTTACCAACAAATTAATTTTAAAATTTAAATTGGGATTTAATGCTATAACTTTTTTATGCTTGTTATATTCCTCTTTTTGTTTTTTAACACCCTCTAATTTCTAAATTAGCATCACCATATATTTTACTATTCATTTGTTTGACTCGGCTCGCTGGCCTGTATACATGGGGTGAAGATGATAATGCATAGCTTCTGTTTTATCTGCTGCCAGCTAGTCTGGTATTTGATCTGGTAGTTTACAGAACTTGCCTATAAATGTAAGGGCAGAAGTCATTTGAGCTTCCCAGGCAGATGTTTTTAGTTGTGGGAACAGTTTTAATAATATTTTCTTCAACGTGGTAAGAGTGTTGTATTTTGTTTATAAGTCATTAACCATTTTAAGCTTTAAAATAGGTGCACATAATGTTTGTATTATAAATAATTAAGTGGAGGGAGAAGTGCATAGCACACTTTAGAAAAGTTGACTGTTGAAGTTACACTGTCAAAGTGTTAAAATCATTTAATAAGACACAATGCAATATATCTCAGTTAAGAAGACGTGAACTGGCACATCAATGGATCACAAAGTCTAGAAAACCACCCAACCTAAATATTAATTAATTACAAACTAGAGGCTACACTAGCACCACCTACCATCCATATAGAGAAACCTTCAGAGAATTTCAACTCCACCAGGGAAGTTTTCATCCTTACCAATCAAGTTGGCATCACTGAAGACAACATCTGTTTAGTCTATCTACTACTACTTCCTGAGGAATATTGAAGTGTGTGGTAAATATGTGTTGGTTTTTACTTTTATTTGTCCTTACTATTTTCCTAATATTCTATCATTTATTTATATTTCATATTTACAAATTAAAAATAAAAATTACTAAAGTTTTATGTCCAAATCCAGCATTTAGCTTTTAGAAAATATAGAAAATTCAAAAATAAAATAATAAAACTTATAAAAGCCTTGAAAAAATGCCAGTCAGTGTGAAATACCAAAGGAAACTGAATTTTGTATCCAGAGCCAACTTATAAGATAGGGGTGTTATGAAAAAACTCAACCGATAGTTGAAATGCTCATTTGGTTAAGAGTTATGTGTTGCTTAACACTTTCAAAGTTTTTATTTGCTTCAAATAATTTTGTAGATGCGAATGAAATTTTGGGTGTTGAAGTCGAAGCAATTAAGAGTTGACCTTTGACCTTTTCAAAACTTTGCACAACTCTAAAACTATCATTCCTGCCCATTTTCAAAAAATAGTTAACTGATAGTAGATTTTTGTTACTGTAACTTATTGAATTGTACTTTTTTCTATCTCAAAGTTTTCTCTCCCTTTATTGACATATTAACTTACAGCAGATCCAGTAGTTACATGAACGGTGCTCCAGGGTTTCGATACGGCTCCTCGTAACTGCCATTGTACACCTTGTAGTTATAGAGTGGCCACAGCCTTCGTAGGAGTGCTCATGGGCCCAGATCTCCAGATCTACACCATGCTGGTATAACAAGTCCTCCAAACCAAACCTGACAACAGTAGCGCACTCTCTATATGCGCCATACAAGGATTCTGAATAACCAAGACTTCAAACTAGTTACTAGAGGATTGCCTCCATAAAGTTAAATAGCACCACACAGTGAATCAGACAGCATTTTATGTTTTAGCTATTGGTAATTAATACCAAACAACACTATCAAAGAACAAGTGGGTACAGAAGGTAAGGCCTAATATAGTATAAGGTTGGATGGAGTAGAGCTGAGAAAAGTACAGCACGTAAAATATATTGGAAGCGTGATTGAGGAGAAAGGTGGAAATAGAGAGATTTAATGAGAAGAGGACAGCAGGAGAGTTGTTTCTATAGGTGTGTAAGATATCTGCTATGGAGAAAGATGTGCCCTTGCAGTGTAAGGGAACTGTTGTACAGGCAACTTTGTACCCATTTCACATATGCAGCAGAAACATGGACAGTGAATGTAAGGGTTCGCAACTGACAAGCGTGCGACGAGTAAGCGACTGTGTTGCCAGACTGGGATGTGTGATTAGCAGATAGCTCTTGGTAGTTGTTACGAGGAGGCTCCGACTCTTGCTGAGTGAATTGAGGTGGTTTTAACAATGATTTATTGTTGTGGTTTCTCATCCTCTCTCCACGCTAATGTGATTCTTATTGTAAAGTCTACTTTGAAATATTGAAGTATTTTAACATTCAGTATATATATATATACATATAGGTATGGTTTATGATCTTACCCAATTAAATTAGGCCGTTAGTAGCAAGTGTGCTAAACTAAACCTATCGATAGTAATAAAAATGTCAAATGAGAAGTTTTCCAGCACTCAATGAACCAACATACAATAATATTGCCTAGTGCCTGTAAACTATACTGTACTGGGTCGAGCGAGTGCGCAGTCGCTCGCTTGCTCCAGGTCTACCACCTCTCATTACAACTAATGTGTTCTATTTTATATTTTAGTCGCTCGCCCCTAAGAGAGACTAGGAAAGTGGAGACCATGGGAATGAAGTTTGTGAGGAACATGTTAGCTGTCACGAGGAGAAACAAGATTAGGAATTAATTTATCTGGGAAAGAGTAGGAGTACAAGGAGTACATGAGATAGTGGAGGAAGCAGGAATGAGATAGTGCGGGCATGTAATGAGGATGGAAAAAGAGAGGGTGACAAAAAAATGTTGGCAATGAAGTATGTAGGGAAAAACCAGAAGGGAGGCCAAGAAAGGTGGTAGGAGCAGATAACATAAAGTGTTCAAGTGAGAGGAGAAGAATGGAATAAATTTTAAAGGAGGAAGAGTGGTGGAAGGATAGAGGAAGATGGAGCATTTTACTAAACTGACCGCCACAAGCTGGAAACAGATGATGAGATGATGAATAACTATCAGAGAACAAGCATGATATCAAAAGATGTGTTGTTAAAACAAGAAAATAAGCTGATACAGTGAAATCACATTTGAAGGACACATTTTAATATCAGTTTGTTATTTTTAAAGGAGTTTAAATTTCCCTGGCAAAATAACACGGGTTTTTATGGGGAAGCAAACTTTCTCAATAATGGACAACCAGTGTATAGTATAGATTGTACCTCCTTTCATATAAAATTAGAAATAAATTACTAATATATAAACAATTTTCTAAACTAGACATAAGTAAAAGCATATTTGGTAGATTTTAATAAGATTCAACGTAATTTATAAAAATTGAAATATGTAACAAGATGCTTCATCTATCTTGTGTACCTTCTTCCACATGGAAAATATCATAGCTCGAGAAAATTTGTATTCGAGGCTCAAATCCATTAATTTTTTAATTAATTTATTCTTTTCATCTTTCAAGTGAAATTTGTTTTAGAACTCTAATACTGCTTATTGGTTGGTGATTCAGAACCAATTATAATTATAGGATGAACCTAACAACTAAACCCCGGACCAGTAATTTAACACTTAACTGAATGTTTTAATGAATGGATTATAAGAGAGAATGTTAACAATTTAGTTACTATTTTATATTTTCTATTATATTTATATTTTTTCTTATGTTCATAATTTTTCCAAGATTCGGATTCGGGATTCATAAAATAGTGGATTCGACCCAACTCTAAAAACATGTTTGTAAATATTGTGTTTTAGTACCGTTCCAAAATCAGTGGACCTCCACAAAGATAAGCTTGGACTCCTAGCCTTTGGATTTACATCATGTCTGATCTAGCCAAAGCATTTAATCGAATATTAATGAATACCGAGTGACTAACCACTTTAAGAAAGGTAAGCCAATCCGAGTGAGTGTTTCATAGTACACACAGTCATCTTTGTTGTCATTGGAGCAGTACATGGGTCGTGTCCATACACAATGATCCAAGGTCGCAGAGTACGGTTCTTGGGACTTGATGCTTCCTGAAGTTATAAAACACTAAGTCATAAATTGCTTCCCCAAGACAGTGCTAGCAAATTGTTTAAATAATACTTTATTAAAGTCTTCCTACCGTGATATCACCTTTTTTGTTCAAGATGGTCACTTGTGATTTGTAAACTCATGAACAACCAGTTAGAGATACTCAAGTGATTGCATATTGAAAGTTACTATGCTGAGTGACAGCACTATAAGGGTTTTTATGTCTATATATTTAGTGGAAGAACTGTATTTTTATTTACAAAGTGTTTGGTTTTGAGACTCTGCGATTGGACGGTGGTGTGATCTTGTGGTGAAAGCTTGAGACTGTCAATTGTATCCGTTCTTTTGTTTTTATAAGTTGTGTAGCTACCATGTGGACTTAACTTTTATTTTTATTATAGGAATAATCCAATATATGTGTTGTACTGTTATTAATGTGTGTTAAGACTACATAAATTAGGAGATTGGTTTCACTGAATGTCATCACTTCTGAAGCACCAAGTAAGGCTACCTTTTTTCATATTAATTGCTTGTTTTAGTTTTACGCTTCTCCCCCAACCTGCTTAGGAAATCTTCCTCTTACTGGGGTTTGGGGGAAGCAAAAAACAAACAATGAATAGGAAACAAGGTACTTGGCGCGTAGGCCTTCTAATAACAGGTACATTAAAACAGTATAACACATAGATTGGATTATTCCCTATATAAAAATAAAAGTTAAGTCCACTTGGCAGTTACACACCTTATAAAACAAAAGAACAGATGCAATAGTCTCCAGCTTTCGCCACAAGATAACACCACCATCGAGTTCGCAGCGTTTCAAAACCAAACACTCTGTAAATAAAAATAAAGTTATTTGTAAATATATCGACAGAAAAAAAGTATAATATAATACTGTCACCCTGTATTTTACCAAAAGGTGTGGTGCATGTGTATTATTTACAGTCAAATTTAATGTTGTTTTAATTTTGATAAATTATCTCATATCATGTATCACACATTTAGACAAATCACAACACTAACCTTTCATAGGTAAATTCCTTTATACAGATTTTGAAATGCTTTCAGATGGTTATACTTGATCTATTAGGATAAATGTTGCTCATTTTTATCATCAGACTCAATCACATATAGGCCTACTACTATTAATATGTTTAAAAGTCCATATTTAATTTAATCTGTAGTCCGTTACAGAAAAAACTGATTCACAATTAGTATCTATCACTATTCACAGTAGTATTGTGTAGGAGACAAATATGAACACATCTTTCCCCACAAACCTGTAGATCTTTCTCGAGCCAATCAAACTGCTTCACAAGCATCTTGATACCGTAGTCGAGGTAGTAGTAAACCTCTGTTGATAAGGAGATGAAGTGGATGGGGCCCATGTTGAAACCCAGTACCAAAGACCTCAGAATTTCCTGGCATTGTGAATCTGTTCCGTAGTCACTGAAGTTACTGAGAAAGAGAAAATAAATAATTAGCTCTGGTTCAACATTAACTTGTCAAATGTGTCATCCTTTCGTAGCTCTCAGTAAAGAGTGTGCGTTATCAGCGAGTTTCAAGTGCATTTCAAAGGTTGTTTTTTTTACAAACCACAAACATCGACAACTGTGTAGCAGCAAGCAGGGAATCAAACAGAAATGTTTATGGTTCTGGTTCCAGTTCTCTAAACAAACATTTTAAAGTTCCGGTTCTGGTTAAAGCACAGTAAAGGTTCCATTTCTTTTCGGTTCCTGATAGTGTTCCAGCTCTTTAAATTAAAAGAAAAAATTAGCACAGCGACTTTCTATCAATTCGGCTACATCGATGTACTAATTTTGATAATGATTTTTTAATGAATGAGGAAGGTTATATTTTTATATTTCGAGAAAGTGTATCACATTTGCATGGAAGGAGAGCGGAAAACCACTTTGGAAATAACACTTTAGATCAAAAGTATTGCCAGATTAAAAAAAAAATTATAATGTACCTTAACAACAAAAGTGCATCCTTCTAATTTGCAACTTGATCTATCACCGGCAATCTCATAGTCATAAAAAATTCCAAACTGAGATTTCTTTAACGCACCCCATCAATATTATTTAAATCACTTACTAACAAACCAAAATAATCACCTCCGCACTGTACACAAGGAACACATTCACTGAGCTACTTCCTAATTTAAACTTGAGTGAAAGAATTAAAGTTTGTATTTTTCCACCCTCCATCTCCCTTTACCCGCTATTATAAGTTGTTCAACCAACCACCAGAATATCAGTTTTCACTTCCAGGAATACTAAGTACAATAGGATTAGACTGCTTGTCCAAAAGAGATGATTTCTTAATTTCTGTATTTCAACTTCTGAGGAATGGGGTATTATCTTCCCTCTGTCAAAGCTAAATACATCTTCTTAAACATTAAAGTGAGAAAACAATAAACAACATGACAGTCATGCGGTCCTCTGGAATCTAACATTAATTAACTCTTTTCTAATCACCTTAGAAAAGAGGTTTCAAACAAAGTAGTAAACTAAAATATATCAAGCCCTTTCAGAACTTACTGAGAAAGGGAGGAACACAACATTTCAAAATTAAACTAAGCTTAGGAAAGATTTTTTAAAAAAAAGTGGGTGACATCAAAATTATATACAATTCTGTAAAATTAGGAACTTTTAAGAACCTTTGTGAACCTAAAATTATTTAACAGTTCCAATTCTGGCTCTTCAGAATAGTGTTTTTAGGGTTCTGGTTCCGATTCCTTAAATATAAATGTTAATTTCGGTTATTGGTTCCAGTTCGACTCCCTGGCAGCAAGTGTGGGATTATGAGAATATGTTTCTAGTGATTCCATCTAGTGGCCGTCTATATACTAATATGAATTATTATTTTTTAAGTATATATTAGAGTTGGATCGTATCCACTATTTTATGAATTTGAATATCAAATCTGAATAGCCAATTTACCTTCTAATCCTGAATCTTGAATCCGAATCTTGGAAAAAATTATAAACGTAAGAAGTATTAATTTAAATATAATAGAATAGAAAATACAAATACTAACCCAATTAGAGTTGGGTTGAATCGACTATTTTACAAATCCGAACCTCTAATCCAAATTTCCAATTTATCTTCGAATCCTGAATCTCGAATCTGAATCTTGGAATAATTATGAACATTTGAGGAAATATAAATTTAATAGAAAATAAAAATAGTAACTAGCCTAAATGTTATTTCTTATAATCCATTCATTACAACATTCATACATTCAGTTAAGTGTTAAATTACAATCTGACACCTTGGCTCAGTAAGTAGTGTGTCTGCCTATAAAGTTAAGGGTCTCAGGTTCAATTCCCGGCATGGCCGAAAATTTATCATTGGTGAAAATATGGGTTTGCCCTTTCACAGTGATAAGTAGATGGCCGAGGACTGGATGTTGTGTCTGTTTTAAGATAGATTATAAGGCATATATAGCTACGACAGGCCTAGCCAGCCGGTAGTGGAGAATATTGCTTGAATAAAAAACACAGGCCACAGGCTGGAAACAGTAATGGATGTAAAAATAAGTGTTAAATTACTAGTTTGGAGCTTGGTTGTTTAAGTTTATCCTCTAACTATTATAATTGGTTCTGAACCACCAATAACCAGAATTAGAGTTCTAAAATTAATTTCACTTGAAAAATATGAATAAACATTTTTTTAAGCATTGGAGTCTTGAAATTTTCTTGGACCTCGAATAATCTTTTTTAAGGATTTGATGATTCAAGGGTTCCATTCCTTGAACATATACATATATAAATGTGTGGTGTTGGTATTGTTGATTGTGCTAAAAAAAAATTACTGTACACATATGAAATGTGGTGAAAAATAAATATTTTTTCAAATAGTTTGGCTGACAATCAGAGTGATATTTATTAAATGATAAAATGCAAAATAGATAGCCTGATATAGATTAAAAGTATGAAAATAATTAGGGCCACAGCTATAAGTGTGTCCAGGGAAAGCAACCAATGCGTATATCATCTTTGTTTGAAAATTACCGTAGTGAAACCAACATCTTAGAAGAAAAGTAGAAAAGGTCTTCTGGCTTACAAAGGTGATTTGTAGTACAAGTTTATCTTTCTTATAAAGAATAACACTACAACGTTCTAAAATAATTACATTTTTTAAATATAGCTATTTTTATGAAACCCTACAGTCCTTAAATTACACCATACAAATAAATAATAATAATTATTGTCTAATGGCTTGGAAATGTATAATGATGTAGTGTAGAAACACTGTTCAATAATGCCATCTCCCTCAGTGTCCTGTTTCTCCTCTCAGCAACTCATTTTGCTGTGGGCTGTAAGGTACAGTCAAACACCTCAAAATGCCATGTTTTTGGAGCAGTTTGTCAAACTGTTTGTTGACATATTCACGTACGTTATCCGACTGCGAGCACTTAACTGCCTTTTCCTGTTGGGTGCTCACGAGTGCCCTGAAACTGTCAAACTAGTTCATCACTTGGTTCTTTTGCTCGATAAATCTCACCTCACAACATCCTGAAGAATTGTCTATGAAAGTAGCAAAGTAAAGATTCTTTCCGTGTGAAGCGACTCGCATTGGACCACAGATGTCAGAATGTATGAGCTCACACAGTACCGACACTCTCTCCGAAACTTTGAAAAGAGAGTGTGACACATCTTCTCCTGGAGTCAAATACTGCATTGAAAATCATTGTTGATGCCCTCGAATCGATCCCGTCATGATAGCCTCACGGAGTGATTTAACATTAAGATGTCCCATGCGAGCATGCCAATCCTCAATGAAATTCTTCCTTGGAGTAATAGCAGCGTCATCCGGGCCCGAGATTTTCCTGCATTCCTGGTCTGTCAACTCCGGAAAATAATATAGTCCGTTTTCTCGTTTCGCAATAAGCCGCACATTGTCATCTTGGCCTTCGTCTCACTAAAAATCACTTTGTGTCCTTTGTTGGTAACCTTCCCTGACCGAAATGAGGTTAACACGTAGGTCTGGTACATACAATGTGTCTTTGAATTTGATCAGCTTTTTATTACCGCTCAAGCTCGTCCCGATTCCTTCCTTCGATGTCCGTGCAGGTTCCGTTCGCGAGATTTAGCTTTCCGTGATCGAAGTTCCGACTGATCTGTGCTAACGACTCGATATTTCCATACATGTGAGACGTGCATCCACTGTCAAAACACCAGCTAATGCAATCTGCATTATTTTCGATTCGAAATGCACCGTTATTGGACATGTCCGTCATGGCTAGGCACACACTTTTGACGTTTTTAGCAGATTGTTCGTTTGACTTCCTTGTCTTCTGGCAGCTTTTCGCCCGATGTCCGATCGCATTGCACTTAAAACACTTCATTTTCAAGTCCTTTTTCGCACCATAGTCTTTGTCCAATTTCTCACATTTGTGCTTTTCTCATTTATTATTTCCGGCCGACTTTCCCACATACATCGCGTTTTGTCCTGAATTCCGGCTCGTTTCCTTACGCGTGTTGAATTCCTCCACATCTTTGATTCGAAGCATCTCCAGAGGTGGTAATGCGTCATGTGATGACATGGCGCAACGAAAGTTTTCGTAGCTCTCCGGTAGGCTGCACAAAAACATGACTGCCAACAGCTCTTGATTAATGTCAACTTCAAGTTCTGCCAACCTATCCAACATTCGAAAAAAAATTGAGAGTATTCGTGCATGTCGCCGCCATCTTTTAATTTCAAGGACATAAAATTATTCAACAAAGCAGCCTTCCATGCCAGCCCTTTGGATTGGTATATTCCCTCTATTTTTCCAAAATTGCCCGTGAGGTCTCGCAGCCCTTAGTCTGTTTAATTTCCGACGGGTTCATAGCGAGCATTATGTCAGATTGTGCCTTCAGGTCAGCTTCTCTCCACAGTCGTTTGGCTTCAATCGTTGCTGGCTCGGCTATTACCGCTTCTGGTTTCACGATTGTTCCACTCACATAGTCCCATGCATCATTCTTTATGAGAACTGCACACATCTGTAGCTTCCATGTTTCATAATTCTCTTTATTTAAAACTTCGAGCTTTACGTCGGTCGCGTTCATCTTTGCAGCGTACTAACGAGTTTTTGAGACTCAATATGGCCCAATGTCCATTAGAGTTACGTGCTTCGCGATCTTCGAGTGGTCACACAAAAATTATCGCGACGTGCGAGTAGGCCCATAACCTGTTAGCAAAGGTTAATGTCAGGTACACAAAATTAACGTCAGAGACGAGCACACAATCTATAAATACACTTAGTGGGCTAATTAACACAAAATGGTTAGCGTGAGTACAAAACGACGTGGTCAGTTGTGGATGAAAAAGACAACTGAAACAGTAAAAGTGCGTGATTGGCTAACTCTTGATACCTGCACTACTGGAGCGCCTTTTGTGATTGGTACAGTGGTTGGATCGTGCATCTTATTGGCTCCAAATAAACTAATCAGTAAATAAGAAAATTTCAGCACAAAGTTACATAACAAGGTGTTTTTACTGTATCATAACTTTTTCAGAGTTTTATTATATTTTGAATCCAAGTGGTTCAACTTTCGTAGTTTCAATCACAAAAGTACGTACTTGGCTTCTTCGTGATTCCCTGGGCAGGTCATGTATGGAACATATCCAGCCACAGACTGAATTTGACGCATGAATTCATTGCCAACTTCACCATGTTCCTACAATCATACATTACAATAACTTATTAGAATAGAATATAATCACATGAGATACAAAATAGCCTTCCAAGTAGAGTGATTTTTTTGTTATTTTGTTGGCACATCTTACTACCGATTTACACTAATAAGGTAGGGAAAAGGTGGAATTTTAAAGAAATTGTGTGGAGGAGAGGTGGGATCCAACTTTAGTAAAAAAAAAAATCACCCTTAGTAAACTTGACCAGAATTCAACCCTCAACCTCTCCATTACTGACAATCCAATATATTACAGGAGTGACTCCTTATACTGTGAGACCACCAATTCAGGAACACCTAAGTATCACTAAATGAACACTACCAGTAGTCAAAGTAGAAACCAAATAAAATTTAATAAGTAGGAATTTAAAATATCTTTAAACTTATCAATCAATGAGTTACATTTTTTTATAAACAAAGAGCAAAATTATTATGCATTGGCCCTCTTTCTTATGCTATATTTTGAAGTTGTAGTTTTGGTAAAAAAAATATATCCTATATATTATTTCTGTTGTCAACATCCCTGTTTCTCTAGTAATACAAAGCCTACAGCAATGAATAAGGTATCAATGGATATGAGTTTCTTACCAACTTCTGACATAGCATACTCAGTTTATGTTAAAACACATTGTTTGTTTAAAATTTAAGTTAAAATAAAAATCTAACAATATTTTTGTATCAATTACCAAAAATAAACTCTTTTTGCTATTTTGTGTATACACTTCGTTGAGTATTTAATTTCAACAACCCTTCAAAAGACAAAATCTTTTTTGGCGGGGAGGGGGGGAAGGAGAAGGTTGAATGTGCGAAATTCCCCTTCTCTCCCCTCCGAAATCTATGACGTCACAAATAAGAACCACACTAGCTAGAGCAATGGGATGAAAGTCGGACAACTGTACATAAAGCTCAAAAAACAACTCCGTACTTAATCCATCCTATCTTCACACTTTTGTATTCTTGCATACTCCCTTCGCTTCAACAACATACATACATCGAGTCCACGTATATCCACACAATTATTGCTTCTTTACACAAACATTGCTAGCACACAATGAAAATGTGTCTTTTCTATCAACATCGCAAGTCCCAAATGCCTCTTCCTCGCACCACAGTACGCCAGCCTCAAGCGATCAACCCTCAAGTGAGTTTCCAACAATACTAACAATTTTCCTGATTTGCCATGTTAAGCTGAAGGATGAAGCGAACCTATTAGTGTTTTGGACCCTGTAAAATTACCCAAAAACAAAAATAATTAATATATTAGACTCCTAACTAATTGCGTGCAGATCTTATCCAGTTTGCAGCTTGTCCATGGGTCCATCTGGGAATTTTATCATTCTCAATTTTTGGTTACACATGTAATAGGCTTCCTCATGTAGGAAGTTGCGTTGTGCATTTCACACTTCCTCTTGGTGGGTTCTGATAGAATGAAACCCAGGTCAGGGAATGGTAATGATGGATTTTATTCAAGAGGCAGCCATTACCTCTTTGTCCATTGGCAGCAATGTATATTGTGTTATTTTCATTGTAAAAGCCATGTTGTACCTTCTTCCAAATATAATACAATTATCCCATAAAGTGAAAAGAAATATTAAATAGAAAGTAATATAGGCCTATATGATATAAAGTGTATTATGCAAAATATAATCTGTAATAAATAAATATGAAAGAATAGTAGAAAATAAAGCACAAGTAAAAGTAAAAACCCTAACACATATTTACACACACTTCAATATTTTGATGCTTTTATTGAATCTTCCTCAGGAAGTACAAATAGTTTTTGGTTAAAGAGAAATATTTCCTCGACCGAGGAAACATTTATTGGTTATTAGAATGTAAGAATAAAATTGTAGTATATACAATTAATATTACTTTTTCTATGCAATTTCAGATGAGAAAGTTAAAGAACAATTATTTTATTTGGTACTGAAAAAAAAGTTTTGTTACCGTTAATTTACATCCAAACCAATAAAATTGACCAGAGTTGGTATTTAAAGCAGCAAGTAGTCAATTTGGTGTTTTTTATCAAAATGTCATACCGAGTCCATGTCGTATGCGAAGTCACCAACATGTATGATAGCATCATACAGTCCTCTCTGTGTCTCTTGCTGTAAGCGAGGCAGCGATTGTGCATTCTTATTGCCCATGTCCCCGAAGATTGCCAGAGATGGTCTCCAATAATCTGTATCTGTGGGTGGCGTGTTGAACCACAGTAAGTCTGACCATCCCAGGTCACTGCCACAATGATACACTGGCCGCACATAATCATTGTTAGTGTTTAGATAACATCTTGAAAAATTGTAATAAACCACATTGAGATTAAACAATAAATTTAGCAAATTTCAAAACCACTTCGGCGGTCAAATGGCCAACAGTGTCACTTCCACAATATACTGAACTGACAATGATAGGGAGATCAGGGTTCAATTCCCGACCTGATGTATCGAGGGTGGTTATTCCTAAATGGTTTTCCACCCTCTGTTCATAAAAATATGGATACACTTACTCTGAATTCAACCTTCCTTATCCCTAATTGCAATTAGTATATATAGTCATATAACCTTGGGGGGAGGGGGGGGAAGTTTCAATAAAGGAGAAACATCTCAAGAAATAAATGTTAAAACTGGGAAAATAACTCAGTTGAAGATGTAGGTATGTATGTAATATTAAGGGAGACATAATTAACAAGGTCTGAACGATGAATATTTCATTTGATAAGGCTGGGTGCACACTGCATTGAACATTATGTGTCAACACACAATGGACCGACACATATTTGTGATTGCTTGTTTTGAAATGGTGCGGGCGTACACTGCATGGAGCATGATCAAACAAAGCTTTAAAACATGATAACACACGTTTGCACATATCACATATCTTCCTCACTCCCATGTGTCATGGAACAAAATGAATGGAGAATGTTGTATTACGCATGCATCACCATCTTGTTTATTAAAATTTCCTTGGCAACACAGACTGTATAGCTGGAGTGTGAAGTGTGTTGGTTAAATTTGAGATTAGTTTTTTTTTCACATTAGTTTTGCTAGGTTTTTTGTTTTGTATTAGCAACATGTCTGTTCTAAAGTGGAACGGCCTACCTACTGCCGAGTTTTATTTTTAATCCACAGGACTACCACAACAACAAAGCTACTTCCTCATCACTTTCCTCCATCTTGACGAATACAGAATGTACAAAAGAAGTAAATGTTTTATTGTGTTTTGTTCCATCAGTTTCCATGATCAAAACTTACTTCACACAATACCCGCTTCGGTGGCCGCGTGGTCTAATGTGCTACTCTCGCAGTATATTAGACTGCTGATAGCGGGAAGAAAGAGGCTGGAATCTCAGTCGGTTATAACAGAACGTGGTTTTCCAAAATGGTTTTCCACTTTCCCTCCATACAAATGTGGGTACACTTTCTAAAAATGTAACCTTCCTGATTACTAAAACTATTAGCGCGATTAGTACATAAGTGTATAACTCAAACAGGTAGTAAGATGCGTTGCTAAGAAAGAACTTTACACAAATTTGTTCCATGGTGTTTTTTAACAAAATGTTCAAAGCAGCCAGTGTTAAGGAAAAAATCTCAAATTTAAAATATTTTCTGGAATAAGCATGTGAATTTAAAACACATCTTTGATTGTATTAGAGTCATACATTATATGGTAGTATATTTGATTTGATAAAAGTCAAGTTATACTGTAGTATATTTACACAATTCATGTACAAAATGATTTATTGATCTAGAGTAAAGAAATCGACCACAATAATAATATGTGTAATAAAAGGCATCATTCAAGACAAGAAAAGTAACGTCACATGATAGAAATAGATTAAACAATAAAAGAGGTGGAAAGTGAAGTAGAAAAATTTAATATTTGATCCTGTAAGTTAGAAAATATTGTATAGGTAGACTTGTTGTACTGTTGTACTGTTGTGCTGCCTCAAAGGAGTGGGTGGAAAGGAGGGGGGGGGCCTCTTTGAAGAGTAAAAGTTAAACATGAACTTGAAAGTGGAAAATCCTCGTGAACTGTCATAACATTAACAATAAAGTATTTTAAATTCAGGGAAAGAAAGTGTCAATGGAATTAAATTGAGTAAGCCTACCTATTCTGTAGCAACGGATTGCATAAGGTGGATTATGAGCGTGGATCTTTGACACATTATTATTTCTGTACTTATTGCCAGGTCAAAGAATGCAGAGTGGATACAGAGATAAAACCCTGGTTGTGACTTAGGGACTACACATGGCAGGAATAGCAGGTGGATACAGAGATACAGCCCTGGTTGTGACTTAGGGACTCCACATAGCAGGAATAGCAGGTGGATACAGAGATACAGCCCTGGTTGTGACTTAGGGACTCCACATAGCAGGAATAGCAGGTGGATACAGAGATACAACCCTGGTTGTGACTTAGGGACTACACATAGCAGGAATAGCAGGTGGATACAGAGATACAACCCTGGTTGTGACTTAGGGACTCCACATAGCAGGAATAGCAGGTGGATACAGAGATACAACCCTGGTTGTGACTTAGGGACTACACATAGCAAGAATAGCAGGTGGATACAGAGATACAACCCTGGTTGTGACTTAGGGACTACACATGGCAAGAATAGCAGGTGGATACAGAGATACAACCCTGGTTGTGACTTAGGGACTCCACATAGCAGGAATAGCAGGTGGATACAGAGATACAACCCTGGTTGTGACTTAGGGACTACACATAGCAGGAATAGCAGGTGGATACAGAGATACAACCCTGGTTGTGACTTAGGGACTCCACATAGCAATAATAGCAGGTGGATACAGAGATACAACCCTGGTTGTGACTTAGGGACTCCACATAGCAGGAATAATGGGTGGATACAGAGATACAGCCTTGGTTGTGACTTAGGGACTACACATGGCAGGAATAGCAGGTGGATACAGAGATACAACCCTGGTTGTGACTTAGGGACTCCACATAGCAGGAATAGCAAGTGGATACAGAGATACAACCCTGGTTGTGACTTAGGGACTACACATAGCAAGAATAGCAGGTGGATACAACCCTGATTGCGACTTAGGGACTACACATGGCAGGAATAGCAGGTTTCCAATCATTTCAAAATTAATATGGTGTGTTTTATATTAGTTAGGTTATTTAGTGAATAATGATTTGATGAGTCACCAAAAATATTTTAAGTTAAGATTAATTAGTTTGGTTCTACAATATCTTGGTTCTAATACAGGTTTTAGAAAATTTTGGTAATACAAACAATGAAATTAATTTATAATTTCTCAATTACCTAACAATATACAAATTCTTCATACCTGTTGTGTCTACTTTCTTGTCAGATGATACATTTTTAAACAACACATTTGACAGAAAGATAAAAATAATCAAGAACAAATGGTTTTTAATTAGTATGTGTCGGAGACGAGAGCTGGGAATTAAAAAATGAAATAATATAACTATAATTGGTAACATTTTGCAGGTGACTCAACTAATTTAAAGTGATATTTTGTTTAATCTAGTTCTATGATCTAGCACAGTTGCCAGAGAATTTACCTTATAGAAAAAATATTATATAGGTCTACTGTACGTAACAAAAATTATATTCTTGATGTGGAGTAGTTAAAAACCTCATCCTTTATTTGAAGATTTCATTTTTTTTCACATCAGGTCTATCCAAATCTTAAAACAAAGACCCAAGTGACTACAACTAATATTTATATATTTTTCTCACCATACTTGCTCGCTGGGGTCAAGTTTTTCAGCTTGACTCTGTGAATGTATTGATGCCGAAATGTGCCATAGTTGAAGCGAGTAACCATATCATTAGATTCTGTGAGGATCAGACCATTAATTCCATACTCAACCACTGATTTATTGACATGTTGTAAGGTGCTCCAAGTGACGACAATTTCAGACACATTATCTAAGGAGATATGAAATTAATAATAGGAGAAAAGCATTTTAGATATTCATCAGGTCCAAGACATAACAGACTAGCAAAAAAAAAATTTGTTGGACACTCAAGATTAGAAAGTATAATGGGGCATCCAATGTTAACATAATAACAATCTAGTAATGTCACAAAACATAAACTCGTTAAAATGTTAGATGTACCTACAGTAAATATTAAAGGGTCTCTACTTGACTATAGTTTTGAAATTATAGTATATTTCCAGTATATTTTTTAAGGAATCCAGTATATATGTAAGGTACTAAGAGGTAAACAATACCTATTTCAAAATCATGAAATGATAGAAAGTTAGGGGAAGCCTAAGTTAAACATTTTTACATCAAGAATCAAGTGTATTGACGCATATATTCTAGTATATACTAAGGATAGGACCCTAAAACCTACAAGGAATATCATGGATTCAAGACTCAAATCATAATCATTTTTAAATAGGTACTAAGTTTGAGTTATTTTTAAAGATGAAACCCCATAAAGAAGGTAGAGAATGGTATGAAATTAAAATATGTTTAAAAAAAATTCTTTGCTGAATAACATAATAAACATTTATTTTTATTTTTAATCTGCACTTAATAAGAGTAGGCCTACAATGAATCGATTCATAGTAACACTAATAGTTTGTAAATTTTACAAGTACCTGGTATGGTAAAATTAAATAAGTGAAGTAAACTATCACACAATAAATAGCATTGTTCTATTTTGGCGCAAAGTAATAGATTTTTAATTTAAATATTTATTACCATACAACAGGCCCCCTACACTATCCCAACATAGCAAAGCCTATACTTTTTAATCTTATACATGTCAATTTTGTTATCAAGCTGGAAGTGCTAATATTGTTAAAATGTATTATTTAATATAGGATGATTTATTCATAAATTGGCACTAATGTCAATATTTTAGAGCAAGATATTTTGGAACTAACATTTTGCTGTCACATGGAAGGTTAAGTTTTATTATGCTGAGCAAGTTCATAAAAAATAAAAATAGGTCTATAATTAATTGCTTGCTAAAATACTTTTAGTGTAATGTTGGGACATTTTTATATCTTTGAATATTAACAACCTTCCGTGATTTAGTTGAGTACCTACATTTTTAATTTTATGATAGGTAACCTACTTAAAAATTTACAAACACTCATTCGATCCGTAGTATTCTTGTTGTGTGTATAAAAATAAAAATAACAACTTCTAAGAAATATGACAAAGAAATATTTAACTTAAAACACTTGTGAATTGCATACCATCCCTGGATGCATCATTTGTGAAAATAAGAGCATTAGGGTACATGGCAATGATATTCAACCTAGGACCAACACAAATACAGCTAAGAGGGTGCAAAACATTAAAACACTTAAGTATACAAATATGTGTGTATATATATATATATATATATATATATATATATATATTGTTATATATATATATATATACACATATATATATATATATATCTTATTTAAAGCTTATTGTTTGATACATTATTTTAGATTTGGTTTAGGTGAATTGTTTTACTATAGACTAGCGGACGCGACAGACGTCCTGCCCGAACGTTGACTTTTCGTTTGGGTGGCGTAATTGATTTCGATAATAAAACAAATACTATGTGATCATCACAATTATAAATTCACAATAAACTCCAATTAGTGAGTAACACAAATATTACAAATTCAGTGTTTGTCAAGACAACATAGAAAATAAAACATATTTTCATTTTAAGCATTTTGCCCACAACTCCACAAATATCAGCTGTATCGAAAAACAAACATAACTCTGAATTATTCTCAGAAGTTCAATTATTCATGAACTTTTCAGAATGTTTTAACGGTCAATTAACGATGAACTTATGATTTTTTTTAACAGTCAATTATTAATATTATATTCATTATTATAAATATTGGCGGGGGGTGGGGTGGGGGGTGAAATTTTGAGGTTACATGTATGCAAAAAAATCTTTAAAAAAATCCCCCCAAAAAAATTCCCTACAAAAAAAAAATCCTATAACCCGATTGCAGCGCCATCTACCGAGTCCAATTGTGAATCTAAACCATCCACTGACCCACTCAAACACACACAAAAAATGTCATCAAAATCGGTCCAGCCGTTTAGGAAGAGTTCAGTGACATACACACGTACAGAAGAATTATATATATTAAGATTATATAATATAACTTTCATCATGCACCAACCATATAATGATTGCATTAAAAGTTTCAAAAATAAAAGAGCATGTATGACTTGGTGTACAGTCTAGATGGTGTTCAATTGATAGAAAATTGTGGAGAAAGTTAGTGAGGATGGATTAAGTATGGGATTATTTTTTAAGCTAGACTTTATGCACAGTTTCTTGCCTACCCTGTAATGAAACACCATGATTGTATGTATGTGTGTGTATGTGTACTAATAAAAAAACATAAATGTCAGATCACTAGAGAAATTTTGTCTGTAGGCTATATATAGTAAAATCACTAAATTATAAAGGTTAATCGGGAATAGTACTTTAAGAGGGTGGGTTTATTTAATTTTTTTCATGCCATATTATGATTGAAATACTTAACAGTTTTTAACATCTACCTATACACAGAACAAAACTAAATTTCCAATTATAATAAAATTAATATTGTAAAATATTTGATTCATTGTTTCCTTGGAGCTTATATGATATGGTGCTTCTAGGCAATGTTCCCAAATCCCACCACATTTGCTGTACTATTCTCGGTTAAGCCCCATCTACAGACACCGTATCCGTTGGTACATAATAGTTTGGAAGAGATCGACTCCACATTAACAGATTGAACTGCCTACATAGTCCCTATCCTTAATGGCTCAGGTCTAATCCTTATCACTCCTTATAAGTTGACTCAAATTTAACTTTCTATGGACTATTCGATACGGACTACTAAGGACTACCAGTCACAGCAAAGTAAGGATGCACGCGCATCGAAATGAAAGCACCAACAGCATTACGGACTGTGTGGAAGCGATTTCCATTTCTAAGGACCATTAAGGACTTAATGACTAGATAAGGATAAAGAGAGCTTACGGACTCTGTAGATGGGACTTTAATCTTCATTCATGTTAATGTATCCATGATGTTTAGGTAGTGGTTATTGAAAAAACCTCGAAAAGTAGGCTTAGTCACTAGAACCTAAATTTTTAAATATACTTTCGTAGGAAACTTGAATGATAAACTTACCTCCATATGAAAGATGGATTTGCTCAGGCTGATAAGAAACTAAACAATGAGTTAAATGAACAAGGATTGCGCTTATGATAACGTTGCGTAGCATACTTCCGAGTTCCAAAATGGTTTAGGGCTGTCAATTTATTTATGACTTATTTTAACTTAAAACTTTTCACAAAATATAGTAATAGCTACTAACATTATAAAAGTATAGACTTATAAACTCTTGCAAATCTGACGACACATCAACAATAAATGATTTTATGTATGAAAAACAAATTTAAAAAAATAAAGGATAAAAAGTCAACAAAGTAAAATCATATTTTCAAAACAATAAACATACTATGATTACAGCTGATAATGTTTGTTTGGTAGGTGGCACATACCACAGATCACATTCACATTACTACACAACACACTGTACAGTCTGTATAGAGTAAAATACATTTGAAAATATATATATACCAGAGTCTAGCTACTCTTTAGTTCCAGTAATAAGACAATAAAGCAAAATGGCGTTAGTTTCGTTTCAAAATAGCAAGCGTGCAATTTAATTTTGAAGAGAGATTTGACCCTCCAAGCTTACATTTTATTGTTAGACAGTAATTATTTTATCCTGAATATGATAACTAGTGAATAAAAAGAATAGCTCCCAACAAATGATAACATACAAATTACAATTAATCATTTGCTCACCGATGTAAGATAATTTAAATTTGAAATACTATATTATAAATCACATAGTAATTATTTGTTTGGTAAAATTTGATCATATAAATATGGCTATAAATTATTGTTTAAAAAATGAATTGATGTATAATGCAGAATGCAAGAATGAAATAAGCAAACGTTAAGAGTGAATAAGAAGTGTGATTTTGGAGTGGAATTAAAAAATATTAATTCAGATTCGAAATTGTGAGTGGTGTGTTAATCAGCTATCTTAGAGAGTACGATCTTGCAGAAAGCTCAATGCTGAGGTAAATCAATACCACTCACCTTTCCCTTTTACTCATTTCGTTCTTGCATATAGTCTATAAAGTTTCAATATGGTTTTATTATTTAAAAATGATATTTAAACATAGTACTTTGGTACTTACGTCTTTATAATGGTCACAGGTTTGTTTCCCACCTTAAGTAGACATTTTTCAAATACTATAGTTGACTTAAGTGCCAAGACAATTATTGATAGCTATCATCCCTAAATAATATTTAATTAAATTACTGTAGTAATATTACTTACAGCAACAATTCGATTGTTACTACCAAGCTGTAATAAGTAATATTAAGACAGTTTAACACGTAAGGATGTGAGCAGTTTCAGTCCTTTATGAATAATTTAGTACTTTTGTGGCAAGTGCCATTAAAAAACCAAACAAATAGTGTTACTTTTCTTAACGTGGTGTTGTCAAGTACTTTCGAATTCAAATAATATAATTTTAGTTGCTATCGATTCTCCATATTATCTTTGTGAGTATATTGATACAAAAAACTATCGATTTTTTAGTATTTAACAAAAGTTAGTGAAATATTTATGGGTAAAGTTTTTGAACTTCGTCTCCTTATTAGTTAACCTTTCTGACCTTTCAAATGCAAATAAATGTCCTTCGTCTGAATTTTGATTCTAGTGATATGTCTGAATATTACAAAATCAAATTGTCTTTATTAGGCCTAGATATGATTATAGTATCTTTTTTTTACCGTTTACTTGCAAGTATAAACGGTAATAGAAATATCTTAGTGACTTACTGTTTTGAGAAAATACAGTGTTTTACTTGTATGAGTTCTAGAGCACTATCCCAAATTAAAAAATAGACTTTTCTGCTTTGCTATATAGGCCTAAATAATGTTTAAAGTTAAGGCAGTAGAAAAAATCACTGTCGTAATTTATAAATAAACATACAAGTAGTCAACGACATAGGAGTGGTAGTAACTGATATCTAGCAGACTTTTTTTTATTGCAACCATTGATCAACCAATGTGGAAATAATTAAGAGAAAAACCAATCTTAAAATGCAATTGCACACTTTACTTTTGCAAAATTCTTTCATCACTATCTGCTAGAAATCCTCTCTCGTAGAATATATTTTGCTCAAGAATGTTTTTCAAAAAATCTATCATTAACTTTTTTGATTCTAAAGTTCTTTTAACCAGAAATCTTTGTTGTATTTTTTCTCACAATCATGTCCCTCGAAATTTGAGGGCGTATAAACGCTGACACGATAGTAGGGTACATTTCTGGTTTTCAGGGCGGAAGTGACGTAATAATGGTGGGATGGGTTGTTTTGGGTATAGGGCCTTATACATGCATACGGTTTTCAGGGCAGAGAGGAGAAGGTAGGGGAGGTATCGTGATGATGTGAGGATGGTGGGGGTGAGGTGGGTGGTGGGTGGTTGGTGGTTGGTGGGGTTGAGGGTTTATAGCTCGCGTGTGTTGGATGGTTCGGCGGGGGGAGGGGGTGGAAAGCGACGTCGACCGCGGGAGGGTGTTTTCTCTCTCTCCCTCTTTCTCTTACAGGGAAATTAGGAATTAAGAGGCGAAGGGGGTGGCAAGCTCTTTCGCGGTGGCGACCGCGGGAAGGGTGTTTTCTCTCTCTCTCAAAACAATACATAAATATATTCCGTACAGTGGGTATTATTATAAAATCTCTTCCTCTATTCTTTTTTTATATATCTTCCATACAATGATTATTATAAATTTTAAAGGATACTCTCTATCTCTCTCTCTCTCTCACAAGGAAATTAGGAATTAAGGTTAAATAGTATGTATTCTTTAAAACAATACATAAATATATTCTGTACAGTGGGTATTATTATAAAATCTCTTCCTCTATCCCTTTTTTATATATCTTCCATACAATGATTATTATAAATCTTAAAAGGATACTCTCTATCTCTATGTATTCTCGCTCTCTCTCTTACAAGGAAATTAGGAATTAAGGTTAAATATCTTCTTTAAAATCTCTTCCTCTATCCTTTTTTCATCTTTCTTAACGGGATCGTAAACTTAAATAAATAGTACAGACCCTTATTTAACGTGTATATTCTTAAGATTACGAAGATACATACATACATACATACATACATACATACATACATACATACATACATACATACATACATACATACATACATACATACATACATACATACATACATACATACATACATACATACATACATACATACATACATACATACATACATACATACATACATACATACATACATACATACATACATACATACATACATACATACATACATACATACATACATACATACATACATACATACATACATACATACATACATACATACATACATACATACATACATATATATTCAGTACAAAGATTATTAAAAAATAAAATTCTTTCTCTCGGAAAAAAAATATAAAGTCTTTTCATTCAGTGCATACGATAAATCTCTTTCTCTAAAGTCTTTCGGTGATTATAGTCTTCGGTAAACACACACACGCGCGCGCGCGCGCGCGAAGAGACCGACTTGGGCGCTTCACCACTTGAATAGCTCGTACTTGTCATCTCCTAGATATATCAGTCCTCGCTGTGAAGCGTTAAAGCGACTCTTGTACCTCGCACCAAAGTTTTTACCCGGAAGACGAACTCTGCCAACACAGTCTAGCGTTATGATGTTCGGCTCATCCTCCGCTTCACTGACCTCTTCATCTCCCTCTCGACGACGGACGTTATAGGTCCAGTACTTTTCAAGTTCGGAGATGCACTTGACCCGATCGTGTTCCTCGCACTCGATCCGATCCAACGCCGCGCACAAAGCGTCTTCCTCCTGAAGAATTTGCGGCTTGTCCCCTTCCTTGAGATTGTAGACGGGGCATGATGTAGAACAGCGCTCGACGGACTGACTCGATTCCCACATTCCGGGATTATGACGCCCGAGCCAGTGTATGGAAGAATCGCAGTGCTCGCTGTAGCCCTTATCAACCGCCGCGATGTAGTATTCTAAGCCGCCGTTCGAGATCTTAATATCGCTCATGTCCTCCAGACGGTAACCCAACTGTCTAAACATATCGAATGTGATGCGTCTCTCTACCTCGCGGCCACTTTATATGCTCGGAATGGAGGGGGACGCGCCCTCCTCTCCTTCTAAACTATATCTTTCGCATCAATCCACGAATTGTGCGAAGAGTCAAACCCTAACCATTTGACGTATACTCTATTTTCGGAACGTCTGACTATCTTCTCTACAAGGTAAACATCCGGATACGAAGTCTTTCTAAGCTCCTTACCGTAGAATCCTCCTGTGATAGGCTTACCCTTCATATCTTCGAGTAGGAAGGTCCTAAGATTAGTGTCGACGACGTTACGTATTTTAAACAGTTCGGTCGACCAGTTTGCGGTATAACCCTTTTCGAAAACGTCCTTATACTTACTGATACGGACTATATCACCCGCTTTAAATATGTTTGGTGTAGAATCCGAGATCTTGAGACGTTTATAGACTGTATGTAAAAGTCTGTCGTCCTTGACGTCTTCATCTTTATGGTCAAGTGTACAGTCCGGTTGTATTCATCCGGTAAGGATCGATCATATCTATCCATCGATACGATCCTTTAGCCGTGAACCTCCTCCACATCATGTTCTTGAGAGTGCGATTAAATAGTTCCACGACACTAGCCTTGAAGTTGCTGTATGTAGAATAATGATTGATTCTCTTTCTCTTCATGAGTGTTTTGAATTCCGCGTTGTAAAACTCTGTCTCATTATCTGTTTGGAGATGATGAACGGGAGGTAAACCTTTGCCGGTCACCTTGTCGAGGAGGAGAGCCATTGCGGTGCTGACATTCTTACCCGTCTTAGTCTTGACAGGTGCGGCCCAAGCCCTCTTGGAATACACGTCGATGACGGTGAGAAGGTACTTGAACCCCTTATTCGATCGGGAGTAGGGTATCATCTCCACCAGATCAGCCTGAAGGAGTTCGTTCAAGCCTCGTACGCTAATATGTCTTCGGGGAAATCGTCGTCTTGAAGGACGATGAAGTTCGCGTGCAATCCCCCACTTGACGGTGGACATGATTATGATAAAATACCGATGAGATGAATGTCTTTTTACGATAATTCCGGCCTCGCGTAGTTCCTCAATGATGGAAACGATCTCGTACTGGTAAGCGGAATGACCGGCCTCTGTAGATGCGTGCAAGAGTCGTAATCGATCGACAAATTCGTTAGGATCGTCCCAATAGGTATAATCGATCCCTCGTCCTGTCTCCATCTTGTATAAACCGTCGCCCTCGATCTCCTTCTCAAACATAGGTTTGATGATTAACGAATACTTTGATCCCGCGCGCATCTTGATACGGGCGTACGGCTCGTTTCTCAACCGATGCGCGTTCGTTTCTTCGAGCAGAGACTTGTATACTTTCAGATCCTCCTTAGTATAATGCGGGGGTGCTCTTCTGAAGAGTAATTCTAATAGCCCTCGGGTATACGGTATCGTCATATTGTTGAGAAGTATCGTACCGTCACTCCCGTCGAATACGATACGGGTATCTCCGAGCTTGGTGGAGTTACCTTTATGGCGGACTCCATAGGTCTTATCGGAATGCGCGCGAGACGAATAAAGATAAGTATCCAATAGATGTCTGTTCTGCAATCTCTCAGGCGATACTTCTACCTCCTCGGGTTCGGGTTCAGCGAGCGCCTTCACCATCTTGCTTAGAGGATCCGTGATAGGTTTAAATGTTTCATTCACGACGTGCTCGGACTCGTGTCGGGCATCGCGTAGTTGCTTATACTTTCGTTTAATAATCTTACTCGCTTTTATGATAACCTCCGTGACTTTCGTCGACATGATGTAAGGTGCGAATGTCTCTTACGATGAAGAAACGGTTCATTATATCTAAACGTAAGTAAAACCTAATTCGACGTGTAAAATCTGAGTCGTCGTCAAGCGTTTTTCTAGCATGAAAGATATAGTCATCTTTGGACACCTCGAAAGGAGGATCGTCGATAATTTTAAGATTCAACAAGCAAATAACATCTTTCAAGTTCATGACCATCGTTGAAACGATCCCTGCCCTTTTGAACTTATAACCACGTTCACCCGTTAGAGCCAATTCGAAATGTCTCGTATCCTTCCTCGTAGGTTTTGAATCCAAGTAGATGTAGATGAAACCATGACTAACCGTAGAGTCTACATAAGCTTTAGGCACGGCGTCTGAAGGTAATGAAGGCGTACCTATGTTTCGTAAAACTAAGCCGCCCGCATCGTAAAGTCGATCGTTATCTGCTCCCTTTACGGATAGTATACATCTCGCTATCATATTGTTTAATTCAGTGTAATCGGTTCGTTGTATAGCGAAAGATTCCTCTAGGCTTAGCAGCTTTGGACCTAAAGCGTCAAGCACCTTTTTATTTTTGTTAAGACGATCTTCATGATGACGAGACAGTTTCCACACCTCCTCCATCCCTTGACGGCTACTCTTCTCAAAGTTGGCGTATTTGATTCGATCGTTCTCCAAATTCTCGATCAACGATTCCATCTATCCTTTGATGACGTCCTTGACCGTGTTGAGAGCGAGTATCTGCTCGTTACTATGTCTCGCATCCATCCTATCGACGTAAGACTTGTTACAGACATCCTTAGATGCGATGGGCGTCTCAACGTTGACGATCCTCTTCGATCTAGCGTCGTAATACCCTTGAGACTTTAAAGTCAGATTTCCTTCCGTCTCGGCGAGAGATCTATATTTGTAGAGACTATGACCTAATTTAGATATGGATGACATGATGTCTTATCACCTACTGAGTACGCGTTCATGTCAATCATGCAAGATAAAGGTATCGAACCCGTAGCGATATCGCCCTTTATCAATCTCATGATCTTTACTCAACACGAGAAAATCGTACTTGTGTTTTTTCCAACACAGCGAGCACACTTCCCTAAATTTTTGGAATGTCATATCAGTGTTCACGTGATCGTCGTAAACGTGTCTCATGTTCGTATCGTCCATCCTGAATAGAATGAGAAGATTGGCGTTATCTCTCAACATCTGTTTCGGGATACGCAAGTACGTCTGGCAGAGATAGAAACAGTCTATAGCCTTATGTCTGCCCATACTGAAATAAGCCTGTATATTAAACTGTTTATCGCAAGCGTCGTCGTCAAAAATGAATACAGAGTCGGGTTTGGCCTCGGACGGCGTGATAATTTTCTCGTTGTCAGAATAAGGGTAATAGCCCATGCCTTCGACGAGAGAGAGAACCTTCGATAAACGTTGATACTTGACTGGTATAACAATTTAGAGTAAACGTACACGTTCTTGAAGCGTAGACCGTTAGGTTCCTCCAACAGACTGATCATAGCGTTGGTTTTACCGCAATTCGAAGGTCCGCAGATGATGCAACGGATAGTATCAGGCAACAACGTGCCGTGTCTCTGAGGTAAAGCTCTACCTGCATCGTGATCGTTGTTGCGTACAGTTAAAGAGTCTGTCTGTTTCTCGAGCCGCATGTCGACTAGTTCAGCTATATAATGCACGCACCTATATAAATACGAATCAGTACGTGTCATGAGGCAAAGAAGAGGAGGGGGATTGTTGGATAAGATAATCAATAATCTGCCGTTTGAGCTGCATATACCCGGATACCAGTATTGCGGGCCGGGAACAAAGTTGGAAAAACGATTGAAACGAGGCGATCCCGGAATAAACGTGTTTGATCGATACTGTAAAGAACACGATATCGCCTACTCCAAGGTGAAAGATCTTGCAGGACGTCATACCGCAGATCGTGAACTTATCGAGAAATCGTGGAAAAGATTGCTCGCACCTGACTAGAATTTGAACGAGAAAGCCGCCGCGTGGGCTGTCGTCAACACGATGAAAGCTAAAGTCAAGATGGGTTCCGGTCTAAAGAAGAAAATTCGACGTCGTAAACAGAGTGCTACTACTACTCGCCGTAAGAAGAAGCGTGGAATTCTACCTATACTACCTTTGATCGCAGCGCTTGGAGCCGTCGCCGGAGGAGCTGCGGGAATCACGAAGGCTGTACAAAGTGCGAAGGCGAATACGAAACAATTGAACGAGGCTCAGAGACATAATCGTACGCTCGAGTCTATCGCCATGGGGAAAGTGATGTATCTACAACCTTACCCGAAAAAAAAGACTACCTAAACGTGCCCTTACTGAAACGGATCTGCGCAAGTAGGCTAGCAAGTTAAAAATCCTCTTCTTTAGGGGAGTATTTGCGAGGGATGCTTTACCTAGCATCTCCCCTTGGAGGATAGAGAGCGGCATCATCAATCTTGATAATGATAGTGGTAAGGGTACATATTGGGTGGCGTATAAGAAAAACGGTGAGCGGGCGGATTACTTTGATAGTTTCGGTGATCTAAGGCCGCCACTCAAACTTGTTCGATATCTCGGAGGAATACCTATCACCTATAATCATACGCGCTATCAAGGTACGGAACCGTTTTATGCGGCCATATTTGTTTAGCTTTCCTTAAATACTCGCGCTGACGTTCGATCTTAGTAAATATGTCTATGACACTTACACTGACGAGTCAGAGTTCGAATCTGACTGAGACTACTTCCCGCATATCCTGCTGGGAGAAGAGAATCGCGAAGAAGAATGGTTCATCGGACTGATCAATCTGGCGACGTTCAATTCCATACCGAATACCGACGAACGTAATAATAAATTTTATTGTGACGGTAAAGAGTATACCGTCCCTCCGGGTACCTATGAACTTGAGGCGTTGGACAGATTCTTGCGAAGAGAAGTCTCGAGTAACGTAAAGCTCTCAATTATCGGTGACCCTAGCACACTAAAGAGCTATATCACTTGCAATAAGCCTATTGACTTTACCCGGTCTGGTACGTTCGCATCCTTGCTGGGGTTCTACTCCGTCGTACTTCCCGCAGGGAAGACGCACATATCTACCAATACCGTGAATATTCTTCATGTGAATGTGATCCGCGTAGAATGTAGTCTCGCTAGTGGGGCTTACGTCAACGGAGAACCAAGTCATACCTTGCACGAGTTCAGCATGACCGTCCCGCCAGGCTATAAGATAGTGGAAGCGCCGAACAATATCATTTACCTTCCGGTAACGAAGCGAGTAATAGAGTCTATCGCAGTACGACTTATCGACGAACGAGGAGATATCGTCAACTTTAGAGACGAAACGATATCGCTACGTCTACATCTGAAACGAGTCGGTGGAGAAGGGACTCGTACTAGATAAAACGAGACGACGTCATCTTCCTCGAAACATTGAGAGAAGAACAGTGAAAGTGTTAACACCTACAAATAAACTATATTTAAGACGTCTAGGCTACTCGTTACGAAAATAATGGATGACGCCGTGGACATTCTGAACATTGGAGACTCCGCCGCTTTCGATACGGCCTTGACCAGTTTCCAGTATCATTCCTACGCCTCGTATATTCCAGGACCGTTAGCTAACGGGAACGAGCTTAGGATATCTATCCAACAAGAAGGACTGTACACTTTACCTCACCGTTCTCTACTACATATCAAAGGACGACTACTTTTGAATACGGGAGAACCCGGAAGTACTTCAAGGATTGTTAATAACGGAATACTGCATCTATTCTCAAGAATCACCTATGAGATCAACGGGATAGAGATTGATCAATCGAGAGATGTAGGCATTTCGACTCAGCTTAAAAACTATCTATCTATAAGGAACGGTGAGCAGACTCATCTTTCAAACGCGGGTTGGAGGTTTGAAGGAGTTCACGTGCACGCAGAAACAGGCATCTTTGACGTATGCATCCTTTTACGTCTCATACTAGGATTCGTCGAAGACTATTCTCGAATACTAATCAATGCGAAACAAAAACTGGTGCTAGTTCGTTCGACCAGCGACAACAACGCTTTACAAAGAGCGCCTCCTCCCGTCGAGGAGACACTCTCTAGGATCGAGTTAAGTAAAATATCTTGGCTTGTACCGCATATAAAGACTGACGATATCAATCGTCTCAACCTGCTTAATTTCATCAAAAGTGGAAGGATCATCGAGCTACCTTTTCGTACTTGGGAATTGTATGAGTACCCTAACGTACCTACCTCTAATCAGCATGATTGGACTGTGAAAACGTCAACCTTGCTGGAAAAACCTCGTTACGTTGTTTTCGCTCTTCAGACTGGACGGAACAATACGACGGCTGCAGTTAGAAGTATTTTCGATCATTTTAATTTACGTAATGCTAAACTCTATTTAATTCTATCATGTACCCTTATGAGGATATGAACTTGGACTTTAGACAAGATTCCTTCTCGAAATTATACGAAGACTATGCTAATTTCCAGACTTCGTACTACGGAACGAGCACCTCTTTACCTTTACTTGACCCTTCTCATTTCAAGTCTCACGCACCCGTCGTCGTGTTCGATGCCAGCCGACAGGAAGATACTCTCAAGGACGGTATGGTGACGTGTCGTATAACGTTCTAGACGGAGGAAAATATCCCTGCAAACACCAAGGCGTTTTGTCTCATTATACACGATAGTGTAGTCTGCTATAACCCTTCAAGCAGCGATGTTAGCAAGATGACATCATAAATGACGCATCATCATTCTCATCATGATCAGTATGTTGATCGACGAGCAAGGATACTCGATTGATGAGAGAATATTCATATTCAAGGAGGTGAGCGTTCTACATTTCGAACCTTTTGACGAAGCAAACTACAAGTTTCTTCCTCCGTTCAAGATCGACGACCTCTCCGCATCGAGCAGGAGGAATGTAGATTGGGTGACCGACTATTATCACGGACTATCTTGCTACGGCGGAGAAGTACAGTACTCGAATCTTCGTTCTATCATGATTTCTCATCTAGAGCGGTACGCAGCGCGACTATCAATCTATATTAAAGGAACTGAGAAGATTACTTGGCTACAGAGTGTCATCGGCGCCGATAGTGACAAGTACGACTTTAACGAGCTAGGCAATCTCGGTTGCCCTTCTCTGAGTAAGCTTAAAAATCTGTACAATGTAAACAAGTGTTCCACTCATTCCGGTACCATCTACTCGTGCGCCACAGAAAATGTCCGACTACTACAAGAATGGTTTAAGAATTTTAAGTCTGATCGGCCAAAACTTTTGCGATCTGACCAAGAGTGCGATGTGGAACGATACGGGTTCGGTTATTCCAGCATTGCTTCATATGATAGCCTTGATAAACGAGTATAAAGAGTACATCGATTTCGATAAGTTATCATGTTTCAAGATGAGGTTGACACGGTCAGACGGAAGAAAACTGCTGGCACTTCTAAACGTACGCTCGGAAAGAAGAATAAAACTTCTGAGAAAGCGATCGAGGAGCTTACGAAGAAAAAGCTACGAGACGAGTTGAAGGATGCGTAACTATCGAAACTGACAAGAGTCAGAGACAAATAGATCGAAAAGGTTTTTCTTAACTTTTTTCATCGATCTTTCTTGGATACTCCCTAGCTTGTAATGTATCAATTATTACTTTGTATTTAATCAATTAGACGATAAGTATAGGAAAGAATGTATCAAACTTTTTCATTTATCCTTCTTGAATACTTGTAATGTATTAATCATGTTTTTAAAGATTATTACTTTGTAAAACATTTTTAATCAATTAGAGTATAAGTCTAGGAATCTATAAAAAAATTATTCTTTGGAAATAAATGTATAATTCTAATCGATCTTTCTTGGATACTCCCTAGCTTGTAATGTATCAATTATTACTTTGTATTTAATCGATTAGACGATAAGTATAGGAAAGAATGTATCAAACTTTTTTCATTTATCTTTCTAGAATACTTGTAATGTATTAATCATGTTTTTAAAGATTATTACTTTGTAAAACATTTTTAATCAATTAGAGTATAAGTCTAGGAATCTATAAAAAAAATATTCTTTGGAAATAAATGTATAAGTCTAATCGATCTTTCTTGGATACTCCCTAGCTTGTAATGTATCAATTATTACTTTGTATTTAATCGATTAGACGATAAGTATAGGAAAGAATGTCTCAAACTTCTTTCATTTATCCTTCTTGAATACTTGTAATGTATTAATAATGTTTTTAAAGATTATTACTTTGTAAAACATTTTTTAATCAATTAGAGTATAAGTCTAGGAATCTATAAAAAATTTATTCTTTGGAAATAAATGTATAAGTCTAATCAATCTTTCTTGGATACTCCCTAGATTGTAATGTATCAATTATTACTTTGTATTTAATCAATTAGACGATAAGTATAGGAAAGAATGTATCAAACTTTTTTCATTTATCCTTCTTGAATACTTGTAATGTATTAATCATGTTTTAAAGATTATTACTTTGTAAAACATTTTTAATCTATTTGAATATAAGTCTAGAAATCTATAAAAATTTATTCATTGGAAATAAATGTATAAGTCTAAGAATGTAACAAAACTTTTTTAAATAAATGAAGTAACGATTATTACTTTGTTCGTATTCTTTAGATAGAGATGTATAAGTCTATGAATCTAAAAAACCTTTTATTCTTGGAATATAAGTCTTAGTGGAGAGGGAGGGTTGAGGGAGGGGGGGAGGAAAGAAATAATAATTAAAAAAACACACAATAACCCCATTTAATGAATATAATGATATACTATTTTTTACACACAGATACATACTAAATTAGTATTTTCTTCTTTTTCAATTAATAATGATAAAGTTACAGAATATGTGGTACAACATAAATATTTTCTCAAGTCTTTTAGAATTACTAACATTTTCTTTAGACAATAGTGATAAAGGTATAGTTCTTGAATTTTTTTTGTTTTCTCTTTATCATGAATATACATCGACAATAATTATTAATATTTTCTTACCCGCCTTGGTGGCGTAGTTGGCTAACGCGCCAGTCGTGTTGAGCCAGACCACCGAGGACGGGGAGATTGAGGTTCGAATCTCGGTCGGGTGAACTGGGGGTGGTTTTTCCTAAATGGTTTTCCACTCTCCCTCCACGCAAATGCGGGTTCACTTCCTCTAAATTCAACCTTCCCAATTCCTAATCCAATAGTGTAATTAGTACTTAAGCGTATAACCCGAACGGGTAGTAAGACGCGGTGCTAATTAAAATATTTTCTTAATCACTTACACTATAGACACTTTATTCATAGAGACGACAGGTTAGTATCGAACAGTGGCTCTTGGAAGGAAGTAGATGCCCGCTCACTTATAGAGTAATGGTACCATGATAGAATATTAACTGTACCGAGTACTATATCTTATATCGAATAGTGATAAAGTTGTAAATCTTGAATATACATTGTTACTTTTAGAAGCACTGTATTAATATTTTCTTAATCACTAACACTTACACTATAGACAAAATTCTTTTTTTTCATAGAGACGACGGCTCAGTATCGATCGGCGCCTCTTGGGAGGAAGTAGATGCCTGCTCACTTATAGAGTAATGATACCATGGTAGAGTATTGACCGTACCGGGTACTATATATCTTTTATCGTCGATAGAGCATAGGGCGACCCGATTGAATTTTTGAGTGTAAAGTTTGAATCCTACAGCTCTTATTGAACGAGCCTCTCTCATGACCATCGTCGCATTGATCAGACAATTACAATAGTCTTCTAACGAAAGCATTCTTAACGCGCTACTCTTGACCCCTTTAGCCTTGAGCGTCTCGCCATCTCCTTTTACCGCGAATGAATAGAGTTTAGGACGTAAACCTATGAACTCGGTGATGATCCGACCTCGAGTCTCATCTTTTAGTTTACCGAGCACCCCTTTATTTAGTACAGGCATCCCGTAAACATTGTCTTGTCCGTAGGCGGAGGTGTCCAGGTAGTCATTAGCTAACAGGATAAGTCGCTGATACGTATCCTCAACAGTCATGTAGTAGAGAAGTGAGTCCGTATCCGTGTATTGGAGTTTTAACGCGCCTGCCGGGAAGGCGGGAACCATAAACTGATAATGTAGACCGTACATGACTACCTTTGAAATTTCCAAAATGGCGAATCCTGCATAAATCGGCATATCAAAGTAAATCTCTTGCGGTTCCATCTCGATGATGACCAGGTTTTCCGACACGATCGTACGGTTTTTAAAGTTCGGGCTAGCTATGAGGTTACCCGCTCCAAATTTCCCTCCCCACCTGGTAGCTATCTTTATCGTAAGGTAGGCCCTCTTGTTAGATATAAGACGATCGAATGCGGCATTGTTAATCAGTTTGAAAAACATTTTTTCAAACTGATTGCTCGCTTTACTCCTCATTTCCGCGTTCAGCTTGACATACGGAGCCATCCATGGCGATTGCTTGAAACTGAGAACCCTGTGGACTCTTGTCAGTTTCAATCCATTCGCCAAACATAGCTTTAGATGACGGTAGTGAATGACGTACCTAGTCTTATCAGCTAAAGTCATTAACAATTTCTCGTGCCTACCTACGGGTGGAATCCCCTTCTCGGGACAGAACGGCAAGTCGGAATGAGCATCGTGTACATCTCATGGATATTCGAGATCTACCTGCAAGATATACCCCGTCTCCGCATCGTCCTCTACTTTTCGCACATCCAAACGATCAATTTCATCATCTTCGATCCACCTGAACCCTTCATAGGGCAGTGAGGACAGCATACTAAATGAATAGAGTCCATTCACGTCTAGATAAACAAGGTAAGACTCCGGCTTGGAACGGTCGAATGAGTCCATATACCGATTATTCGCTACAGAGTGCCGATTAGCCACAAAACATACCCCTCCTCGGATACCTCCCTCGATGAATTGATGTATGTTCATATCATCGATTAATTAGAGCCGTACCCGGGTTATTCTCAATAGAGCCTGGTACGCAAGACTAGGAGCTGTAAGAGACCATTAGGGATCGAGTCTATACGTCTTCATGCAGAGATCGCGAGAGTTCTCAAAGACGTCAGCCAGTAGCGTTACGTCAGTATACAGGTAGAGGTTCGAGTAGTCCCAAAGATTCTTACATTCAAATAGTCGCCAAACCTCGCAAGCATGATCATAGTCTTCCTGAGCGATATGACTATCTGTGAGCGCGTTGTAAAATTTATCCTTGCTCGGTAACTGAGTCTCGTTCAGTCGCTCGAATGAATCTATATAGTCATAGGGGAACACGCCTTTACGAGTGACTAGTTTGAACCGTTCATCCTCAGAATGACACTTACGGGTGATTTTAAGTTGGTTGGGTTCAAGGTAAGATACGCATTTCTCTAGGGACGTACATATAAAGCTGAAACTATCTATAATTTTAATCGTGATCCCTCGAAACCCGTGCCGAATATATTTCATGATTACTTTGAATCTTCCCATAGTCTCTCCAATAAACTTGACTTTTCCCGGATTAACTAGAACGCTCTCTCCCGTGAACGGATCAGTCTCTCTACGTTCGACAAGTGATTCAAGAAGGAAAAAATTGTCGTAGCAACGCGCGTTATGGATTACTACGCTCAGGTGGCTCGGGTTCTTGTAATTAATATTGCATGCCACGTGACTGCTCCCGCGATAAAGTCCCGTCAAGTGGCAATGATCCATAACGCGAATATCATCATTCGCGTAAGGCTTTTCACATATAAGACAATGAGAGGCCGTATTATGAGCATCTCTTTGAGCAGGCGTTAGTGGTGTCATCGGAACGACGGTACTATAGCAACCTAGTACACGCTTTGCTGTATCTACGAGAGCTTCAACAAATTGATCTGTACAATCTCTTCCCGTGAAGCGTCGGTACTCTGAGAGACTATCGTCAAAATTACATTTAGTGTACATACCTACAGAATAAGCCACATGACGCTGTACATTCTCGGTATAAGAAAATTTCGGGTCGGGATCGCTTGTCTTTATCGGCACGAGTAAGCTCTCCAGGTCCGCATATACGATAAATCCTGTTTTCTCCTGCTGCTTATACTGTGAGAACGTGAGGAATTTATCCTCTCCTTGAGGGAATGTACTCCTTACCACGCCAAATTTTATACACGTATCTTTATGTTTTACAAGTTTGTTTTCGGTCAGAAAAGCGGTCAGACATCGATCGCAAAAGTACCTACGTCTTTCGTTTGACGTTAACGATAGTTGCGGGTTTATTAACCGAGACAGATTTTTGATTCCGCTGAAATGATATGTTCCCGTTCCTTGCACTCTTATCATGAATAAATGAACATGTCTGGCGCGTTCTTTAGCGCTGACGTGCACGGGAACGATCACTAGGGTTTTCGAGTTGTCTGCAGTGCCAATATAAGAGTCACTCCCATCGTGTTTCGCGGTGTACACATTAACGGATATATCGTTAAGCCTTTCGAAGCGTTCGATATACCTCATTTCGAACGGGAGCGGGATTCCATCTAGATTCAGCACATCTCGAAAATTAGGATAAGAGGATAAACGTTGAGCTTTTCCCGTCGGTTCAAAGAGGCACGTCAATACGGATACGGGGAAGCAAAATCCTTCTTCGGATTGTACATTTATCAACGCTCTACGTTTGGCTATAATTTCAAGGATTTGAACACGAGCTCCGATCGAGAAAGCCGAGTTTTTCGAGAAATTTATTCTCATTTCCAACGTGCTGTCATATATCCATCCCGAGTCTCTAGAAACTAACGCCTCAATCTGAGCAAGGAGTGGAAAGATCACGTTAATTTCATATAGCTCCTCCAAGTTTATCAGGGTAAATATATCGCATAGAGTCGAGTTGAAATAACCCTTTTCAATTCTATCTTCGGTAAGATGCCTAAACTCGCAGATGAGGGTATAATTTACCTTTATCGGGTTATTTGCAATTGATATCCCCGCACGCAACGAGGAACTGTACAGGATCCTTATAGGGTAGTTCATTGGTGATAGAGTACGTCTTTATGCGTTGGGCGTACGCTTGCTCGATAAGTTTGATAGATAGTCCTAGCGGCTCCAGGTAAAGCCCAAACTGCGTAAATCCTATACCTAAGTTTCGTGACAGGGTCATAAGTCTTTGGATCTGTACGTTTATATCGTCCTGCCCGAATATCAGTACGCTCGAGGTCTTAATCTGTCCGGGTATATGTTCTATGTTAACATTATATACCTTCCCATCACGAGGAGCGATATCATGTCTCAGGTTTTTAATTAAAAGTTGTTCATTGGAGGTTAATTCATCGAGGGTATACGCCTTATTACCGTTAGTCTGTCTAGATACGATGATAGGAGATGACAGGCGAGCTCGTTTTGCCGCGGGTCCTGACATGTTTCTAAGTTTGCACGCTATGCTCTAAGCAGGCAATACTCTCCTCGCATTATTCTCTTCATTTCTGCACGGCTTGCTCTAGGATCTCATCGAGTGACTCTGAGACAGGAGACAGCTATAAAAAAAACAGGAACACCGAGTTAGTATTGGTTTTTTTTACAGATAGCAGATCATGAAGCTATGATATACAAACATTGAAGTAAAAAAACTAATGTCTTAATTCGTGAGCAATTATTTTTTTGTTAAAAAAGAAAAAATATTTTTTTATGATATAAGTCTAATAATATAACAAACTTTTTAAATAAAAAGAAATAACGATTATTACTTTTTCTCTGTATTCTAATAATATAACAAGCTATGATATACAAACATTGAAGTAAAAAAGTTAATGTCTTAACTCATGAGCAATTCTTTTTTTTGTTAAAAAAGAAAAAAATAATTTTTATGAATAAGTCTAAGAATGCATCAGTATTTTAATCAATTAGAATATAAAAAACATTTTTTTTATTCTTTGGAAATAAATGTGTAAGTCTAGTATAAGTCTATGAATCTATAAAACATTTTTTTATCCTTTGTATGTATAAGTCTGTGAATCTATAAAACATTTTTTATTTAACGATTAGAGTATAAGTCTAGGAATCTATAAAAAGAATTAACAATTATTATTAGTTAGAGTATATGGTAAACGATACAAAACTAAAACATTAAAACGGTGCTAGAGAAGTTTAAACTGTAAAGGTTGATAACTAAGCACATTTAAAAAAATGAAGAGTAGGTTTTCATAAAACTATAACATTGGGTGAATAATATAACGAGCTATGAAATACAAACATTGAAGTAAAAAAGTTAATGTCTTAACTCATGAACAATTCTTTTTTTTGTTAAAAAGAAAAAATTAAATTAATATGAATAAGTCTAAGAATGCATCATTATTTTAATCAATTAGAATATATAAAAACATTTTTTTATTCTTTGGAAATAAATGTATAAGTCTAGTATAAGTCTATGAATCTATAAAACTTTTTTTATCCTTTGTATGTATAAGTCTATGAATCTATAAAACATTTTTTTATCCTTTGTATGTATAAGTCTATGAATCTATAAAACATTTTTTTTATTTAATCGATTAGAGTATAAGTCTAGGAATCTATAAAAAGAATTAACAATTATTATTAGTTAGAGTATATGGTAAACGATACAAAACTAAAACATTAAAACGGTGCTAGAGAAGTTTAACCGTAAAGGTTGATAACTAAGCACATTTAAAAAAATGAAGAGTAGGTATTCATAAAACTATAACATTAGGTGTGTGTGTGATTTGAATGTACGCTTACCTTCAAAGTTTAAGATAGCCGTCTTGCTAAGCTTGGAGATACCCTTGTATACGAGCAGCAACTCCGCCTTGGAAATGTGTTCTAGCTGCGCGTCGGTTAACAGTGAGAAACGGTGAGGTAACCATACATTATACTTCCCGTCTAATACTGTAAGCACTCTCCGGCCGAAGCGCGTGTTCAAAGCTTTTATACTAGTTACACGATAGCCGTGACCAATCTCTAAATCCGTCAACTTTCTCGATACAATCTCACTCGACCCGACCGTACTTAATAATACTGCTGCGTATTCACTAGACATTGTTAATCTTTAGAATGTAGATGGTAGCTAATGATTTCTCCTAGAAAGGGTTAGCTCTATATAGAGGGAACGAGAGTATTCCATGCCATGCTTTCTACTGAGCGTATGACTCGAGAGTATTCCAAGCCACGCCCTCTACTGAGCGTGTGACTTTAACCGAATCAGATCTTCTCAGGGATACCGGAACGTTCATAGTTCAACAACTCACACAGATGTTCACGTGTGAAAAGATATTTTCTTTTAAGATTATCGCAGCTCCCACTCATTCTTAAAATCCCATGTCACAGAACGGAAGTCGTCTTTCACCAAGCCGAGAGAAATAATAAATATTGAAACCCTTAGGAAGAGATATTCACAGTCCCCCCACACGTTCTTGTCGCAGAGCGGAAGTCATCCATCAGTGTAAGAGAACCCTCCAGATGTTATCAAGATTCCTGCAGGTGCGTGAGGTCTTGGAGAGAAACTTTTAGCCTACAGGATCAATAAATATCTACCTTAACCCCCAGCTTCCCTTGTAAGAAAGGGAGAGGGAGAAGGACATCCTTTCTAGATTACATTCTGAAAGAAAAAACACCCTCCCACGGTTGGCGCGAAAGAGCTTTCCACCCCCTGAATCCATACTATTTAACCTTAATTCCAAATTTCCTCTGTAAGATAAAGAGAGAGAGAGAGAAAACAACCTCCCATGGTCGCCGTCGCTTGCCACCCCCCTCCCCCCCGCAGAACCATCCAACACACGCGAGCTATAAACCCTCAACCCCACCAACCACCAACCACCAACCACCCACCCACCCCCCACATCCTCACATCATCACGATACCTCCCCTACCTTCTCCTCTCTGCCCTGAAAACCGTATGCATGTATAAGGCCCTATACCCAAAACAACCCATCCCACCATTATTACGTCACTTCCGCCCTTAAAACCGGAGATGTACCCTACTCACGACAGTTTTAAAACAACAAAAGCACTTATCTTTTCTGGCGTTCCTTGCTGTTATTGTAAAAACATTTAATTGTTATTTCTCTTAGTTGGTAAATGTACTGTTATATTGGTAACACTGAGACTGTTTATGTTTTTTATAATGTTTGATATGTTTAAGTTGGTTATCATTAGTAAATTGTATGTTTTAACAATGCTTGTTTTGATAATAATGGTTTTTTCATGTCATGTCGGGATAGTTAAATGATTATCATATTTCGTACACCGCTGTAACTCAATATGGTAGCAGAGCGTGGTTTTTATGCTGAATAAGTACGAAATAAGTGTTTCTGCCATTTCGGTCGATCTTTCCTTTTCGTTGTGATTGTTAATGTTGGGTACGTGAATACTGCAGTGATTGCTTTAGTGCATTTGGAAGTACGATACTGGAAGTGACAATGGAATATCACGGAATTGAAAACCGTGAGGTTCCGAAAACGGGAGCATTTGGGAATTCGCTACTAGAAACTTGGTACGTGGCATTGAAGGTTCATATGAAGTGTGTGTTGGTGATGTTACGAAGGAAACAGCATTAATCGATAGTGCAACCGTAGCCGAGAAAACTGCGTATGACATAGTCATGAAGACATGGGACAAGGTGGATCGAGCAGCAAGTCAAGTCATCGTAAAAACGTTGAAGTCAAAAGTGATGGCATTGCTGGTAGTATATGAATCTGCAAGAGATATGTAGATGCAGCTATACGTGGTTTTTGAACAACAAACATATCAAGCAGTTCATACCGTGCAAGCTAAATTCTTCGGTTTCAATATGAATCCAACTGACGATATGGTGACTCACATTGCAAAGTTTGAAGGAATTGTGTTACGTATGCAGCAATTAAACGTAAAGCCGGATGAGTCGTCATTAATGGTAAAGTTATTAAATATACTACCAGACGACTACGAAAGTCTTCGACAAGCGTGGTGGGTGAGGCCTGAGAACCAACAAACATTTGCTAATTTAATGCAAGTGCTGACATCTGGTTGCGTCTCAACTATTTTAATAATTGCATTCCTTTGGCTATTGCTTAATTAGCTTGACAAAGTATCCCAAACTTGACTACAATTTATATAATTTCTTTCTTCAACTGAATTGTTGGCCTTTTTACTGTTGGAAACTAGAAGGTTTACAGTAAATAAACATATTGACACATATGAATTATTTTATTTAAATTATTAGACTAGTCCCAACAACCCATACAGCATGGCTACTCATAAGTTGTACAATGTTTTAATCTTGTTTACTTTCCATGGCAATGTAAGTTTGTTGAAGTCTTGTTTACTTTCCATGGCAAGTCAGCCATTCACTCTTACCACAGCACACAATAAACCTAAACCTCTTTGTAAACATATTACTATAAAATTCAAAATATATCCAACGTGGGCTACGCTACTATACCACATGGAAAATGCTCTGTACGTAACAAATGTACGAAGAAATTTGTATCATGATATATCTGCACTTGACAAGGGGATGACACGCAGTTCATTCAGGACCGTGTGTGAATTCATAAAAGATGGCCTCGTCAAGGCACGTGCATTTCGGGTTGGTAAAATGTTCAAAATGGGAATCCGTGTGAATAAACCGGTAACGTCATCATGTGAATGTGAAACAAATTTTATATCAAAGGACACGCTGCAGATCTGGCATGAGCGGCTGGGTCATCAAAACAAACGTCATGTACAGAAAATTCTTAAACGACATGGAATTAAAGTTATGATAGATGATTTTTTTGGGGGCATATGTTGAGGGGAAGCAGCATAAAAACAACTTTCATTCACGTCAACAACGTGCCAAGAAAATTTGTGAAGTTATTCACGTTGATCTATGTGGGCCTATGGAGTGTGAGTCATTGGGCAGAGCCAAGTATTTTGTGTGCTTCACATGTGACTATTCGCGGTTTCGTATGATTTACTTTCTCAAAGAAAAATCAGACACTGTGGAGAATATAACTGAAATGTTAAAAATTTCTGAGAATTGCTGTGGGCGCAGTAAAAACCTTCCAGTGTGACGGCGGAAAGGAGTTTGATAATAGTGATGTGCAAAAACTCATGAAATTGAAAGGTGTGAATCTTGTTATAACAAATCCATACACACCGGAGCAGAATGGCTGTGCTGAAAGTACAAACAGAACAGTGGTCGAGCTTTTTCAAACAATGTTTTGGGCGAAAAAATTGCCAAAATTACAATGGGATGAGGTGGTGAATACTGCTGTTTATGTCCTTAATAGAATGGAACCAAATAGTATTGATAGCAAGACACCTTATGAATTATTTATGGCAAAGACTGCACATCTTGATAAACTTCGTGTCTTTGGTATAGATTGTTATGTGTATGTGCCAGCAGAAAAGCAGAATATGTGGAAGCTACGGGGAAGTAAGGCGTGTTCGTTGGATATTCATACGATGTGGATGGTTACTGCATCTGGATGAAGTCTGAAAATCGTGTAATCTGAAGCAGAAACGTCATGTTTCAGCCGGAGAATGCTAGTGAGACGCTCACATTATTTCCAGTGGATATAAGCAACAACTCAGAAGCTGAGTCAAAATAGCCTATTATAAGTTTGACTGATACCACAACTGAATTAACAAAGCTGTCATTGTGAGACCGAACAACAATTAAATGACCTGAGCGCCTAATTGAGGTGATACTAGTTGAAGTAGACGAGCCCAGGACTTATGCTAAGGCATTAAAGTCTACAGAACATTTACACTGGAAGGCAGCGATGGAAGAAGAAATTAAATTGCCGGAGGAAAATTCAACATGGACTTTAGTTGAACCACAGACAGGTCTCAAGACCATTTCTAATCGCTGGGTGTATCGTGTGAAGCGGAAGGCTAATGGTGAAATGGATTGGTACAAGGCACATCTTGTTGGCCACGGTTTCAGTCAACGGGAAGGGATCGACTACACCGAAACTTTCAGTCCTGTTGCACATTTTGATACAATCCGAGCGTTGTTAAGTATTGCAGCCAATGAACATCTCGAACTGGCACAATTTGATGTAAAGACAATTTTTCTGAACGGTGTAATTGAAGAAGAAATTTACATGGAGCAGCCGGAGGGATTTGATGATGGAACAAATCGTGTCTGCAAACTTCAGGAAAGCCTGTATGGACTGAAACAATCACCTAGATGTTGGACTAAACGATTAAAATATGTGTTGTTTAACTTAAAGATGTGTGTAAGAACGGCAAATCCCTGTTTATTCTACTCCATTAATGAAGGAATAAAATTAATGGTGGTGTAATATGTTGATGATGGACTGGTTGTTGATACTAGTAAGTCTGATATTGATGAGCTTATGTTCAAGTTGAAGGCGGAGTTCAAGATAATTGTTGAACCAATTGGATGCTTTCTAAATGTGCTAATCAAACGCAACAATGATGGTTCAATTTTCATTTCTAAAAAAAAAAGCTATGCTGACGGCACACTTCGAAAAGTCAACATGCATGATGCAATCCTGTTTCAACACCAATGGAAGAGTGTTTACCGATAAGGCAAGCGACTGATACTGATCCATTTATTGCTCCGTATAGAGAGGCGGTAAGCTGTTTGATGTATCTGGCCGTTGATACGTGACCAGATATTGCTTTCGCAGTGAGTTAGTTCCTTGAGAAGCCGGAAGAAATACACTGGACGTCAAACGTATAATGAAATTCATACGAGGTACAACCACGATGGGCATTCAGTTCAAATTTGCTGAGAAAGTCGGTGAACTCGAAGCTTACAGCGATGCTGATTATGCCAGTGATTCCACTACTCGACGTTCAGTGAGCTGAATCATTTTCAAGTTCAGCTGTGGGGCGATCACCTGGGCGAGTACCCGACAGCAAAGTGTATCACTGTCGACAACTGTAAGGGAGTAATTGCTGCTAGGCTGCAAAAGATGCTGTCTGGCTGAGTCGACTATTCCACGAGATCGCTCCATTGAAAACTGTGACCGTGCTTCTAGTAGATAATGCAAGTGCTATAAGCAAATTTAAAGTTTAAGGGGATGTGTTATTGTAAAAACATTTAATTGTTATATCTCTTAGTTAGTAAATGTACTTTTATATTGTTATCACTGACACTATTTATGTTTTTGATACTATTTGATACGTTTAAGTTGGTTTTCATGAGTAAGTTATAGCAATGATTGTTTGTTCATGTCATGTCGGGATAATTAAATGATTATCATATTTCGTACAACACTGTAACTCAATACTTGCATCCCACATAAACGTTATAGGATGTTAAACCAACATACGTCTGCCTTAAAACTTTCGATATTACAAAAGTTGAATTTTCATCTTTAATTTCAGCTAATTTGGTTTCATTACTTACTACAAATAAACCTAATCCCTTATTAAAAGGTTGATGTGAATAATACACAGTATTTTGAAAATCATATTTGATTATTATTTTAATCCTAGGTCCCGGCACAGATTTATCTGATTGCCAAACCCTTCCTTCACCTCTGACAAGACGTGTATTAATCACAACTTGTGAATGTGAGGAATGCCAGGCCTCCACCGTGGTTCGGATTCCACGTTAAATAGTAGGTCCTCCATTTCATCTCACAATCACCCTACAATTACACATTAGCGTAAGTGCGTATAACCCGAACGTATAGTAAGACGCGGTACTAATAATAATATAATAATAATAATAATAATAATAATAATAATAATAATAATATAATAATAATAATAATAATAATAATAATAATAATAATAATAAATAATAATAATAATAATAATAATAATAATAATAATAATAATAATAATAATAATATAATAATAATAATAATAATAACAATAATAAATAATAATAATAATAATAATAATAATAATAATAATAATAATAATAATAATAATAATAATAATGATTATTATTTTGTCCATATCTGTTGTGATACCGTACGTTTAGTATCAACTGTTTTATATTAGAGTTTCAAAATTATGCCAAATTGGCACATCATGTGTTTTCACAAACGCCATCAACGTCTAAACACGGTCTCTATAGTATTTTTGATCATTATGATATCAAGCTAAGCTTTGTGAATCTATTAGTTTACAGCCCGTTCACAACAGCGCTAGAATTTGTGTTTTACCCACTTTAAATAGAGATGCACTACTATTTATTCTTTATCCTTAACCAATTAATAAGTCGGAAAACAAACCGGCTGATAAAATGAAAATGAAATAGATCAGTTATTCAAATATTGTTTAACACAATATTATATCTATAACGTATTAAGTTAAGTACAAACATGATGTAAGATGTGTTTTAGTGTAATTAGGATTATGATTCGTAATGATAGAAATGACGTTACAAAATGAGTTGTTCTCCCTCAGCGCGGACGATCATCTGTCAAGAAGTTTTCGATGACAACAGTCAACCGTCTGAGGAAGGTAATGCTATGAAATAATATTATACTTTTGTTCTTAATATTTTGAATTGTGTTTTTACAATCTCGAATTTTATAAAATATATAGTTTATGGATTAGCTGGTGCGTGTTTGTAAGACACAAATCATTGTTCGTCTTGTTGAGTTATTGATCCACAGGAAAATTAATATGCTAGAAAGATTCTATTTGTATTTGAGACACTTTAATCATCATTTACTATCATTTATCCGTAAAAAATTTATTGATTATCTTTAATATTATGCATCTCCCCTGTATATAATAATCTTATGTATATATATGGTACGTTATTTAAATAAAAATAGCATGTAATCTTTAAAATTCTGCATTATTTAAGAATATTAGAGGATTTGAACACATTTCAGATTCAAGATTCAAAACAATAGGCCTACAATAGTACTATTAATCTTTTTAAACTTTGAATCTTAATCATGGGCCCTATTTTTATCGTGCTTAAGCCAAGAAACCTGATCTCAGATTATTAATTTACCACTAAATGTGAACAAAATTATAATTTTAGAAAATTAAGCCATACCAATTTGGAAATGTTAAACATTTATGCTTAGCTTACTGATATTGTGTTCTAAGATTTGGATTCAGATTTATAGGTAAAATTAATATTTTAATTCAAGAAAATTTGGATTCAACCAATCTTTATTTAACTTGTCAACTATTATTTAAGATATAAATATTTATTTAACTTTATCTTGTTTGTCAGTTTTGTTTGAGGAGTACAGCTATAAATAAGTTATAGAATCACCCAACTCTCACTGTAAATTTTGAAGAACAAAGAATTTAGCACTAGATATACAAGGACATAAATAATGTCTTGGTGCAAAACTGTACCAGGGAGTAATAATTATATAGAATATAACCATTTTTCTTAACAAAAATATTAATATTTTATTGTTATTTGTACAAATTAATACAAAGAATAAATAATTAGGCCTATATATGATAGTAGCCTACACTTTGAGTAGGGCTAGAGCATATTATAAAAATTATTTTCTTTGTTTTATTATTATTATTATTATTATTATTATTATTATTATTATTCCTATTGTTTGGTATTTAACACAAATAGAAAACTACCTCAACACGTCAAACTAAAAAGTAATCTCCATTCCAACAATTCTTGCTCTCCCTCCATCACAATTAAAACCTATTCGAACCATAATCAAGAAGATTAATACTGTAAATTCATCTGCCTCATCTTATTTCAATTTCACATAATTTTTTTTACAAAATTAACAATAATATATTTATCTATACTTTCTCATCATATAAATTAGGCCTACACAATATTTTATACACTAGCAACACTATCTAATTTATCAATTGTTTTATTTTATTTCGTCATATTTGTAACTTACTACTTATTGTTGATCATCCCACAACAAATTTCCTACATAGTACTACTACAAAATTTCGCAAACCTTCCGATAATATGTATTTAAAATAAATCGTCATCAAAAATAAGACCTGAAGATGTTGTAACATATAACACCGAAACATGTCGCCATAGAAAACTAAAGCTCAAATAAGGAGAAGGGAATAAAATAATAACAAAGAAGATTTACTTTTATCATTTATCACTCCTTACCAAATAAATATGAACATTATTAAACATTTATTTACTGTATTATTTAACTCTGTCTTCTTAAGTCTGAAGTAAGTATTATTAATAAAATATGCATAGGACCTACCGGTACACTGTAATAAAACCAAATTATTGGCTCCATATGAAGTGTACTAAAACTATGAACGTACTACATATACATAATTTTTTTGTTTTATTTTAAGTTTCTTAGCTTGGAGTCTTAGTAAGGCAATACCTTACCGTACTATTAAGTTTTCCTTTTTGGTATATTATTTTGTTTAGTTTTAATCTACCTCCACACAGACTACATAATATTCAATACAACACAATGTTGTAACATATCCAGCGTGGGACCTGATGTAACGTTTGCTTATGGGCCCCTTGAAAGGAGAAATTTATATTCATATAGTATGTACTTATTTACATTTTTTATAAACATATGTGGTTACTTAATTACTTACTTTTTTATGTAAACAAAGAAAAATTGGTGCCAAACAGCTATTTTAAATAATATTGTTAAGAGGATAAAAGGGCAAGGCCTATACTCTTATAAGAAAACTTTTACCCAATATCCATTACTGTTTCCAGCCTATGGTCTGGGTCAATTTTTTTTCAAGCCATATATTTTTCACTACCGGCTTGCTAGGCCTGTCATAGCTTCAGATAGTACCTTATAATCCAACTTAAGACTAGGACAAGCACATCAGCCAGTCTCCAGCCATTAATTTATCATGTGTGAAAGGGTAAACCCAGATTTCACCAATGATAAATTTTTCAGCCATGCCGGGAATCAAACCCAGGTCCCTTAGCTTAGTAGGCAGACGTGCTACCAACTGAGCTAAGGTATTGGATATTATCAGAAAACTGTGGGCTTCAAAGTTCACAACTAAAATACAACAAAATACATAATTATATAATTTTCAAGCTACATCAGTCTTCTTCAGCAGAAGAGAATAAAACAGGGGTTTTTAACCTATGGGATGGGTCACGGTAGCTTCCCCCCCATCCATAAAAAAAGAAAATTTACTTAAAAAAGTTGACAAAAGCACTAAATTTGAATTTTTTTAAAACCACAGTTTTACCAACAATAATAAACACACGGTAATCTGTGCAGCTTGAGCAATAAGTCACTAAATCAGAACAAGCTAAAGAGGCAACTTGAAACTAAGCATAGTGCTTTAGTTATTAAATAAAGGAGTTTCTCTGAAAGAAAAGAACAACAGCTGAAGTGACAACGTATTCACACTAGAAATAAGGTTGTTTATTCTGTCCAACAAGCCACTCTTTCTTCTTACCATGTTGTTTGGCGTATTGCAAAACATAAGAAACCACATTCAATCAGAGAGGATTTGGTAAAACCGGCAGCAATAAGCATGGTTCACATGACCTGTGGTGATGAATATGTAAAAAAAATCAAACAAATACTACTGTCAAACGATACTATTCGTAAACGTATCCATAATATGTTGATTGATATTAAAAGACAAGTGGTTTCAGCCATCAAAACTAGTGGGCAATTTAGTCTACAACTGGATGAAACAACTGATGTAAGTGACAACGTTTAACTTATAGCCTACACACGCTATGAATGTTTGTTTTACCGTCCACTTACCACATCTACTAAAGGAGACGACATTTTTTTATTTAACAAACTCAATTATTAAAGAATAAGGTTTGTCTTGGAATCAATGTCACAGCATCTGTACTGACAGTGCGCCAGCAATGCTTGGGGTACAACAGGGCTTCTATGCACGGCTAAAGAAGTTAATCCGCCGTTAAAAGTGTTTCATTATCTTCTTCATAGGGAAAATCTTGCTTCTAAGAGGCTGTCAGAGGATTTGGATATTGTTATGAAAGAGGTTGTTCATGTCGTCAATTTTATAAAAGCAAGGTCACTAAACAACAGGATATTTAGCCAGATGTGCTTATAAATGGGCTCTGAATACACCCATTTGTTGTATCATTCTGAAGTCAGGTGGTTGTCTCTAGGAAATGTACTTCAAAGAGTTGTATCCCTAAGCAAGGAGATTGAAATATTTTTGCCAGAAAAGAATCATCTTTTGACTTCCCAGTTCTCTAACGAAAAGTGGATATTGAATTTAGCCTACCTTTCATATATATTTTTGGAATTTAATAAGTTGAACATCTCAATGCAAGGTCTTGATCACACTGTCATTGGCCTAACAGAGATATTGACAATATTCAAAGGAAAGTTGAAACTGTGGGAAAAGAAAACAGAAGAAAATAAGCTGGCTTCTTTCCCGACTTTAAACCTGCTTCTGGAAGACTAAAGCACTGAGCTGGCAGAGGTTAAAAAATTTAATAATTTGGGCATTTGAAGAAATTAAATCTTGAGTTCGTTTGCTACCTACATTCCAGAAGATATGGATAAATACAGTTGGGTGTGCAGTTCATATTTGACATTGATGACTTGCTTGGACATTTTTCAGACATTGCTGGTCTCGAGGAAAAGTTCATTGAAGTTCAAAAGGATGAAGCTTTGCATCACAATTTTCAAAAAACAAACTGAGTTACTATGTTCATTTTGGATAAAAACTGAAAAAAAGAAAAACCTGTTCTAGGGAACAAAGTTATGAAAGTGTTACTTTAATTTTCGACTACCTACTTATGTGAAGCTGGCTTTTTTACACTTTCCGTCATGAAAACTAAGATTAGAAGCAGACTACAACCAGTGCATGACTTGAGATGCAGCCTTTCAAAGACACGACCACGATTTGAAGACCTTTCAGAAATATTGCAAGGCCAAGGATCCCACTGAACTAATATAAATAATTATTTTTTGAATTTTGTTTTGTAAATGATTTGAGGTTTGAATTATATTATTATTATTACATATTTTTTGTCACAAAATATGTTAATACCCAAGGCCTCCCAATAGTGAGTAGGCCTTCCCAACATCATAATAATAAATAATTGTTAACGGATTTATTAAATTCAATACTGGAAATATTTTCTTAATTCTATTGTTACATTCTGATTACATTATATAATTTCTTATCAGAAAATATTCCAGCTTTATATAATAATAAATAATAACCACACTTATTTAAATTATTACATTATCACTGTTTATCTTCAAAAGAGACCTATTGGTCGCCAGGTTGATCATCTGTTGATTTTGGGTCCTAGCCAAAAAGGGTTAAGAATCCCTGGACTAAAACATAAACTGGACTATGGCAGTATGGTTAGAGGTTGATCACATTCACTTAAATACTGTTGTTACCTGTTTCTTGATTGATTTTTCTTGCTTGGATTCTGTAATTGCCTGTTTAAACTTATGTATTGACTCTTGGTAGATGGATAAAATGCTGTGTTTATATTATATTTAATTATAAAATTATAAGTTACTATTTATTATTATTGCTTATATTGAAATGATTGAGTGGTTTGAGTGGGCCTGCTTGGAAGAAAAGGAGAAATGGTTATTTGAGATTGAGACCAGCGGGGTGAATGGATTTGTTTATATATTGATGAGCAAGTTCTCACTTATTATGCTGGGAAACATTGCAACTATTGGAGAGGGCACATATTACACATATTGCCTGGGCCTACAATAGCAAATATGAGTCAAAATCTGGAATATGGGTTTGGGCATGTAAATCACTCTTTACCCTATAGCCTTGCTACCAGAGCCTCTTTTCAATGTTTACTTATTCTATGGCAATACAAACGCGCGAGTTCATTGCCACACTTACGAAAGTACACTGAACAAGGTTCTAGAATCTCCCATTCACCCTGCATGTCCTGCCCACTGTAATCTACTAGACTTGACAATCCTAGCAATGTCTTGTGATGAGTACAGGGTATGTAACTCATCATTATGTAACCACATCTAGTCCCCAATAACCTCCTCCTCCTGTTTTGGACCAAATATTTTCCTAAGCATCTTGTGTATGAACAACCAGTAAAATTATTATTTTATCTCTTCTGAGTTTTACATTCCTTGGGAGCAGGCAAGATTTCAGCAACTTACTGACTCAGCTATAGCATGCATTTACAGACTGTTTTTCCATAATTTCCAATATAATATAGTAAATTTTATTATTAGTTAATTTGGTCCCTAAATATTTAAACTCTTTAACCCTGTCAAATGATATGTTGTTCGCAGTAATCTCTAAATTATCGTCCTCAATCTGTGTTCTCTGTGTGATCATATGCTTAGTATTTTCAGTGTTCACTTCTATCTCCTTTTTAGCCTTTAATACAATTTCTGCATTTCTTGCAACAGCTCCCTTGGGCCTACTGTAGCCCAACAAAGCTAAGTCATCTACATATCCTAATAGCTGTATTGTACTGTTTAATGTCAACTCTTCCCTACTCTCTTGCATTACTCTAATAGTATACTCTAAGGCAAGGTTAAAACGTAATGGAGAAAGTGCATTTTCTTGTTTCAACCCACTATGTATTTAAAAAGTATCTGACAAGAGACATCCAGCCTGTACCCAGCTATGCGTATCAGTCAAACATACCTCATTTAGCTTGACAAGATATTTGGATATCCCACACTTAACTATAATTTCATATTATTTAGTTCTTTTAACTTAATAATAGTCCTTTTTCAAATCTTTGTATAGGTTGATAAAGCATCATGTTGTACTCCCACTTTTTTATAGTATTTACTAAATAGTTAAAATCTGATCTGTTGTTGATCTAACTTATTTAAATCAAAATTCACCGATGATTCACAATTATTTCCTTTGCATATGGCATCAATCTCATCAAAATTGTGTTAGATAACATTTTATATCATGTTACCCGCCTCGGTGGTGTAGTTGGCTAACGCACTAGTCGTGTTGAGCTCGACCACCGAAGACGGGGAGATCGAGGTTCGAATCTCCGTCGGGTGAACTGGGGGTGGTTTTTCCTAAATGGTTTTCCACTCTCCCTCCACGCAAATGCGGGTTCACTTCCTCTAAATTCAACCTTCCCAATTCCTAATCCATTAGCGTAATTAGTACTTAAGCGTATAACCCGAACGAGTAGTAAGACGCGGTGCTAAATATTATTATATATCATGTTGGTAGTAGTGAGATACTCTGTAGTCATTAAATTCAGTTTTATCTCCCTTTTAGAAAATGGATATTATAATACATTCCTTCCATTCTTGTAGTAGTACCTCATGGCTCCATATCTAACATAGCAATACTCATAACACTCATAATTTAAAGTCTAACATTAACAAGAGAGGCTGATGCCTTCTTAAATGAGAGATTTTCAACCCTTTTCAACTCACGGTACACTTAACAAGGCGCTAAGATTTTCAAGGCACACCATTAGTTTTTTTAAAGGAAAGACTTTATCGTTAAAAAAACAAGTGTTAAGTTTCTGGTTAAAAGTTCATTAGTTAAAATTCAAATAATTTTGTTATTTTAAAAAATAGTGTTGATCGAGAATTTTTAAAGATTTATTTATACTCTTTGTTTTCCTCATTTCAATTTTATCTTCTCAAAACACCCCCGCGCCTTAAATTGTAACGTTTCTTGTTTTTATTTCTGCAAAAATTTTACGATATCCATAAGATATTATTCTTGTCTGCTCGTTAATTTCCATTTGATGAATTGGTGAGTGACAACCTTTTTTCTGGCATTGTGTTTCACAAATAGCTAGCTCTTTGTTAGTTCTAATTTTGAGAATGACTGTTCTGATGATACCACAATGGCAGAGTTAAAATCAATCAAATGGAAGTAAACATATCCAGGAAAGTGGAAATTAGGGAGTAACTTAGTTCTAAATAATAACCTACCTCCCTTATTCAAGACTTTATTAATTCTTGCAGTTTTAAAAATATCCCTGAATGACCAGGAAAGGGTTAGCTCAGATAGTTACTCATTGTAAAGACTTTCTGCACTTTCATGCCATTCTGTATTAGTTGCTGTTGTATAGTTGTAGGGTGCAGTGTGGTGAAATTATCAGCAATCTCATTTAAACTCCCAAAACCTCTAAACTTCTGTTGAAAGTAACATTCTCCACTAATCCTTTCAGAGCTCACCATCTAATTGTTTGACTCTACTCTATAATGTTCTAACATTTTTTGTTCACTTTCCTACAGTAGGCTACAGTAGTGCAATTTTATCCACTCTTTAATTAAAGAGATATAAATAGTTTCTTGTTACTTGCAGACTTTCCAAAACAAAATGTACAGCAACTGAACTTCTTTAGTCAGATTAACATTGAGTGACTTACAATAACCATCGATTTAAAAAGGTTTGATAAAAATTAGGGAAGGAATGCATTTTCTTAACTTTCAAATTTGTGTCTAAATGGTTTTTCACTTAAAATTTCCTCTTTGTTTTTTGTCAGTAGATTTATTTGAGTTGATATCTTTATTGTATTAGTAAAACTTTATTTCAGGGCATCCAATGATGAGTGCTTTGATGAACAGTGTGTTGATCAATTTTCTTGATGCTACTTTAGTAGTCTTAGATAATGAATAAAGTTATTTTACATATTATTGATTATATCAACACACAACTAATGCACTAGGTATTATAGCGTATCCTCATACTAGTAGGCCCCCCTGATTATTTTCTTATTGACACCAATCTCAATCAAAACAATAAATAACATGTCAGTCTAACAGCCTGGAGCTGAGATAACACTTATGTAGGCCAAGTTTTGTAGCAAGATTTTTTTTAAATTAAGGCTCATTTGAAATAAAATTAACATATGCATAGAACTTGACCAGGAGCGGCCAAAGGTAAATTTTGCACCTGGGTGGAATTGCTTTTTAGCACCACCCTATGAGAAGTTAGGATGTCTAGGGATTATTTTTATATCATTCCCAGACTACATTAGGTTAAAAGTTGTGAGGTTTGGAAATTATTTTCTTATCACGCTCAGGCTATGTCATTTTAATTATATGTTATTCCAATTTACTCAACACAATACCTATTCTCAAATATGTATGATGCCTGTCAGGATTGGAAACCAGTCTCCTAGGACAGAGTCAAACACAACATCCATGAAGCTTGTTAGGATTGAACACCAGTATCCTAGGACAGAGTCAAACACAACATCCATGAAGCTTGTTAGGATTGAACACCAGTCTCCTAGGACAGAGTCAAACACAACATCCATGAAGCTTGTTAGGATTGAACACCAGTCTCCTAGGACAGAGTCAAACACAACATCCATGAAGCTTGTCAGGATTGAACACCATTCTCCTAGGACAGAGTCAAACACAACATCCATGAAGCTTGTCAGGATTGAACACCATTCTCCTAGGACAGAGTCAAACACAACATCCATGAAGCTTGTTAGGATTGAACATCAGTCTCCTAGGACAGAGTCAAACACAACATCCATGAAGCTTGTTAGGATTGAACACCAGTCTCCTAGGACAGAGTCAAACACAACATCCATGAAGCTTGTCAGGATTGAACACTAGTCTTCTAGGACAGAGTCAAACACAACATCCATGAAGCTTGTCAGGATTGAACATCATTCTCCTAGGACAGAGTCAAACACAACATCCATGAAGCTTGTCAAGATTGAACACCATTCTCCTAGGACAGGATCAAACACAACATCCATGAAGCTTGTCAGGATTGAACACCAGTCTCCTAGGACAGAGTCAAACACAACATCCATGAAGCTTGTTAGGATTGAACACCAGTCTCCTAGGACAGAGTCAAACACAACATCCATGAAGCTTGTCAGGATTGAACACCAGTCTCCTAGGACAGAGTCAAACACAACATCCATGAAGCTTGTTAGGATTGAGCACCAATATCTTGTGTCTCAATCAGATACAACATCCATGAAGCACCCCATTCCCAACTTTTATCTCTGTGGATAGGCGGGGAGGACCTCAGAATATTTTTAACTTTGTCTATTTAAAGCTGGTTTTAGTGATAGAATATTAAAACTCAAATCAAAATGCTTCTACAGCCAATTTCCATACAAAGGAACTTTTAGAAAAATAAACATTTTCTTAGGGTCAACATTCAAAACATTTTATAATATTATTAGTGTTATTTTATAGGTAATGACAATATAGCCCTATATCAAAAGTAACAACTACGGGTATCATGACTTTGACGTATTAACATGTAATAGGAATGCTATTAACCTTATTATACCTTCCCTTTAAAAATTGGGGTGTTCCTTGTTTGATTCCCACCATTGATTTTAAAATAGGTGTCCCTTAAATGTCAAGACTTTTTTTTCAACTTAATTTAAAGGTATGAGGATGGCATCATCATCACACCTACCACTCCCATGACTCTTCCTCCCCCTCAATTATCTCCCTTCCTCCAACATTGCAAGAGCCTCTGACCTGGATCAGACTGAGGGCGCTACGGTTCATGGCAGCAATGCTGCCGGTTTAAATCGATAATGGAAAAAAAAAGGTTGGTTCATTAGCCGTGCGATCAGCTGGCGAGGCCGGGGCTATGAACCTCCCTCCTAACCCAGTGTTTGGTAAGGGAGAGGGGTGGAAATAAAGATCGTGAGGGTGGGACTCTGCTCAGACCCTTCTTACCCCCAACCCCTCCCTCCCTCCCCCATTCTCCATATCAACTGACTGCCCAGAGGCACGAGTGATCAATAAGAACCCTGCCTACCCCCCATCCCCCTGCCCACTTTCACTTCCTTCATGATCTTATGCTCTCTCTTTATTTCATTTAATGCTTGACTGCGTTAGTTTTAAGATAATATTTGTAGAGCTTTATTTTTCTCCTTGTTTGCAACCAACCAGGATGAAACCCCTCCACTCACACATATTAGAAATAGCCACGTGTCAGGTCATACATGGTGTTCAGAATATCTCTCTCTTCTATCCTTGTGACCCCTTCTTTGTACATCCCTCTCACAATTAGCTCTCTATTTCATTCTCTTTTCTAGTTTCTTTTACCCTTTCATTTTATTTTCTCGTTTTACCTATCTTACCACTCATTTTCTCTTCTTTCTTTCTCCCTTTCTTTTTTCACCCTCTCCCCCTTCATCTCTCTCTCTATATATACACCCCATACCTTATTTTTCCCACCCCTTTCTTTCTGTCCCTTTATCATTTCTAACTCTCCTCCCTTATATATATATCTCTTCTCCTCTTCCTACCTTAAATATATCACCTACTCTCCCTCTCTTCGTTAATATCTTCCCTTAATCACCTTCTTTTCCTCCCTTTACACACTTCTACCTTTATCTCCCACCATTTATTACATTCACCTTATATAACTCCCTTTCCTTTCTCTATTTTCTCTCCTTTTTTACCCCACCCCTTTCTTTCCATCACCTTCCCCTTATTTCCTTCTTGCGTTATATTCCTTTTCGGTGATCTGGTGGTCTAGGGGTAAGGTGTCAAACTTCTGTGCTGGGGGTTCGGGGTTCAATCCTCGGTCCTGGCACAGATTTATCTGATTACCAAACCCTTCCTTCACCTCTGACAAGACGTGTATTAATCACAACTTATGAATGTGTGGAGTGCCAGGCCTCCACCATGGTTCGGATCCCACGTTAAACTGTAGGTCCTCCATTTCATCTCACAATCACCCTACCATTACACATTAGCGTAAGTGCGTATAATCCAAACGGGTAGTAAGACGCGGTGCTAATAATAATAATAATAATAATAATAATAATAATAATAATAATAATAATAATAATAATAATAATAATGATAAATAACAACAACAACAACACTTTAGACCATGAGGCCACTGAAGCCGATCAAATGAGATAGTAAAAAGGAATAATAATAATAATAATAATAATAATTATTATTATTATTATTATTATTATTATTATTATTATTATTATTATTATTATTCCTTTTTACTATCTCATTTGATCGGCTTCAGTGGCCTCATGGTCTAAAGTGTTACTCTCACATTAGACTAGGCTGCCAATGACTATGAGATCAGCGATCCCAGTCAGGTGTACTTAAAGTAGTTTTTCCTATATGGTTTTCCACATTTTCTCGGCACAAAAGCATGTCACACACCTCCTATAAATTCAACCATCCTCATACCTAATCCATCAGGGTAATTAGTACATAAGCTATTAACACAAACAGATAGTAAGATGCGGTGCTAAAAAAACACTATCTCATTTGTCTCCATTTGTCTTTGTGTCTTTCACATGTTCTAATCTTACCTCGTTGAATCATTTTGTACTGTGGAGTGCATTCTGCAATACAAATTATTTCCTGACACTCCAAAGCATACTCTCTCTCTAATACCATTTGTTCTGTAATGTCAATAACACCTTGCAGTAGACTATTTGTGTCATGGGTGGATCCAGAGGGGGGGCGCCCCCCCACTCCCCCCTTAAGAAACGTTGTCACATAATATCTCACTAGCCAGTTGCTTCGCTTGCCAATCACTGTCATTAATTGATTCACATTTTCAACACATAATTTATAAAAAAACTTGAAAAATGAAAAAACTTGTATGCAATTTTTGTTTTCATATTTTCTGATTAATTTCTAAGTTACTCTCAAATTTTCAGGGATTTTTCCCATCAGAATTTCCTAAGAAAGGATCATTCCTTGGCCCGATCCCATGAGAGTGCCCACGTCTCCCCCTCTTTCACGAAAATCTGGGCCACCCCCATGAACATCCTGGCCGCGCCTCCCCATCCCACTCATGAACATCCTGGATCAGTCAAATTTATTAAATCACAACCATACCTTTCTTCATTATAATTATTAGTGTCAAATAAACTACTTGACAACATCATAGCTACAGCTGAATATTTAGTAGTAATGTACACAATTATTTGATAAAATCCAAAGTCCTTAGTAGTTGTGTGAGAGATAGTCCTGAGTTACTTGATATAACAGAATGTTCTAAGAGGCACAATAATTTACAACAACATTTTATATTTCCTTTAATGCTGTGTTTTTATTAAAAATGTAGTATTACTTGTTGAAATTTACTGATAATTAAGGATGTCTTTTCATGTTTATGTGACTGGTTGAATATATTGGAGTCCCATTGAAACAATATTATTTTCCAAGGAATTTAACAGAAATATGTATATCTATATTCATTACTAAATAAGGTGCTCATCATTGGTATGTGGTAAGTCAGGATAGCTCAGTAGTAAAGCATTGATATACAAAGTTAAGGACTACATGTTTGATTTATATGTTCAAGTTCATCTATCTGAGTGGCCACTGATCGAGAAAACCAGGAATTATGCTTGAATTTTGTGCATCAGGAAAACACCTGGGAAAAGTGCTTGTATTTTGGCTATCTATCATGAATTTAAAGACGAGGACCACTCTAAATAGTTTCTAGGGGGAATAACCATTTAAAAAATTTGCCACTCATGATAGCTTCTAGAGGGATATCATTTTTTTTTTAATCCAGCAAGAGTTACTCCATATAATTTGGAAAGATACTTAGTAAAAAAAATTCTCAAGTACTAAAATTTGGTGGCATAAAACACCTTTGGAACAAAAACAAAAAAATTGTTCCAAAGAGTTTGTTCAAAGTTTTATAGCCAGAGGAAAAGCCTTTTAATAGCGGTTCTTTGTTTGGTTTTTGCCAGAAAAACCAGGAATTATGCTGGAATTTTATTCTAAAGTTTGAGTGGCCACACTATTTATCAAAAATTCTATTTTATTTATGGACCAAGGCTATTATTGATAACCTTATAAACTAATTGTATTAAAGTTACTTGTTTAATTTTCCTAAAATAAGAAAGTAATAACCACACTTTATTTTAAAAATCCTTTTTCTTTTGTACAATTTGGGACTATCCTTTGTTTTTGTAAATCACCATAGCTATATATTTTGAAATATGCGACTTGGAAGATGAAGGACTTTTACTAAACTCACCCGGCCACAGGCTGGAAACAGTTGTTGATTATGAAAAGTGCGATGGATAATTTCTCTATCTGATTTATTTAACATAGGGTTATTAATGACTTAATCTACAAGAGTAATGATGATGATGATGATGATGATAATGATGATAATATTAATAATAAACAGGAAAAGGAACCCTTGTTAGCTTGTAGAAAAGATTGACCACACTCGACAAAGGCAAATAGACAGTGTCCTGCTCCAGATTCAAACACGAGTGTTGACCTCTCAGGTTAGTCTCATCTCACACTGGGACTGAGACTTCATTATGTTAGACTGGACTGGCGTTTGAAAGCAGTGAACTGGTTTTAGGAACTACTTGTGAAGCTTTTAACAAGAGAGGTGGAGGTTTTAAAGCAGTGTACTGGTTTTAGGAATTACTACACTTCTAGGTTAATATTACAATATCCTATCGGGTGAGCCACCTAGATTATTAACTAGGCACAGCATTCATTTTTCACAACTGTGATATAGCGGCTCTTCTAGGGATATGTAATTGTTATTATATTTTTGTTGGTTTCTTAGAAGTGAAACAGTATGCGTGGAAGATTGGTATCAACCCGGACACAGAGCTCCACCTGCTGCACTATGCCAAGGAGGGACTTATGCAGGCCCTACCTCCTGGATGGAAACCCTGGTAAGACACACCTGGTCAACATCAACCACCTGGCTCCGCTAACTTTGAATATTGTTTTCAGGACATGTACCATGCCTCGTCTTTCTTTTATTATTATTTAACATTCTTCCATACTTACGATGTTAATGTAGCTTAGTTATAGACCTAGAAAAGTTCAAGGGCTTTCAAGCACTTAAAAAACCATGTCTTTAAAGGAAGTGTACACACAAGGGGGTGTTATTCCACTTGACTCTTTAGTAAACTCCAAGTCACATATGCTTAGAATACATATGAATTGTAATTTTTTACTCCACATTAGTTTAAACTTTCCATGTCTTCGTCTCAAGCAAAACCATTTAACAATCTTGTCCTTAAGGTGATTCTCCCTTTTCATTTGGCGTGGAAATGCAGAGCCATGGGAACAAATGGTTATCTTCAAGAATTTTTATTGTTTTGCAATGTTCTTTCGGAAACGGTTTGTTCAAGAATAGAAGCATGTTGATTTACTTATAAGCCTACTTTTTATATACACACCACATCTATAATTTCAACAATGATCAAATATAAATAATTTTGACATTTTAAATAGAAAACTGTCGGCTGCATAACAAAAAATAAGAAAATTTAACACCTAATAAACATTGATACATTAGGTATCTTAGAAGAGGTGTTGAAAATATTACTTTAAAAATTTCACCCGTTCTTGAGAAAACTGATATTTCCAAATATATTTTTCCGCAAGACCCGTCTGGTAGCTAGCGTCATCTACAGTTTCCATGATACATCTATTCTTGTTGGCGCGGAAGGATACTTTGGTCGGTTGTGAAGCCACGCCACGCCTTTAACCCTCCTGCCCACCATCCCACAAAATAGGTTTTAGACTTGCACTCGGCAGGGTCAAGGGATTTAAACAAAACCGCCAAACATTAAAAATGTCTCAATATATAAATTTAATTGACTTTTATTTTAAACTAAACCATTTTAAAATAACACTTTGTTTTAATTAAATAGGAATCTTAAGAGTTTTGAAAAAAAAACCACCTGATAATTTGAGTTTAATGTAACCAGGCTCACCTCAGATTATTGAAAACTCAAACTACATGGAATAACCGAGGAAAACTAAAATAATCACGGGCATTTAAGCATTTAATTATCCTTCTTAAATTTCTGATTTAATTGTACCTTCACATCCAGGAAGATGCCTTACAAAGAGTCTAAATTTTTTGCATCATTTCCTTTCAAGTCATCATTATTATTCAGATCGGTGGTATTTAAAAGGATGTGTGCTAGGTGCGTTCATATCCAGGGTGTTTACTGGGTCACGAAAGTTGCGAACAATTTACTAACCGTAAAAAAAAGGTCACAAAATTACCTGAAAAGTCACAAATTTTCAGTATTTGGGTCATAACGTCACAAAAATAATTTTGTTTGAGTTCCCCTGTGTATTGTAACAACGCAAACGCATTGAATGTCAAGCCACTCACTACCCAAGATGCCATGTGCTAGCCTAAAGTTGCCTGATACCTGGTTACCAAGGACAAGATTAACGTTTGTCATCTAGTTAAAGATTAATGTTGCGTGTGAGCGCATTATGCCTATATATGCTATATATAGTGTTACACCATTTACCGAAGGAATTGTATGGTCTAAAAAGGTCACCAAAAAGTCACTAATTTTGTTTTTCCAACTCAGTAGACACCCTGATATCCCTACTTCAAATGGCACTGGGCTTGAACTATCGAGACTCAATCGAGAATCTCCTGTACTTTGAATTCACATTAAAAATAATTAAGACCCTTATTCTTTTAATTTGTAATAAAGTAGATTCATTACACTCTAGTTCCACTGAACTAAACCAAAGCAATTCACTCCTTCCTAAAACTGTATCGGTATGTTGATATGGAACTTAAACCTGCAATTTTTGGTTCACGTTCCTGGAGTTGTCGTGTGTTTTCATGTCACTGTTTGTGGATACATAAAATACCATGGAAACATAAATAAAATAAAGAATCTACTCTTGTTAAAATAGTTTCATACCTGAAAAACTCTGATTTAAAATTAGTGTTAAATTAAATGCAATAATAATAATAATAATAATAATAATATCTAAACAAACATGGTCAATGTCACTTACTATTATGCTTTGCAATACCTAGAGGTGGGACATTTATTCTGGTACTTACATACGGATACGTACATAAATTGCATTATCTTCAAAACAGCAAATAAAATATTCAGGAAAATTAGTTTTCAAAAATTGGTAAATTTATTTTATGTTAACATCTTTTATTCAACGGAGATTTTAATTAAGTTCACTAGAAGGGGCTAGTCAGGCTCAACACTCTCGACCCCCAGTTCAATTTGATCTTTTAACATTGAACATTTCCAATTAACTATAAAACTGCTCTTGACTTTTATATCACTTTTTATAACTTTGTTTGGAGATTAAAAAAACAAAACTAAATGCTTATTTCTCACACAAAAAACATATGTAATTTTTATATGCATAACCCTTGTTTTGATAGACAAACCTAAATTACTTTCCACTCTCCCTCCATGCAAATGTGGGCTCACTTCATCTATTTTCAACCTCCCCAATTCCTAACCCATTAGCATAATTAGTACTTAAGTATATAATCCGAATAATAGTAGTAATAATAATAATAATAATAATCATAATAATATTTTAACCATCATTTTCAAGAACAGAGCTATATTCTCTAGTCTACGTGTTTCCCAAACTTTCTCCAGTTGCAACCCAGTTTTGAGACAGTGGCCAAACAATAGACACCTTCTGGTTCTTCTTAAAAATAAGAGTGAAACAAATATCTCTTATCTTATTAAGTATAAACAATATTTTCAAATCTTAATAGCATGGCATTGGTAAGCTAAACAAAGCTGTGACAGAGGGAAATAAATGTTTATAAAGTCTATAAAATTATGTAATGGTCTGGATTAATTTGTTTATATGACTTTGTATTTCATCATCGCATATTTTATGTTTAATTTTTGTGTAAAAAAGCAACTATAGTGTGAGGCTTGAAAAAAATTATTGTATTGCTATCAGCCGATCACTAGTTTAGCTTGTGCAGGAAGATGCTACTCTTACCATACCATGTGACTTACACTTGATAGGTTCATCTGCCAACCCACTCCCTTTGTTACAAAACACGCAACTTGTCTTTTGGAAAGAGACCTACTGGCATGTGCATGCACTGAGAATTCTAAGCTTACAGCAGCGCATTCAAGGTCAATAGTTAGAGATCTTCATTGGTGCGCTGAAATGAGGGAGTGAGGAGGAGGTAGTGTGTCTCTGTTTATCTTTTAAACAGGACTATACCATGCGATGATTGTGCAGTGGTGAAGATTATGTGGTGAAATACAGTATTATTATAAACAAACAAATAGTTTGATTAAATAAAACTCAGTGGTATGTTGTGTACCCCTGAAGTATATAGTGTGTACTTGGGGCTATGTATACCACGGTTTGGGAAACAGCTCTAGCTCATTCTAGTGAAAGCTTTAACTCCAATCTTTAAAACTGGAAGAAAATATACATATAAAATATACATATAAAATATTAGGCAATTTAACTTATCCTTTTGGTAACATTTGGTAATGACTAATGAGATTACTATTTGTATGTGACTTTATGCTAGATACGTACCTGTACTGTATGTTTGTATGCACAGTTTTGATGAAGAGCTGCAGCTGTGGTATTATTTCAATTTTAAGACAGGGGAGTCGCGCTGGGAGCACCCTCTGGATGACACCTACAGGTCACTTGTTAAGAAGGTGCGATCAGAGAGTATTAGTTCAGCAGGTTAGTGCATCCATAGTTTCAGCTGACTGGTCAGGAGGTGAGGCCTTTAATAAATTGTATTTAAGGCCATCATAAGGCTGTTTATATACAGTATACTATGCCCATTCCTCCTTCCCTACTTTTACATAATCCCTTAAAATTTGTGGTTTTAAAAATCTAAAAATGTTCCCAATATTCCAAACATATAAATGTTGTATTTATTATACTTGTCACCAGTCTGTTTCCCTTTTCAAATTAACATGTTAAATGCCATTTATCCATTTTATTTGATTTTCAACATATTTAACAAATTGGTTACAATAATTATACTGAAGGGTGCCTCAACATTTATTACCATAAAAATGGCTCCATATTACCCCCAGATACATCCAAAGCTCAAAATATTTCTTGTTTGTTGCATTAAAGGAGAAGACATCCCCTTCTTATCCATTTTACGTTGACCCTGATTGTATTTACTGACCATTCCTTTTATAGATATTTACTAATATTGAAGTACATTTTGCTGTATTTAAAAGAAGGTACAGAATAGATGGATAGTAAACATATAAAAAGGAACAAACACAATATTGCTTCTACAATGAAAAGAACACTGTTCACACTTTACATTGCTGCCACTGGATAAAGAAGTTCTTATCTAAATCTCTTATCATACTTAACCGATTACCCCCCCCTTTTTTTTTTGTTTCCTCTTTCCGGAAGTTGCGTTGTGAGTTTTACACTCCCTCCTAATGAGTTATGATAGATTGAAACCTAGGTCAGGTGATTTGGCAGTCACGATTGATTTTATTCAAGAAGCAGTCATCACCTCTTTGCCCAATGGAAGCAATCTAGATTGTGAACTACCATCTTCGGTGGCTGAGTGGTCTAAGGTGTCTCCTTGCATGTTAGACTGGCCTGCTAATGACAGGGAGATCAAGGTTCGAATCCAATTCGGGTCTACTGAAGGTGGCTTGTAAATGGTTTCCCACTCTCCTTCCACACAAATGCGGGTAGATGACCTCTAAACTGATTCCTTTCTAATTCCTTCCCATTAGAATAATTATCATATATGCATTTAACTTGAAAAGGCAGTAAGATGCGGTGCTGTGTTCTTCAGTTCATTGTAAAAGCTGTATTGTGTTCATTTCATTTTATATGTTTCTAACCGCCTTTCCTCTACCTTCTTCAAAATATAATATAATACAATTACCTCATAAAGTGAAAAGAGGTTTTCCTTATAGAGATAATATAACATAGTAAAGTTTTAGATTTCTTTTTGTCATTGGACACATTTATTTCAAGGGGGATGTACAAAAGCTTACTGTTGTTGTTGTTGGTCAGGTGAAGAGGACTCGAAGACCTCGGCCAAGGAAGACCTGAAGAGTTACGAGGAAGCTGTGGAACCAACGACAGAACCTGCCTCCAAGACAATGGACATTATTCGCCCAGGAAGTTCTAAAAAGAACACACTCTCTCAATTGGTATACATGATTTATTTTAATATCTTTATAAAAAAAAGTATTAAAAGTAAATTTAATTTCACTAAATAAAATATTTAGTCAGCTAACTTTCTCTTACACACAATAATTTTAGACTAGAATTTTTATGACCGAGCGAGTTCCTTTAAGAATTTATTTGTAACTATTTTTATTTAAATTCAATAAAAGTAGGATTGTTTATTTAAGCAATATTTCAATTTCTTAATTCATTTTTCTTGTTTGATTGAGATTTAGGAACATAGTTTGTTTTTAAAACTTTTAATAAAATTTATTTAAACTAAAAAGTACTTTATATTTACCCTTGATAGGTTCCTTTGAAGAAATCTCCCATGATGGAACCAGCTCTGTCACCACTAACCACTGGGACACTGAAGAAACAATCAACCATCACTTCACCGACAACAAACATACCCACGGAAGATCATAGTCTAAGAAGTAACTCCATAAGGACAGGCGCCATAAGAAAGGAGTTTGTAAAGACCCCTCCAAGCGGGTTTGGCCCTCGTGTGGACCTGGGTGGCGGGGGGCTGTCTAGGTCTGAACCCATTGGGAAGAAAGAGATCCCGAGCCCCACAGCGAGAATTGATATCGACAAGATGGACATGACGAGTCTGGTGAGACAGGACTCTTATAGTAGCAGGAGGGAGAAACTTCTGTCGTCGCAGGAGAAACATCCCCGCGGCATGACCGGCAAAGGAGAACTCACGCTCACAGGTTGGTATATCGCAGCTTGGGGCATTGAGTCTGCTGGCATGGTCTCAACCTGGCCATTTCAAACTACAGAATATATTTACTATGATTCAATGTTTACTACAAACCTAATTAGAATATATTAGGACTGGGCCGATGCCAATCATCGGCTGACTATGGTACATTGAGTAAGTTGGTCATTGCTGATTGTTCACACCTATCTTTTGAACTGTGCCTATATTTAAATATGTTTTTATTTAACAATCAATAGTTAGAAAATAAAATTAAAATAAATTTAGTGATTTATATAAATTGTTACTTATTTTGATTAAGTATTTAAAATACAAATAAGACTCTTAATAAGAAAACCCTCTTTTTGCTTTATGAGATAATTGTATTATATTTGAAAAAAATCTACAGGAAAGGTGGATTTATTATTATTACAATATTATCATTATATTATTATCAACCTCGGTGGTCTTGGGGTAAAGAGCTTGCCTCATGACCCAATGCTTGTGGGTTCTAACCCAGTCGGAGTTGATGGATTTTTCTTGAGCGATAAAAACTCATAGCGGAACTTTGTTTGGATATGAAGTAAGCCGGTCAGTCCTTTGGCAATTGTGGCACGTGAAAAAACCATAGAACACTGGGTCACCAACGTCATGAAAGTCACGAAAAAGCTAATAATGGCAAAAGAGGTCACGAAAGTCCCAGAAAAATCACGAATTTTCAATATTTTAGTAATAAAGCCACGAAAATATTTTTGTGTGAATTTCCCGTGCATTGTAACAACGTGAACATGTCAAATGTCGAGCCATCCACTACCTATGATGCCATGCGCATGCCGTTTGATTGTTTTCATCGTGACACCATCTATTTAAAGTTTAATGTTGAATGTGAGTGCATCATGCCTATGTATGGATTATATAATGTTCACTTGTTTACTGAAGGAATTTGGTGGTCATAAAAGGTCATCAAAAAGTCACTAATTTTTATTTCTGCAACTCAGTAGACACCCTGTAGACGGTATGTGAGAGAATACTAGAGATGGGCCACTCGAATCTTCAAAACCTCGAATTCACTGAATCCTGACAAGTATTCAAGATTTGAGGATTCAGTGTTTTACTGGATTCAATGGTCGAATCTTTCACCTCATAAACAAAGCATAATATTTTGAATTCAAAAATTACTTAGCTAGGCCTACTTGAAAAGCATAACTTAATCCGTAATCTTTATTTTGTCGGACAAAAGAGATTAGCATGAATAAAATGATTATTAAAAAAAATTGTTAGGTGTGGAAAATCTTACGTGACGAGTACCCTACCCTCCCACCTCTATGGTAAACTTGGACTCGACCGTTTCGGCACATGCTCACTTCTAAAACCTTCACCTCACGAAAAATCTTGTAAACATTTAAATGGACACATTAAAACTCTTAGAAAACTGAAAATCAGAACTAGAATTACTAGAAAATAAAATGTAGATTCGGATTTGAGAAATAGTGGATTCGACCCATCTCTACTAATAATCCTACCTCCCATGATATTCTAGACATACATTTTAAAGTAAAATTTTTATCAAAAGCTCTCACACTCTTTTAGAAAAGGGTAGTTAGTTTATCTGAAACAAATAATATATCAAATGAGGTAAGGTCACTAACAAAAATAAATGGTACGGCACACCGCACAGACTTTCTCTCTCTTTCTATAAACTCGTAAGATTTCTGAACGGAATAATGTACATTGTATCATCACCACTCCACATAAGAACACGCATAAAATAATATACAATGATATAGAATCAATGAGAAAAGAGGCGCATCTTTGTCCACCTAAGAACATTTCAAACAGTTTAATGTCTTCCACAAGGGTCAACACTTCGTTTTAAAATTTCGATTTCTGGTTAAAATTTTAACATTTTATAAGGTGTTGCAGATCTTCAAGTCATCGCATTGATATTTAATTATTCATTTATACATTTTGACCAATAAAAAATGTAAATATTGACTATTGAGTCTAAAATGGAGATAGATCATTTCTATGCAAACATTTCTCCTAAGAGATTTAAGGAAAAATAACATACTTTTTTTAGATACTTACTTATATTTAATTACTCTATGGCATTGGAGTATTATTGCGTTAAGACTTAAGTAGTATATGTTTACAACTAAAGCTCACAAAATTGTATTAATATATTTGCAAATATCTCAGAAACTGCTGTTTTTATAAAAATATATGTCAAATAAAAGTTTTTTATTTCTAATAGTCCTACAATTTTGCAATGATAAGTTGTTTAGTTTCTCCAATAGTTGTGGAGATACGGAAATTAACGCTTCTGTAATGTACCCTAAAAATCATTTTCATAGGAAAATGAAAATAGCCAGTTTATTTATAATCTTAATCAACGCCTAGATACGAATTTTAATCAAAATCGTTTAAGCAGATTTTGAGAAAACCAAATTTTTCTCTTTTCGTCCTTCAGTAAACTACCCTTAATTTTAAGTTTTTATAGACACACAGACAGACGGCATTGCAAAGACTATTATTTAGGGTTCGGGGGGTCATGAGACGTCGACATCCATCAACATTTCAGGTTAGTTTTTTTTTTACGGTCGCAATACTTAAACTTTAATGTCCAAAAAGTTAAAAAAATTCTTATAATTGCGTATATATTGAAAGTTATTGATTTTATAAAAATATGTTTCGGATAAAATATCTGTATTATAAATATATATACATATTTGTAATGCTAAGTAATTTCATATCTCAAATAGTTTCGGAGCTATTTAAAAAAATGTTAATTTACGCATCAGACCGGAGCCCTTAAAGCCATTTTGCCGAAATATTGAGGGTAGCCATTTTGTTTGGAATATTTATTAATGTTTATAAATGAAATTTAATCAAAATCGTTGGAGCCGATTTTGAGAAAATCGACTTTTTCTCTTTTTGCCATTCAGTAAACTACCCTTAATTTTAAGTTTTAATAGACACACAGACAGACGGCATTGCAAAGACTATTTTTAAGGGTTCGGGGGGTCATGAGACGTCGACATCCATCAACATTTCAGGTTAGTTTTTCTTACGGTCGCAATACTTAAGCTTTAATGCCCAAAAAGTTAAAAATATATATATAATTGCGTATATATTGAAAGTTATTGATTTTATAAAAATATGTTTCGAATAAAATATTTGTATTATAAATATATATACATATTTGTAATGCTAAGTAATTTCATATCTCAAATAGTTTCGGAGCTATTATAAAAAATGTTAATTTACGCATCAGACCGGAGCCCTTAAAACGATTTTGCCGAAATATTGAGAGTAGCCATTTTGTTTGGAATATTTATTTATGTTCATAAATGAAATTTAATCAAAATCGTTAGAGCCGATTTTGAGAAAATCGACTTTTTCTCTTTTTGCCCTTCAGTAAACTACCCTTAATTTTAAGGGTAGATATCCAATTCCAAAAACCCCTCGGGGCAACCCTATGAAAACCCTAGATATCAAGTTTCAGCTCAATCGGTAAAATAGTTTAGGCTCTAGTTGGAGGTACAGACAGACAGACAGACAGACGGAAATTCAAAAACTACTTTTTCGGATTCAGGAAGTCATGAAACGTCAAAATTCATCAAAATCCATCAAAATCTCGAGTTCGATTTTTTTGACGATCACAATACTTTCTCTACCTGTAAGATAGAGAGAAAGTAAAAAGAGTAAATCATATATGAACTCGTGTAGCTACCGTGTTTCACAACCTGTTAGGGTTGTATACTCAAAATTAACTTGCAAGTTTTCATTTACACTTGTATATTCAACCTAATTTAAGAACAACAAAAATGACACAAGTGAACATTATTGTTTTTGAATTTCATTACAACCATTACCTTTGTAATATTGAAATTAAATAAATTATCGGCAAAATAGCTGACTGGCCCAGCCTTGGACTTGAGAATCAAACCCAATACCCTGGCTTATCTGAGTACTTTTCTTCACAGAACTATCCAACATCGTCCTGTGCTCAAGATATTGTATTACTCATTATTTAAGAGATTATGTATGAGATTATCAAATTCCTTTCTCCAGATGCCATTTCTCAATTGATATTTAAATCAAATAAGTACCAATATATTATGTATAAACTCAACCTGTGTACAAACAATGTATATAAATGACAACATTAATGTCAAAAACAAGTCTCTTTGGCTGTCTTAATGATGTTCCCAAGTATAGGACGACCACACACGTTCATTATAATATGTATTTGCCCTAAAATACTTATGCTAAATATCACCTTGTGCACATGATGGGCCTATAAAACACAGTGGGTATATGTTTGTTGCACTAAGTTTTCAGGGTGGCTCATAAGTAGGTGGACAGAAATATTATTATAATTCTTGTAACACACAACGGGAAGACAGGGACAAGTTGAAATGCGGCAAAAGAGATACTAGACACGTATGTAGTAGTCGCTAAGGAAGTAAGAGCTCAAATTGTTGGCCGTTGTGGTTGATGCATTCTTGCAGTATTCTCTGGAAACTGCTACAGACCAGACAACAGAGTTCGTCATTGTTGTTAATCTCATGGAATAGATCAGTGATGTACTGTTTCACGGTGTCCAGGGTTCGTGGCAAGAAAACATTGTCCTTGACCACCACCCAGAAAAAGAAATCCATGGGTGTCAGGTCAGGTGATGTGGGGAACTGGTCGACACAGCCCTGGCGACCATTCCATTTGCCGGGAAACTCTTGGTCAATTAACTGTCGGAACGCTGAGTCTGTAGTGCGATGGTGCACTGTCTTGTTGGAAGTAAACATCATGATCACACTTTTGTCTGATCTTAGGAATGACAGTGTTCAACATTTCCTTGTAGACATAACCATTGATAGTGTAATTTAAAAAATGGGGCCAAAGACATTGTTGCACCACAGGCCACCCCAAACTGCTAACCCCGCTGGTTAAGTTGCTTTTAATCGGTTACATGGAGTTCTCTTGTAACCAGTAAGCACAATTGTGATGACTTACAGCTCCAGACAACTTAAAGGAAGCTTCTTCATCTGATGACAGGATTTCTTTGGTAATCAAAATTTCACAAAATTGAATCTGACGGTCATGGTCCTCTTCCAATAAACTGTGTATGAGTCTTTGATACACGTTCATACCAAGACGACATAGTAACACCTGCAGGGACCTTCTAGAGAAGCCAAGCTCATTCATTGCTCTTCTCTGAGATTTCTTCGGGCTCTTCATGAAAGCTCCAGTGACCAACAATGTATTATCCTCGCTTGTTACAGGGACTTTTCACACTATGCACAGAATATTAAACCTCGGATTTGTCCCCAGCTTTTGTAAATAATTTGTCTTTTGTGTGGTTTGTGGAAAATCTTTCCTCCCACTTTCTCTGAACAGTTTCATCTTACTCACACTTTCAGTAACTTCACTGTCCACTTCCATTGCTCAAAGGTCAAATTTCCAGCCATCTCTAACAGACCTGAAAGCACAAGATAAGATTGAGATTATGATGCCTTAGTAATTTGTGTGTTACATGCTACGAGAACAATATAATAACATTCAACTGTTCACCTACTTAAGAGCCATTCTGTATATTAAAATTAACACTTTGATTAAGATCTTTTGTAAAGTCAACAAAAACAACATTTTAATTTGTTCACCCTTCTCTACTTAGCTGATTGAGAACACAAAATATGTCTAAGATTCTTACCTTAGTCATACTTGACAATTTCTGGACTAAATATTTATTTATTGTCATAAATTTACTATTTAAATTGTTTGTATTTAATATAAACAGGGAAATTGTGTATATTACTTCAGTGGATTCATCTCTCTATATAAATTTCTGGTATGTTTTTGAATTTTGTTCCTGAAATTTGGTAGGGAGGTAACTATTTTCCCTCATTGTGTAGGTGGTGGTTCCATGTTCCTAAAATCTAAACAGAAGTCTGAGTTGCCATCCCCCAACCAAAGTAGCATCAGTCCGACAGTGGATAGGGAGCCCTCCATTGAGGTTGTGTCTTCACAGAGCGATCTTATGCCCAAGAGTATACTCAGGGATCAGCGCAACGCAACACCAAGACAACTGTGGGATGTGGATCCTAGAGAGATGACGAGTGAGTTACTTTAAAGGGAATAAACTAAAGTGTGTGAGTGAGAAGGGAAGAGGGGTGGAAGGGAAGAGGAAGTTGGAGGAATTTTACTAAACTGACCCGGCCACAGGCTGGAAACAGTCATTGATGATGATGCTTTGGGCAAATCATTGTAATTAATAGGGGGCTTCAAATATACTCTTATGGACAGAATCAGTTATGAATGGGTGCTGAAGGAGTTTGGTTTGAAAGGAATACAATAGTTAGGGACATGCAAAATTCGCATTTGTAATAAAAAAAATTCTTACATGAATTCTACTGTTTTCACACAAATAACACAAATTTAAACTTTTTTTTCTAAATAAACACAATTTCTTTGTAATCTGGCAAATGCCAAATCATGCAATATAATTTTCAACACGGTAACAATGGTGATAGCACTATATCAGGGCTGCCGTCTATACGAATAGTATCCGTTATTATTTATTTTATAGGTATATAATGGATCATAGGAAAAATGAGTGTTTTCAGAATATTTAAGCTTTTTTTTTTTATCTGAGGCTAGCATTAAAAATCATGATTTCTACTTTTACACATTATGATACCTAAATTTCAATAGATCGATTCTTTGTTTATAGCTTTTAAAAGATTTCATGCTAGGTCCAAGCAAAGACATTAATAATGGATCTTGCTACAGGCGGTCATGTTTGGCAAATTTATATCTTCTTAATTTTTATTCCCTTCTCTATATTTGATAGTAGTTTACTCTTCTATGACAACATATTCCGCTGTTATTATTGTTTGGTCTAAACCCAAGTTGATAATCGATTATTTCAATAATATTATTTGTAAGACTCGAAGGTAATGATATTGATATATCGAGTTTGATATTACTAAGCGTTAAATGTTTTGTGTGTATTTATATTTGATTTTTCTCCGAATATGTAAATAAATAGTTACGTATTTACATAAATTATAACGTTGCTTTCAGCTTAAAATATCATCACTTTTTGAGAAAAATAACACCACTTTTCCCCTAAAAATAACCTCGCCTTTTGCATGTCTTTACCAATAGGTCAATGTGAAAGAAGCATCTTACGTTGGTTTGGGCACGCTAAGAGGGTGAGTATGGATTGAATGATGAAACATATATATGAAGGTAGAGTGTGTGGATCAAAAGGAGGGGTAGGCCATGTAAGACGTGGCTAAATGTTTGTAGATGAATGTGTGAAAAAAATAAATATTAAGAGTTTTAAAAATAAAAGACCATTCATGACTTGGTGTAAGGATGTTGTGAGCGGAGAGAGTGTGCTAGTATTGTAAAATGTGGAGAAAGTGAAGATGGATTAAGTACCGAGTTGTTAATTGAGCTATATGTATAGTTTCTTGCCTACCCCGCAAGGGAATAGCGTGATTAGGTATGTATGTTATTTTTATCACTTTTTGTCCACTATTGTATATTATAAATAAGGATCCACATAAGGGACATTGGTGACTAAGCCTGAAGTTTGCCTACTCTTAACGTGGTGATCAGGGTTTGAATCCCAGTGGGATGTACTGAGAAAGTTTGAGAGGGTCTTTTCCTAAAGGGTTTCCTACTTTTCCGGCCACAGAAATGCAGGTACATTTATACACTAGTCTGCCTTCCTTATCCTTACCCCCTTAATTTAATTAGATGTGGCTAGTTCAGATGAGTGGCAAGGTGCAAAAAATCAAGGACCAATGTGTGAACTCTACTTTAAGTGCATTAGACAACTCATCTAAACCAGTCTAAAGATTTCATTGGAAGCCAATAAATTAAAATTGTAGGTAAAGTAAGGGTCTAAATTTTATATTTTAAAAAGGAAGGTGATTTAGTCACTGTTTTTAATAAACTATTATTTTAAATGGTTTCAAAATCTAATCATATAGCTTTACTTTACATCCATTACTGTAATTTTTTTATTCAAGCCATATATTTTACACTACCAACTTGCTAAGTCGGTCGGAGCTTCATTTGCCTTATAATATATTGTAAGACTTTATTTATTTATTTATTTACACTATTTATCCCGATTCCTAGCATGTAGCTCGGGACCTATCTTGAATTAACATAACATATTTTAGCTATGTTCTTTTTTTTTTCTTCTTTCTATTAATACAATAATAAATTTAAAATAAGCACCTAAATCTATAAGTCCTATTTGTCCTTTTTTTCCTATACCTAACCTACTAGTTGGTCTGCCTCGGGTATATTACGCCCCCGATATCCTGCCCCGCTGGGTGTCCCACCGCATTCTTGATCTAATAGTCCCCAGATCGGCGAGAGCCCCAGCAGGAGCGGGCATCCCCCTCTCCGCCACCTGGAGAGGCGCCATAAAGGGATCTTGTTTTACTTACTACCCACAATATCACCACCTATGGACCTACAACTAACTTAACCTAAAGATTTATTAAAATACTTAATACTAACTTAACCTAACTACAAGTCCTTCTTATAGTTGGCTTCAGGGTCTTTCAGTTGTTATCACCGATCCATTTTCTGAACTGAAGAGCAGCCATCCGATGGTCTATTGTAAGACTAGGACAGGGATAACATCCAGTACCCAGCTGTTAATTTATCAATGTGAAAGGGTAAACCCACATTTTACCGATGATAAATTTTTCGACCATGCCGGGAATCGAACCTGGGACCCTTAGTTCACTAAGCAAACCCACTACTAACTTAGAAAAGGGGTTGGATTAATCATAGCTAAACCTTGCTGCTATAAAATTAAATAATTTATTTTGAATATCAGGACTTTATTCATCTTTCCCATAGTAATGTGTGGTCATTGTATATTTATTGTTTCAAGTGTTGTTAACTTATAACTAATGTTTAAATCATGTCTAAAGTTTCACACCTCTTATATTCAACTGTTGTGTTGTCAGATGAGGAGAAGCAGCTGTGGAAACGCCAGGAGCTGGAGGAAGAACGCAAGAGTGTCCGTTTCAACCTTGAGAAAGAGCTTGACATCAGGTTTAATGTTTCTGAGTCTGAGGGCTCAGGCGAGGTTTGTTCTGTTCCTCCACAGTAATTTATTTTTGTAAATTTTAGAGATGTCACAACACCTTTTCTTTCTCGATTCCATTTATTAAGTTCAATCTCAATTTCGATTCTTGACCAATTCCAATTTTATTTAACCTTCCCCCCCACCCCCCACCCCCACCCACCAAAAAAAAAGTCTTTTGTTGGGTTGTTGAAATTAGAGAGTTTATTTTTGGTAATTGATACAAAAAATTGTTAGATTTTTATTTTAACTTAAATTTTAAACAAACAATGTATTTTAACATAAACTCGGTATGCTATGTCAGAAGTCGGTAAAAAATCCTATCCACTGATACCTTATTCATCGCTATACGCTTTGTATTAGTTGAGAAAAAAAGGATGTTGACAACAGAAATAATATATAGGATGATTAGGAATTACATTAGAAAGCAGGTATTTTTACCCTCAAGTAAATTCTCACCAGATCACATAATTAAAAAAAAGTTTAACAAACAATAATTGTCATAAGCACAAGTTTTTTAAATTCACAAAAAAGGCTTGTTAACTGAACCAAAATAATAATATCAAATAAACTAATATCCGAGATATTCGATTACTACTTTTTATTAAATTCACAAAATAGGGTTGTTAACTGAACCAAAATAGTAATAGCAAATAACGGCAAATAAACTAATATCACAAATATTCAATTACTACTTGCTTTGAATTTTGCAATTTTCCTAGTTGCCAGTACTTTCATTGAGAGCTATGAATTGAATTATAAAGAATCGTAATATTAAGATTGATATTTGATACTAGTAAGAATCAAGGTATCGAAGAATCTATTTTAACATCCCTAATATATTTGAGTTTCCGGGCTGAAAAAGGTCACATCCACACAGGGCTCAAACTTCAGGACTTTAGCATTGTATCACCAATTTTTTACCATTGAGTTATTCAGATTTGTCCTGCACTTAAAGTAGTTCTTTATTTACTGTCATTATTTTGGGTGTGAATTTATGTTGACTTTTGATTGCATCGCAGTTTTGTACACTAATTGCAGATTAATTTATGATACAATTATAAATGTTGAGAGAGTGGAAATTGTGAATAAAACAAACACTTGTTTGATTGGTCAACGCAATAATTACTAACAACATTTTATACGGAGGTATGAATAAGAAAGGCAATTTTAAGAAAAAAAAATGAACAAGTATTTGTCTAGACAGGGTGGAAAAGCCGTACTTAAAATCAGAATGTGGAAAACTATTATAGGTTTAATTTTTAACAATTAGGTGGCCAAGAGTGGGTGAATAGTAAATAATTTTATAATAATGGAAATCTATTAAATAAAGGAAAGGAAACAATAACTAATAAGTGTAAATCTAATAAAGAAAGCACACTTAGGGAAAGAGGAAAAATGTGGGAAGAATCTAATGCACAATGATGCCATCTTTCTTTCTTCTATCTTCTCTTGTAGAAATGATCAAACACACATTTAAATACACTTTACAGAAGCACTAAATTACTCCACTTTTAATTGAATTGAATCGTGTAAAGTGTATTCCCTCTTATAATTATTTTTATAAAGGCAACAATGATTAAATATTACTCAATTTGTGTGTGACTATTTCTACCATAGAAGACAGAAGAAAGGAAGATGTCACCTTTGTGCTTTGGATTCTTCCCACAATTTTCCTCTTTTCCTAGATGGGTTTTCATAACTAATTTGCATTTATTAGTCTATTCTTGCTTTTTCTTTATTTTTATCATTTTTCTATGTCCATTACTGTTTCCAGCTTGTTGCCTGGGTCATTTTTTATATTCAGGCCATATATTTTCCACTACCGGCTTGCTAGGCCTGCCGTAGCTTCGTATGCCTTATAATATAACGTAGACTAGGACATGTACAACATCCAGTCCCCAGCCATTAATTCATCACTGTTAAAGGGTAAACTCACATTTTGCCAAAACTAGATTTTTTCAGCTTTTACAATGAAAAGCAGAACATAGTTCACAATATATTGGAATCAGGTCAATGTTTTAAGTTATCACATAAACAAACTGTTCTGTTGATGACTGTACATTGCATTCAAAACCATTTTATTTGGTAGTAAGTTTCTTTCAACCAAATCACTCCAAAAAGATTGCAACCATAAAAAGAGGCAAGACCCGCTTGTTTGATGCTACTTTAATTGGTTGACAAAATCAATCTCCCAAGGTCTAGAGCTGGAGAGTTTATTTCTAAACAACTGTTGCTCACTAGATACATTTCAAGAATTAGGATTTAAAAAGTTTGAGTGTAAGAAGCAATCACGTGATTTGATAGCGACTTGTAACTAGCAAGTTTCAAAAATAGAACTATCTTTATAATAATGGAAATTGATAAAATTATTACACCCTAACTCAATTGGTAGCGTGTCTGTCTACTGAGCTAAGAGTCCCGGGTTCGAAGTATCATATAAATGATCGTATACAATCTGTTTTCTCAACCAACACCTTAGCTCAGTTGGTAATGTGTCTGTCTACTGAGCTAAGGGTCCTGAGTTTGATTAGGCCTGGCCAAAAAATGTATCATTGGTAAAATGTGGGTTTGACCTTTCACAGTGATTAATTAACGGCCGGGGACTGGATGTTGCATTTGTTCTAGTTTTAAGTTAATCTATAAGTTGTGCTGATATAATCAGCTAGTTCAGAAGGTGCATGATAAGCACTTAAAATAAATGAAATATATATATATTTTTTTTCTTTGAAATAAACCCATACTAATTTTAGAATTTTAAAATTATGAACAGACTTGAACTCGAGGGCTTTTTGAAGTACTCGACTCGAATGAAAAAACCCAAGCTCTCAGACTCCTAGTATTAATACAAAGATCTTTATTATTTTAAACATAAACAGTTATTAAGTTGACTTAAATTACCCAACATACTTATTTAAAAAGAAATTAGTAAGTTAATTCATTTTTGAAAATTTGTATTGAAGTAATATTTAAAACATATTATTAGGGGTGGTTCTAATCAGGCTGATTGATTTTAGAATAAAAACAAAACTTTATGGCCACTGCTTGGATATTAACTCAAATACATGACTAAACATTCCACTTTTGGAGAAAAGAGATAAAGGCCTATCACATTTAATTAGCAGCAACCATTAGAACAAATGGTAACGAGAAGTGGATGTAGGCTATACTGGTTTTTTGGACATATTACTTACTGCAAGACCAAAAAGCTCAACTGTAAGCATGAATTATTAATATAATAAAAAAAAGCATTTTAATAATTTCAAAGTGGTAATACAAAATTAGCACTGAGCTATTTATAGGCTAAAGGTACTATTTGGTCTTCATCTTCTCTATTAAGTGTAGTTAGAAATCGTTTTAGTTATATTTCTATTCAAGGGAATCTTTTTTTGCTTTTTTAGGTAAGTTGTGTTATATTTGGAAGAAACTATAAGAAAGATGTACAAAAACACATAATAGTAAAGTGTGCTTTAAGCTATTTTGTCTGAATTAATTTTAACAGTGACATTTAAACAGCTGAACTCGTTTAAAATGTTAATTGGTAATTTTTTTTTTCCTGCTGCATTGTTAGGAAGGAGAGGAAGAAGCCGAGATCAATGATAAGGATGATGAAGACTGGAACTCTGAAGAAGAAGATCCTGATGAAGAGAGAGTCATAGCAGGTGTTAAGGTCGCAGGTAAGTTGCTGCTTGATTGATCCTGATGATGAGAGAGTCATAGCAGGTGTTAAGGTCGCAGGTAAGTTGCTGCTTGATTGATCCTGATGAGGAGAGAGTCATAGCAGGTGTTAAGGTTGCAGGTAAGTTGCTGCTTGAATTTCTAATTGGTAGACATTTTGACTGGAAGTTAGTTTCCGGAAAGTACAGAAAGCCAATATTTTTTTTAGCACCGCTTCTTACTACCTGCTAGGGTTGTCCCCATCTGTACTAATTACACTAATGTGTTAAGGATGAGGATGGTTACATTTTAGAGGAAGTGTACCCACATTTAAGTTGAGGGAGAATGGAAACAATTTTTTAAAAAAACACCCTTGGAACCGCTGACCAGGATTCAAACCCCAATATCCCTGTCATCATCAGTTTAGTCTCTAGCAAGAGTTACACCTTAACCCTTTGAGGACCAAGAGAAATGACAAAAAAGTGTGCTAAATGTGCCAAGCTATTTTGCTGAAAAATACAGGATTTTGTTTAAATTTTAATAACTTATAAGTCTTTGAACTTCTTGCACTCAAATTTTTACATAAACTACCTAACATGCTTGCCAATCTGATTATATAATTATACATATACTTTTTTAATTTTTAAATATAAAAAAAATCACTTGCCAAGACAACTAAAAATATTTTTTTTACAGTTTTACTTAACATTAATTTGTAAGCTTTGAAAATTTAAATAGCTTAAAATAAAAAAATCACTGTAAAAACATTAAAAACTGAGTAAATAACAAGATTTACAAAAAAAAAACTAACATTAAATAAAAATTGGGCTATGCATAGTAGCTGTTTCAGTGAACATCAACTTTAGCAGGGTTATAGTAAAATAAAGTCTAAAGTAAATAATTGGCTTGGAATCACAATGGGAGGGGAGAGACTTCAAACCTGGTACTTCTGCATAAATATGAAGAGGTTGTGGTGGATTATACTGATCTTCAAGATTTATTTCATCCCTATAGGAATCACTCGTATTCACACTCGTGTTATCAATGTCAGCTGCCACTTCTACTTGTTCTGATCTTTCACTTTCACTTGAATCTAATTCTTGTTCAGTTTCATTATTTACAAATTCATAATCACTAACAAATTGATCACTCTCACTTGAGCTATCAAATATTGCAAATATTTCTGTGTCTTGAATCACAGCTTTCCTATTAGTAGCCCTGTTTACAAACAAGGCCAAATACAAAACTCATAAAGTTAGTAAATAATTTTCATGTTTGATATATCGAAACTCTAAGTGCAAGATAAATAAAAGTATCTTGAACATACGAGAATGCAGTAAAAATAAAATCTACTCTATCTGTTGACTTAATACAGTAAGAGCTCGAAAATATGGGGTCTCTGTGATCATCGCTGGCAATTTTAGCAAATATTTCACGCATCACTCTCAGCGACATTGGCACTCAAAGGGTTAAGACCAGGTGGGCACTGGAGCAGGTAAAAGTCAATATTACCAAACTATTTTCACCAATTTAGGATTAAAAAAAGTATTGCCCTTTTATTATAAAAATTAAATTAAAATGTCATATAACATTTTTAGTAGGGATGGGTCCTTAAATCCTCATATCCCTCAAATCCTTAAGGATATTTGAGGATTCGAGACTGAAATCCTTAAAAAGATTTCTTTTTCAATTTTCCAAATTAAATTTTCTTTAGAGCTCTAATATTACATATTGGTGGTTCAGGACCAACTATAACTATTATAGGATGTGCTCAACAACCAGACCCTAGACCATTAATTTCCAGCTTGACTGGATGTATGAATGTTATACTGAATGGATTATAATATAGGATGTTATATTAACATTTTACATAAGTGTACATAAGTTTCCATGAACTGACAAACATTAAAGTCAATATTATCAAGCTACCGTCCAATTTTAACATATAAAGTTTCTATTAGAAAATACAAACACATTTGTTTTGTGGCCGAAATAGATAATATCGTTCTAATTTATTACTAGTAATTTTAAAGGTATTGATAATATCTATCAAAAGTGACAGCTTCAGATCACATGAGCTGATGTGTGAATATGTGAAATTAGATCTAGTAGCTTCTTCTAGTTATTAGATAAGGTTCGTCCTTTAAAAATTGAAGTAAATAATAAACTGACATAAAGACACTTAATACATCTTTGAATAGCCTCTAAAACATTGACATTTTATATACTGTAATATATTTTGTCATTAACACACATTTATGTTCTTTTCAGACATATTGAACTTAATGGATGCATCCGACATGGACCAAATCTCTCCAAAAATGAGCAGCAATATGTGTGCAACTTCTTTTGATGATAAAGTGGAGACACAGATAGCCAGAGAATCCCAAGACAACGAGGAGCTAGCCGAACAATTCTTCAACATAAAGATGGCGACTCCTTTGGACAAAATTGGATCCTTCCCCAAAGAAGTTGACAAGAACCCAAACACCAAACTCAAAGAAACCAGTCCTAGTTATTCGTCTAATGAACAATATCCCTTTAGCAAAAATTCTAGCGTTACTAAAGAAAATGAAGGAATAAATAATCTAGTCAATGATGAAGCAAGTAATGTTATTCTCACTAAACTACATTCTCCGAAAGACACATTTTCTGAAAAGGTGCATTTAACAGACATAGGGAGAAAGTTAAAGCCTTTTGATTTAATCACATCAGAATCTCAAGAAAACCAAGATGTATCAAATAAAATTTATTCCTCGGAAAAAGAGTCCAGCGGACAAACGGAAGCTGATGCTGTTGTTTCCAGACAACGAGAAGAAATGGAACAAATTGAGAAAGAGACTGAGGAGACACTACAGAGGCATAAAGAGAAGTTGGAAATGGAATTAGAAGACGCCATAAAACTGTTAGAGAAAGATAATGTAAGTGTTAACATTATCAATCTTTGTCTTCATTTGAATGTTGGTCAAAGTATGTTACTTGCGGGCATGAAAGTAACTTTGTGATAAGTTTTGTGGCATGGATTTGATTTGCTCCAAATTTGATAAGTAAATTCATTTACAACTACAACTCTTTTAGAAAAATCTAGTCACTTGAAAGTTATATTAATTTATTTTTTATAATATTTAATCTATTATTATTTGTAGTACCTTTGTTTCTCTATCCGTTTGTGCTTTTTTTTATACCTCCCGACCCCTTCTTTTAATAAATTGGTTGCACTTTCCATACTCCCCCAAAACGTAACCTTCGTAAAGTGGTGGGGCAGTTGCATTTCTTTTTTATCTATCAGAGACATGAGGTTCTTTATTTAATACAAGAGATTTGAACACTGATTGGGGGTGTGCACTGTAACTTGGATTGTTCAGATTTTAAGCTTTTTCATTCTTTTGGTTTTTTATACAGTGAATCTCATTTACCAGTCACATTACAGCCACTGTAACAGACTTCACTGGCATAAACTACTGGAACATTCATGCATGGGATGAATAATCACTATTTCATCAATAATTACAATAACTAAGCCAAATATGTTGCTCTTACTGTAAAAAAGAATTTAAAAAAAATTAGATCTTGACTTATACTATAGTACTAGAGTAAAATGGGCTTTCCCCATGAGTAAAAATTAACTCTGGAGTGAAAATTGAGTAAAGAAACTCCACTTAGTGGAAAAGGAAACACTGTGGGTAGAAACCAAACTCAATACGATGACATAATCACTCTTTTTTCTATCTTCTGCAGTGTAAGAAATTACACACATTAAAACAAACAGTTTTAATATTTTGGCAATATTGCCTTTATCAAACCGAGGGACAGAAACCTAAGAACAACTCTCTTTGGTAAATTAATCTTCTGTGTCATCATCAGTTTGCCCCTCTGTTCCTTATTGGCAGGATAGTCGGAGAGTTAAGGGCATTCATCATGTGGAAGAAAGTATATAACTGGTTAGAGTTGTAGATCGCCGGTTCATTGTCAATGCTAGGTTGGGTGTTATAAGTTAAAAAACCAGGTTATATTGAGGGTTGGAGTGAGTTTGGACGTTGGAAGGTTGAGAGTGTGAGTCCTGAATTACACTCACACATTGTTCCCGGAACTGTTCCAGTTCATGCCTAGCCATTCATGCTCATCACCATATTCAAAGAGCAACTGCCCTCAAAAGACCAACTGTTCCCGGCTCATCAGCATCACTATATTGGACTTTTCGTTCCCCTTCCATTAATTAATGACTCAGAGCAAGAGTCACGTGGTCCACAAGAGGAGCTAAGAGGCCAAACACCGGTTCTCATAAATAGATACCTTTGACAGGCATGAAGTGGCTTCAGCATGACTTTATAACCATGAGACCACCACTTCCTCAGGTTACAGTCACCTTACTCTGCTCTCAAGTTTTCCGCCTTACAATGAATCATGACATTGGATATAACCAGGGAGTTAAACCAGAACTGATAACTGAAATTCACAGCTGTTTTAAGGAACTGGAACAAGATCCCTAAAATTAATTTGCTTATAAACCAGAACCAGAATTGGAATCTATATATATCTAAGTCCATGCTACGACAGACCTAACAAGTTGGTAGTGGAAAATATATGGCTTCAATAGAAAACTGACCCAGACCATAGCTGGAAACAATACTGGATGTGTGTAATAAATCTAGGTTCATAAAGGTCTTAACGGTTCTTAAGCATTATAAAATTTTATAATTATTAAAAAAAATGGCATTTTATGCCCTTCTTACCTTGACTAAATTTCACTTTAAAATACTTTATTTTTCCTTTCCTCATGATTCTTTTGAATTCTCTGATTTTTGAGTTTTTTGATTCTTTTGTAAATAATAATAATAATAATATAATATAATAATAAATTAAATGCACCGTGTCTTACTACCCGTTCGGGTTATATGCTTAAGTACTAATTACGCTAATGGATTAGGAATTGGGAGGGTTAAATTTAGAGGAAGTGAACCCGCATTTGCGTGGAGGGAGAGTGGAAAACCATTTAGGAAAAACCACCCCCAGTTCACCCGACCGAGATTCGAACTTCGATCTCCCCGTCCTTGGCGGTCGAGCTCAACACGACTAGCGCGTTATCTAACTACGCCACTGAGGCGGGTGATTCTTTTGTAAAGAGATTATAAAATTATGAATGAGCACTTAGCAGTAAGCACTAATGAGGAATGATTATTGTTTTATAGTGTAAGGGAGGAGTACAGGGATTACATGAGATAGTAGAGGAACAAGACTGAGATGGTATGGTCATGTAATGAGGATGGAAAAAAGAGGATTCCAAAGAAAATGTTGGAAATGAGTATGTGGGAAAAAGACCGCAGGGAAGCTAAGAAAGAGGAGGGAGGAGCAGATAACAGAAAATGTTCTCGTGAGAGGAGAAGAATGGAAGAAATTAAAGGAGGAATTATTATTATTAGCACTGCATCTTACTACCTGTTCAGGATATACACATTAAAGGAGGAAGAGGAGGCATTTTACTAAACTGACCTTGCCACAGGCTGGAAACAGTTGATGGTGATGAGTGTAGGGTTTTATCATTTTACTATCGAAGTCACATTCAGAATTTCCTTAGCTTTTCACAAGATGGTAATTAGCAGGTTTTGTTACATCAAACATTATATCATTCAATTTATACTTTTTCGATTGGAAATACTAATAGGAAAAAAAGTTTTTTTTCTTTTTTTTTTAAGCACTGCGTCTTACTTACTACCTGTGGGAAGCTCTACACTTGTTTTTAGTTATTAATCTAAAATTAGATTACCTATTTTGAAAGATTAAACTGTACTTATTTTGATTATTCTTTTGAGACAGATAAAAATATGTTAAAAAAATCTCCTTTTCAAATGATAAATTTATATTCATAAAATGAAGAAACTGTCTGTCATAAGTGTTGCAGTATATTTATTGCACGCAGAGGATTGAGATTTAAAAAGGAAGTAATCCTGTCCACAAACATGTGCACCTCTAGGCCTAAACTTTAAAATTTGGGTTTGATTTCTGTAAATTAATTAATATCAAAATATACAAAATGAAGAGATATTTATTTTCTATCTGTTTGAAGTAAAATAAAGCGTTGCCCAAGGTAGCCCTGCAAACTAACAAACATTAAATTGGGGTAATTAGAGACATTTCTACATTAAACTGAAAATATTGATTTATCATTGTTTCTCGAAGGACAGTAAGAACTATTTTGTATTGTTTGAATGAAAAGATTTAGTTTTAGAATCTTAACACTCCCACATTTGAACCTGCAACTACAGAATTTAGATAAAAGTATCAGTCTAACTTCATTGTTCAATTCTCCTTTGTGTTTCTCAAATGTTAAATTGTTTTTGTAATTTATTTTCTTAAAAGTGTTTATATTAGTCTTTTGACTTGGAGTTTTTAATGTGAAGTGGGAAAGCCTAATTTAACACCTAATATTATATATAATTAAAGGAAATATAGATTATAGACTTATGTGTATGATCTGAAAACAAATATTTTAATTCAAGTTAACGTACAATTTAGTGTTTGATTCATACAAACTATGTTATGTAATATTAATTTTACCCACCAAATTCTTTTTGCAGGAAAAACGTGTGTCTGAAATTAGAAGTAAAATGTCAGAAGATGAAGAGTCTAAAAGATTGAAACTCTTGAGTCAACTGGAAGAGAGAATGGTCTTGTTCGAGAGTGGTCTTCAAACTCAACAGGAGGAGCAGGAGAAGGCGATACGGTCAGTGCAGTTTTTAACTTTACCTGGTGAGATTTGATGTATTCTTTTAAATAACGTGTTATACTATTTTTCTTTTTAATATATCTATTTGTTCTTTTTACATGTTTCTATCTGTGTTGTATCATTCTTTACCATTCTTCCTTTTTCTCCCTTTGTGTTGTTTGGTTTACTCTTTTATTAAGTTGCGTTGAATACTCCCTGAAGAGTTCTGGTAGAATGAAACCTAAATCAAGGGATTGGATGGTGACGATCAATTTTCTTAAATAGGCAGCTGTTACCCCTCTGTCCGACAGCAGAAATGTAAAGTGTGAACTGTGTTCTTATTTTTATTGTAAAAAACATATTGTGTTTGTTCCTTTCATATATTTTTATTCACCTCTCCTAATACAATTTTTCTTTTTAGTAAAAATTAATAAAATATAGATAGTCCTATGTGTTTTCATAAAAATTACAATATGTGATTCACATAGATATCAATTTTAGGGTTATTCCACGATCAAATATCTCTCATATTTTAGGATTATTTATTTTGAATCTCTGAGGACTTCAAGTGGGGGCAAAGTATGACTTGTTTAAAAGCTTGGACAATCTGAAACACTAGGGTTCATACTTGGTTAGTTAATGGTTCTTTAATTTACTTTCCCACTCTTTTAATCAAATAATAATAATAATAATAATAATAATAATAATAATAATAATACTTAGCACCGCGTTTTACTACCTGTTTGGGTTATACGCTTAAGTACTAATTACACTAATGGATTAGGAATTGGGAGGGTTGAATTTAAAGGAAGCGAGCCCGCATTTGCGTGGAGGGATTTTAATCAAATGCTTGTACAATTTTTCTTATCTTCCCCATTCTTAGTCATTAAGGCAAAGCTTCTAATATGCTTGTATTCCAACCATAATATTGCACGAGAAGGTAAAAATGAGAGGAACAAGCACAATTTGTCTTCTTCAATGAAAATAGGAACCCAATTCATATTTTACATTGCTACCACTGGACAAAGAGGTAGTGATTGCTTCTTGAAGAAAATCAATCTTTACCGCTTATTTCCCCAACTTAGGTTGTATTCTTTCTTAACTCATCAAGAAGGAGTATGAAACACACAACACAACTTTCTAAAAATTATATACAAAATAAAATATACCTCAAAAAGTATAAAGAGGCTCTGCTCAAGATGTACTCTATAAAATGTTGAGTGAGCTGAGTTAAATGTGTTAAAAAATGGATAGCACATTAAGAAATCTCACTTGCAGAAAGTGGAATTAGTTATCCTTATATGAGTGCTATTACCTATTAGTAGGACATGCAAAATTCGCATTTGTGATAAAACAAATTTTTACATGAATTGTACTGTTTTCACAAGAATAACACGAATTTAAGATTTTTTTCTAAATAAACACAATATCTTTGTAATTTGGCAAATACCACATCATGCAATATAATTTTCAACGTGGTAACACTGGTGATATACCAGTATCTGTTTTTACTTATTTTATGGGTATAAAATGGATCCCAGAATATATGAGTGTTTTCAGGATATTTAAGTTTTTTTTTTATCTTAGGCTAGCATTGCAAATAACGATTCCAACTTATACACATTGATACCTAAATTTCGATAGATTAATTCTTTGTTTTCAGCTTTTAAAAGATTCTGAGCAAGGACATTGATAAATATGGACCTTGCTACAGGCGATTATGTTTGGCAAAATTATATCTTCTTAGTTTTTATTTCCTTTTCCTTATTTGTTACTAGTTTACTCTTCTAAGACAACATGTTTCAATGTTATTATTGTTTGGTCTAAACCTAAGTTGATAATCGATTATTTTGATATTGCTATTTGTAAGACTCGAAGGTAATGATATTGATTGATAGATCAAGTTTGATATTACTAAGCGTTAAATGTTTTATGCGTATTTATATTTTATTTTTCTCCAAATATTTTAATAAAAAGTTATATACACAATATGAACAAAAAATGTAGACAGTTTTATCCAATTTTTTTTAACAAATTTTAACTCGACTCGTATTTACATAATTAATATTGCTTTCAGCTTATATCATCGCTTTTTGAGAAAAATAACACCACGTTTCTCCAAAAAATAACCTCACCTTCTGCATGTCTCTACATATTAGTTTATTTACGATGATGTGTGTGACTGCTATGTTGGTTCATGCATTTAGCTTTTGTGTTAACCTAACAACTCACTTAGATTCATGTGAAAGTGTGTTTACAGGCTTATATATTCACTTATTATAATTTTGTTTTTGCCAGGGACAAGATGGAGTCCTACATAAAGGAGTTGGAAGAGAAGCTCTCGTTGGAATGCGAGTCTAAGTGCAGGTCTCTCCAGGAAGATTATGTGTCTCGATTTAAGGCAGAGAGCTCCAAATTGGAGGCACAGCTCCGGACTGAGAAGTTTCGCTTGGAGGATGACATGAGAGATCGACTAACCACATATGAGAGGCAGCTGCTTCTTAAAGAAGAGACCCAAAAGCAGGAGGTAATTGTGTACATCTGGCTTCCTATAATCACTTTATTTTTAGGGGGGACGAGATCCCAAATGCTTGAGGAAAGGTCAGGAATTTATTAATTCCTGCAAGTTTGGTGGGATCGGCTAGTTTTAAATTTAAGGACATTTAAGAGTTGTAAAAAATTAGGTTTTTGTACTTTTTTGCACTTTTTTGCACTTTACCAATAAGTTAGTTAAATATAAAACACTAAATTTACTAATCAAAATAATTTCTATCAAAAATGTTATAAAATAAACTATTTTATTTCTCCTATTTGATATTTGTTCTTTTGCTATTCAATTTGAAAAAAAAAATGCTTTTTGCACTCACCAACTAGATAACATTGCAATTTTAATGATTAAAAGTAACATTTAATGGGTTTCAAACCTTATTATCATCAACTATTTCTAGCCGGTCAGGCCATTTTAGTAAAATGCCTTCATCTTCCTCTATATTTCCCCCATTCTTCCTCCTTTAATTGCTTCCTTTCTTCTCCTCTCACTTTATCACACTTTCCATTATCTGCTCCTCCCATTTCTTTCTTGGCCTCCCTTGCAATCTTTTTCCTACATACTGTAATTCATTTCCATGTTCTCTTTGGTATTCTTACTACCCGTTCGGGCCATACGCCGACTTTATTAAAAAATAAATTTATACTATCAAGCCAAATACTAGATTCAGATATAATTTGAAAACTTTTCCACTGTAAAATACTCCATTTGAAAATTTCCCAAAATATAATATTTGATTCACAATCATTTAATCACTAATCAATTATTCAAATTTGATTCAAATTCAAATTCTTTAGTTCTCACAAGCTTAATGTTTACCGATAAGAATACCGATAAGATTTTTTAATCTGCCATTTTTTGTTATATTTAAATTCAAACAGTTTTTATACAAGCATTGGTGTCACAAACCCAAAATAGAAGTAATTTACTACACAATATTGCTGTTTGGCTATCAAGGTGCTACGAAGGGAGGAAGAAACGCTGCGTGAAATCCATGCTGTTGAAATGGATCAAGTACTAAATTCAGAGAGGATGAAGCTCGATGAAAAGGCCAGGGTCAAAATGGAGGAACTGAGGGCTGAGCTTCGCTTAAGAGAAGAAGAACAGGTAACAAATCTCATCTTAACCAACTAAAATTGGTTTGGTTTCCACCAGACAAATGTTCTTTACTATCCCTTCAGACAAATTTACTTTATATCCATTACTGTTTACAGCCTGTGGCCTAGGTCAGTTTTTTTTTATTCAAGCCATATTGTGCTGAGGGCTCGGGGTTCAATCCTCTGTTCCGCCACAGATTTATCTGATTGCCAAACCCTTCCTTCACCTCTAACAAGATGTGTATTAATCACAACTTGTGAATGTGAGGAATGCCAGGCCTCCACCATGGTTTGGATTCCACGTTAAACTGTAGGTCCTCCATTTCGTCTCACAATCACCCTACCATTACACATTAGCGTAAGCACGTATAATCCAGAACGGGTAGTAAGACGCGGTGCTAATGATAATGATAATGATAATGATAATGATAATGATGACTATGACGACTAGGACTAGGACTAGGACTAGGACTAGGACTATTCAAGATATAGATTTTCCACTACCGGCTGGGTCGGCCTGTCATAGCTACATATGCCTTACAATATAACTCAAGACTAGGACACACAACATCCAGTCCTCTGCTGTTAATTTATCACTGTGAAAGTGTAAACCCACATTTCACCAATGATAAATTTTCAGCCATTCTCGGAATCGAACCCGGGACTCTTAGCTCAGTAGGTAGACACGCTACCGACACTTAACCTTATTTAAAATTGATTCATAGTTTTTAATACAAATTTTTCTAAAGGGTAAAATCTGACAAGGTATACACCAGACCACAGCCTCCAGGCTAAAATGGCTGTGCTCATTGGGAGAGTTTGAGTCCTTCAACAAGGGGTAACATCATGTGCAGTCCCAAGCGACAATATCAATATTAAGCAGGCATTTTTATAAACAGTTCACTTTAAAGATGGTTTTATTAGAGAACAAACAAAAATTGCCTTCTAGTGTCAAAGTGACTTTCATAAAGCTAGGTTCGGGTAGTAACCCCATCACTCTTCCCACAAACCAATCCCCCAAATGAGCCTACTCATGCTGAAAATTACAAAGAAAACTGTAGAATACAATGATCCTTTTATTGTTCATTAGAATGTTTGCAATTTTTCTAATTTTGACAATCTTTAAATTTGATTGACTAGTTACTTGTCTGAAACATTTTGTTTACTGAAAGGGAGCAATGGGGTGAGTTTGGGGTGGGGGAGGGTTACCTAAACTGTTGTGTTCATTCAGACTGCCACCCCTTTACAACGAACAATTTGAAAGTGAGTTGTTTCACTTGGAAGTGCTGTAATCACTGAAAACTGCAACTAGCACTCCTTGGTGACCAAGGACTCACCCTGGTCCAAGGAGTGCAATGAATCTCCCATAAGTCTTGAGTTTCTGGTGTATACTTTGTCTGTGGGCAAGGGATAGTTATTTGACTGTACTTTAAAGCTATTGAATCTTTAGATAAATACAATACTGCTCATTAGCACTTATCTGAAAATTAGATTTTTAATATATTTTGAAATTTTCTAAAGTCCTTTTGATGCATGCTCTCATTTAAATTTTAATACATGTCACAAAACAAGCCAATACATTTCTTTCAGCATCTCCAACTTTTTTCAGAAGTTTTTTTAATAAATATTATACTTTCCCTTGATGTTTTTTTGTAATATTACTGTTTCCACAGTTGTCGACACTGATATCAGAGCTACAGACAGAAAAAGAAGAAAGACTGACCCAGTTTAGACAGGAAATAGAGCAAAGGGACCAATTAGAGCTTGAGCAGTTGAGAGCTCAACTGGCTGATGAAATCAACCAGAAGAAGAGGCAGCTTTTGGAGGCCCACCAACAGGTCTGTTACACAAGTTATTAAAAGTATTACTCGATAACTTCATGGTTTCTTTTAAAGAAAAACATCTTGTTGAACCACATAATATAATATATCATATTATAATTTTATAAAAATTTATTACTGAACATGATTTATATCTTCAGATTTTTTGTTGTTGTGACTTGTCGGATTGAGAGATGCATCATTAGTATAAGTGTACAGGATCCAAGAACATTTCCTGGAATTCATCCATTTGAGGGGAAGAGGAGGTGGGGGACCCTCTGCCAGCAAAGGTTCGGTGGGAAATAAAACTCACTTACTGTTCCAGCAGGTACTTTTGGCTCAATCTCTATTGGAGACAGTCATCTTGTGGTGTGACCAACAAGTCTGGAAGCTTATGATTCACTGTACTCTGTCTATCAACAGCTATTTGCTTACATTTTGAAAAATGTAAAACTAAACTTTAATTTCCACAGACATATTCAATATGATAAAGAGAAAAAAAAAGCGCAAATCTTTATTTTTTTTTAGCAAGTATCAATTGACTTAAGAATAGTTGCAAATTTGATTAACTTTATAGCTCTTTTAAAGAAACACATATTGTTGGGCCACTTATATATTATGAGTGACTGTACAGGAAGAAGGGATGGGAACAAATATTTGCTACTCTATCTTTTTAATGTATCAAGCTTACCTTTTATGGCTACACTATGAATTGGATTATTAGATAGGCCATAGTGTAGTTTGTTAAGGTTAGACCGCCACCTTTCATTGTAAACAGAGGGACTAATACACTGTTTATAAGCCATGCTTTGAATTTCATTGATAATGTTTTGTAGAGAGTTGTTTATCTATGCCTTAAAATTCCAGTTTTTAAGTCATTGTTTACTAGTATAATAAGATTCTGGTAGAAAGAAAGGTTTAGAAAATACACTTTTATTTTAGGTATTGACACTATCTATGTAAAGTGGCAATCACTTGACATACAAATATATTATGTAAGCAAAATAATAAATTGTGTAGCTGTTACATACTGTGCTTTCTACCAAAATATTTTATATAGGTCAATATTATGGGTGAATATCAAGGTATTAAAGTCATTGCTACATTTTTACTGTGGTTTAATGTTTTGTACCATTTATTTTTTGGAAGCAAGATTTGTGGAGTAGCTTCTATTCACTAGAACTCATTGCGAAATTGTCAAATTGTTACTGAGGTTAATGAGGTTGTTAACATCCAAGATTAAACATGTAATTAAGTTGTAATCACTCAACTTTTACACCACTTAATGACTAAACCTAATACCCTCCAAAACAATTAAACTCTTCTTTTGAAGCTTAATGTGTTTGACAAACCCCGCTAATGTTATCTTAAGGAACTTGAGAGCCTTGAAGAGCGTCTTAAGGAGTCTTTGGAAGCCGAGAGAAGAGCAAAAACCATTGCACTCCATGAGACCTTGAGAATGGAAGTAGAACAAGATCTAGAGGAGCAGAAACAAGCCATGATGAGAGAACACATGATATTACTGAGTGACCTCAAAGAGGAACAGTTGGTGCACCTGGAGAAACTTCGCCTTGAACTTAATAAAGAGGTTAGTTTAGTAGTTACACAATTATAAATATAAAAACATGAGTAGTAGTGTGTTGCCTATTATCAGATTATTTCACATAATTCTATGACTTAACTTTCATCCAAGCCACAGATAATTGTTATTTATTACCTCAAAGCATGTGTATATGCCGAAGGCACGTCTTTAAATGCTGACAATAATAAATAACTAAAACATTGAAACATGATAATTGGTAATATAAGACCTTGTGCTTTTGTTAAGACTATTAAGATGCTATGACTTATTAACTCACACTTTTACCTATACCACATTCCAGACTTACAATTATTGTATCTACCGTATTTACCCGAATATAAGACGACTCGAAAATAAGACGATACCTATTTTGAGAACTTGAAATTGGGGGAAAATCTTTTTAATAATTTTTAGAGTAGTCAATATTTAGTCACTAACAATAAAAATTTAAATAATACTATCACATCAATACTATTCATATAATGTACATTGATTAAATTCTTATTGCTGCAATGCATATTTTATTCTGAGTAACATAATTATCACTTTGATCATTCTGCAATGAAATAAACTAAATTTGAAAATCAAAGTCTTGGAAAGAATACGTTTTAGAACACACAACTCATAATATGGCAAGCCTCGCCATTCTAATTTATCAACAACTAGTGAAGTCGTTAAAAAGTATCGCTGTATCGTGTTTGCTGTAGTACTTCATAGTGATATATCGATAGTAACTATTCGATATATTTGCCCGGACGCTTTGTGAAAAATCGTGAATGATAAGGTGTAATTATATTTGTGTGTTTGGAATGTTATGAAAATGCATTGTATATGACTAGTTACTTCCTCTTTTATTTTCCGCGTTGGTGTTAAAACTATACATTGTGTTAGTTGTAATGTTTAGGTACGCCATCTTGTTGACTATGTTTACGAATGGATCGAGGATATCAAATGCGATTTAGATGGTGGAACGATAATAGTCGATAGGGAATGGTTAGAAATCAACCAGTGATGATGCGCCAGCGCCATTACAGCATTCCTTTGGTAAATCACATGAAAGTGTCGGGTATCTTTTAGGCCTACAACCGCGTGGAAAACACAATTTACAATTAATTTTTTTTTTTTTGCTATAAGATTTTTTTTCTGTATTTATTCGTTTCTTTACCATCATTTTAACTATTTCAAGTTTCTATTATATTTATTGAGCTATGAAAGTGGCCAACATGGACGTCCTTAGCACAATACATCGTAATTGCCGAAAACAACACACATAAAATATTTAAATATATGAATATCTGCTAAAACGAAAAAAAGTGCTGGTTTGTGTTAGAATTTAAACAAGAACATGCCGTTTCTTTGTAAAATAAACTTATATCGGATAAAAATGTTGACCTTATACCAACATTTTACTTCATGCGCGAATATAAGACGACCCCCAACTTTTCAAGGTCGAAAACTGAAAATAAGCCTCGTCTTATATTCGGGTAAATACGGTAATATCATTTCTAGAGATGGATCAAATCAACTATTTTAAAATTCAAATCTTCATTTCACCTAAAAATCCCAATTCTGAATCTTAGAAAATATGTTAAACATAAAAAGATTTTCTATATACCATACATTGATTATAAATTGCTATAGAAATTAAGAATAGGAAATAATGTTTTTTTGTTATAATTATTAAAGTTGGGTAGAATCCTCAATTTTACAAAAGTTGAATCTCCACTTTACATGCGAAATCCAAATCCTTAACCCGAATCTTGTCAAAAATTATGAACATAAGAAGAAATATGATAGAATAATATAATATACAAATGTTAACATTCTTTTTTTACAATCCATTCACTAGAGCTTTTATACATCCAGTCAAGCTGGAAATTAATGAACTGTGTTGTCATTTTTAAGTTTGTTCTATAATTTTGTTGGGCTGTCGAGATTAGCAGTATAAAATCTCTAAAACAAATTCCAATTCAAAATTCGGAAGAAAAAAATATATAGTTTTCAATATGAGCATTTAAGGATTCCAGGTATTTGAGAATTAAAAGGTGCCATCCTTAATAAGTATGTACAAGTTTGGCTCGGTGGGTAGTATTTTCATTTTTTAATCATTGATGAAACTATAGCAATAAGTTTTATAATTATTTAATATTTTTTCTATCTAAGGAAAAGTGTCGCCACATTGTTTTTAAAAGTAACATATTTTCAGGAGGAGGCTGTGAGAAAGGAGCACACAGATCAACTTGCTGATCTCAGAGCAAGGTTGACCAAGGAGTTGGATGTGGAGAAGGTGCGAATGAGAGTGGCCAGCGAGGGGTTAGACGAGGCAGCAAGACAAGAACTCGTGGAGAACTCAAGGTTAGGGGATATAGATGGTTGACTTTTATAACTACACTACATTTGGTATAAAATAAAATGTTTCTCTTCGTCTTTCCATGTTTTATTGATTTTCTCTAACAACCACACTTCACTCATTTTATATTGAATTTTCAAACATTGTAATTTTAATCACATCAATAGGTTATAATAGTCTGAAAAACTAAAAATCAGCCGTAAGACCAGTGCTACGGACCCAAAAAGATATATTCGACTGTACATGGAATTAAATAATAAGGGGGTAAAGGCAACTCATCTGCACAGCACTTTGTCCTGGGATTGTGGGTCTTGTTTATTCACTGTTTATGGAAATTAATTAAATGGAAACTTGGAGACAGTCCTAAATTGAGTTTCATCAAAATTATAATACACCAACCTTAGCCACACGATTCTCAAAGAACAACTACACTAATCAGTGAAAACATTTGGAATTATTCGACTTGTTTCTTAATTACCAGTATTTCAGCCTTATCTTTATGGTTTCTAGGGTGTTTGAAAAGGTGAGGTGTGAAAAGCGTCTCTTGGAGGATAAGTACCGCTCATTAAAGGAAAAGTACATTCGTCTAAAGACGGATGTGAAAATCTCCATTGAGCGCCGCAAGAGACGGGACGGGGGTACCACAACGGGCTCGGAAACTGAGCGCTCATCTTCTCACAAGACAGGGGGAAAACCTGTCGATCCGGAGAGGTCAGTTTGCTGGAGCTTATTATCTAGGACTAACTTAACGTTGATTAGGTGAATACATGGTGTAAATAGTGTTTGAAACCATTTAAAAATATTGGTTCAAACCTGAACAATGGATTATAATATAACAGTATGTATAGCAAGCTAAGATATTGAAAACCAAAACAAAAAATCTAAAGATATTAAAATTAAAAAATATTTTTAAAGATATCTTCAAATGGACCTAATTAGACACTGAAATTTTGCAAGATATGAAATAATGGCACATTAAAAGGAGTTATTAATCACATTTAAATTTCAAAAATCATAATATATCTCTATAAGGGTAACCTCTTTTTGCTTTATGAGGTAATTTTATTATATGTGGAAGAAGGTATAGGAGAGGTGGATAGGAACATATAAAAGGGATGAACACAATATGGCTTTTACAATGAACAGAAGAACACAGTTCACACTTTACAATGCTGCCACTGAACAAAAGAGGTAATGGATGTCTCTTGAAGAAAATTGATAGTCACCGCCCAATCCCCCAACCTAGGTTTCATTCTATCGGAACTCATCAGGAGGGAATTTGAAATGTGCAACACAACCTCCCAAAGGAGAGGGGGGAAAACACACACAAAAGGAAGAAAATGTAAAATTTTAAAGAATGATAGGACACATAGATAGAAGACACAAAAGGAAGAAAATGGAAAATTTTAAAGAATGATAGGACAAATAGCTATAAGGTATAACCTTATAGCTTTTACATGCTTCTATCTATGTGTCCTATCATTCTTTAAAATTTTACATTTTCTCCCTTTTGTGACTTCTCCCCCCTCCCTCTCTTTTAGGAAGTTGCATTGCACGTTTAGCACTCCTCCTTGATGAGTTCTGATAGAATGAAACCTAGGGTCAGGTGATTGGGCGGTGATGATAGATTTTCTTCAAGAACAACCATTACCTCTTTGTCCAATGGCAGGAATGTAAAGTGTGAACTGTGTTCTTCTTTTCATTGTAAAAGCCATATTGTGTTCATCCCTTTTATATGTTTCTATCCATCTTTCCTGTACCTTCTTCCACATATAATAATAATAATAGATAATTTAATACCAAACTAAATAATTAAATATAACATAAATACAACATTCTTTCCATCTACCCAAGAGTGAAGACACAAGTTTGAACAGGCACCTGCAGAATACACGCCTAAACCTTCTTTTTAATCAAAATACAGGCAACATCAGTATCAAAGTAACTGTGATCTACCTCTAGCCATGCTGTCATAGTCCAGTCTGTGTTTTACTCTCTTCTGATTAAGAAAATTACATAATAATGTGTTGTGTTTCAATTGTGAACTTTGATTCCTGCAGTTTTCTGGAAAGTGTGTAGGCCTTGCCCTTCTATCCTTCTTACAATGTCTAATTTTAGCATTTTAAAATCTATATAGTACACACAATTTTATTAATAATTTGTTACTTGTATTTTTGATGTCAAATCTTGTTGAATTTTGATTTGAGTCAACAATATCAAATTTCAAATTCACTAATTTTTTTTAGAAGCAGAGTCATTATTCTTTCTATTGTTATTAATATTTTTCTGGTAGGCTTACAAGAATGGATACAAATAAACACTCATTTTAGCCATATTTTTTCTATTCATAGCCACATATGACTTAAATTTTATTTTATTTTAGGGTTGTCAAACTTGATTCTTCGATACCTCAATATCCTCGATTCTTAGATACCTCATTATCCTCGATTCTTAATAGTATCGAAAGAATCAAGAATCGATCTTGATATAACGATTTTCTATAATTCGATTCTTAGCTGCATTGAAAGTTAAGAATCAAATAGCCGAAGCTATTATCTGTGCTTTTAGAGAGGAATACTCCATTTAGTTATCATAATCAGAAAATGATATCTAGATGGAATGAGTAAAGGTAAAAATACATGCTTTCTAATGTAATTACTGATTATTTTATTAATTTTGTAAAATTCTTTAATACTTGTTAAACAGATCTTTTTCTGTGTTAAAAAAAAAGAACTTTTGTATTATTTAAATGTTTTGGTTTCTTTGTTATTCTATAAAGTTGAACAAATAGATTTTTAAAGGAGGTTGGATGCTTGGAAAAATAATTAAATAGTAATGTTCAAGAATTGAAATCGAAGAATCGAGGTTGAACTTAATAATCAGAATCTAGAAAAGAAGGCATCATGTCATCTCTAGTTTATTTATTTCCATTTATAACCTTAAAAATGTCTAAACCGCCCACAATTCAGGGTCACTAGTGAGACTTGGTTTGTTGAAGGTTCAGCACTAGATTGATATGGCTCACAAGATTGTGTTTAGGGGGATTTAAAGACTTACTAAGTAGCATTTGTTCAAGACAGGATGTATCAATTATTGGTATATACTGCAACAAGATTAAAAAGGATTAGTACATTAGGTGTTTTGGTCGAAAGAAAAATAATTGGGTAGGGATGGACCCTCAAATCATGGAATCCCTCGAATCCTTAAGGCCCTTGGCCCTGTCGAGTGTCTAAAACCTATTTTGTGGGATGGTGGATGGAAGGGTGAAAGGCGTGGCGTGGTGTGGTGCAAGGGTTGGTTACCTCTCCCTCCTTGCTCCACACCATTTAGAAAGGTTGGATCCCTGTTCCTACACAATCTGTATAAGCCTGCCCGGCCGGCGCCAGTGAGGAAACATCCGCGTTTACTCTTGGGCTTCTGGGTACTTGAACTCGCCATGGATGAAGGGAGGGGTTGTCTGTCTATTCTTTGGCATCTACCTTGACAATAACATTTTAAAAAATATTAATAACAATACACACTCAACTGTTAAATAGACCAAGAAATTTACATTGCCATCTTTATTAGAGGTGCCTATAAACTAGAATACACAAATATACACTCTTCAGAACTAACATAGTCATAAATAGTGAACGTTTAACTAACACATAAAAACAATAGTAATAATATAAAAAAAAACGTAAAAAAGTCCTTTTGATCGGTGTTACAGTATTTACTTTGTATATAACCTCACAGTCCGTAGATTATCGGTGTCTCTTATTCAAACGGTTCTAGTCAACAATGTAACAGAAAGTTAGTTTCCAGACACAATGCCTGCGTTCCATGTGTGACAGGCGGAGAGCTTCCTCAAAAACCAAAGAGTCCTGTGGCCTGGTTGAAGGGAAAAAAAACTGGGTGGAGATTACCTTCTATCCTGTTAGTTCCTTGAAGTGAAAAGTGGTCGGCATCCATTTGTTGTTAGTCCACCACGTGTCACTTTCCCTTATCCCTTGGTGTTTTCTAGGGATTAAGAAAAATGAGTTTTCCCTCATCCTCCCTCATTGGGGCACTAACACCAGTGAACTTGTGTATCAATGGCTGCACACGTTTACAGTTTTATATATATTATCTCTCACTTTAGTTCACACTTTCCAGAAGTCACCTTCCTGCTGCTCAGTTCCTAAAACAGTCCCCTTACAACAATCACACCAAAAAGAAAACCTTTCCGGTTTGGCTCACTTCCCGACACTATCCACAAAAAAATTAAACCATAACACCCTTTGGTTCTTAACCTTAAATATTTAACAAAATAAAGGGTGTACATTTTAATAGATCGGTCATTTAAGACAAACCCAATCCTAACCTATATAATATATTATAACAATTACTAAACACATACTACCCGCCTCGGTGGCGTAGTTGGCTAACGCGCCAGTCGTGTTGAGCCAGACCACCGAGGACAGGGAGATCGAAGTTCGAATCTCGGTCGAGTGAACTGAGGGGGGTTTTTCCTAAATGGTTTTCCACTCTCCCTTTACGCAATTGCGGGTTCACTTCCTCTAAATTCAACCTTCCCAATTCCTAATCCATTAGTGTAATTATTACTTAAGTGTATTACCCGAACGGGTAGTAAGACGCGGTGCTAAATATTATATTATTATTATAATTAATTAACTACACACATACTGATAATAAAAACAAATTACAACAAAAAACAGAAAAATACTGCAACACTTTGTCAAGCCTGAAAGCTTATGGAGTGAAACGGTAGTATGTGGGGTAGAAAGGTGGGAAACCAAAGCATACCAAAGAAACCAGCTTATGCCATCAATGAACTAAGTATGATATTAACAGCATGGTCCCAGAACTAATCACGGTGGCCGTGTGCTAGGCCAACCAACCAAAGTATCCTTCCACGCCAACAAGAACAGATGGATCACGGAAACAGTAGATGGTGCTAGCTACTGGACTGGTCTTGTGGAAAAATCATAAGTTTGGAAATATCAGTTTTCTCGAGAACAAATGAAATTTTTATGTTAATATTTTCAACACCCCTTCTAAGATAATGTATTAATGTTTATTAGATTTTACTTTTTTTTTTTTGTTATGAAGCCGACAGTTTTCTATTAAAAAATGTCAATTTGATCGATATTTGATCACTGTGTAAATTATAGAGGATGTATGTTTATAAAAAATATAACTTAATCAACATGCTTCTATTCTTAAACAAATGGTTTCCGAAAAGAAAATTCCAACCCAATAAAAATTCTTGAAGATAACTGTTTGCTTCTATGGCTCTGCATTTCCACGCCAAATGAAAAATGCCAATCACCTTATGGATATTTGAGGACTTAAGAATCTAATCCTTAAATTTTTTTTTTTCAATTCTTCAAGTAAAATTGGTTCTAGAGTGCTAATACTGCTTGTTGGTGGTTAAAAACCAGTTATAGGATGAACTTAGCAACCAAGCCAGTGATTTTTTCCCAAGATTCAGATTCAGGATTTGAAGGTAAATTGGAGACTCGAATTTCTAAAATGATGGATTCAACCCAACTCTAGTTTAAATATTTATAAACAATTTTAACTAGCAATAACAAAACTAGATTAGAAATTAGGAAAAGAATACAATCGGGAAATGCATGCGATTACTCGGTTGGTACTGTAAGTTGTTGACATCTTAGGGTGTTCAAAAAACAAGGTATGTTGGAAGATACTTAGCCCAAAAAGGGATGAGTCTACTGGGGAGTGAAGGTGGTTACATAATGATGAGTTAGTTGATTTGTACTCATTACAAGACATTGTTAGGATAATTAAGTTTCTTAGATTACGGCGGGCAGAACATGCATTGCAATTGGGAAATTCTAGAACATTGTTCATATTCATAGTATTGACTGGCAAACCCAGTAGGAAGATATCATTGGGAAGACCTAGACGCAGATGGGAGGATAACATTAGAATGGACCTGAAGGAGTTAGGATGTAATGAGGTGGACTGGATAGTACTGTATCAAGATAGGGGCAGGTGGCATACTTTTGTAAGTTTGTTAGTGAACTTTCGAGTTCCTAAAACCATAGAATGATAAATAAAATGATAGAATAGTAGGAAAATAATAGAACACAAATAAAAGTAAAAACACTAACTCATATTTACACACACTTCAATATTTCAATGCTATAATAACATTGAAATATTGAAGTGTGTGTAAATATATGTTAGTTTTTTTTTATCACCCCGTCTTACTACTTGCTAATGCTAAACGTCCATGTACTAATTAATTACATTGATGGGTTAGAGATTAGGAAGGCTTAATTAAGAGGAAATGCACCCTAATTTGCGTGTAAAGAGTGGAAAACTATTTAGGAAAAAACTCAGTGCACCCAACCGGGATTGAACCCCGATCTCGCCGTCTTCAGCAATCTAGTCTAAACACGAGAGTAGCGCGTTAGACCATGCGGCCACTGAAACGGGTGTATGTGTTGGTGTTTTTACTTTTATTTGTGCTCTATTATTTTCCCACTATTCTATAATTTTATTTATCACAAACCGTTTATTGCTCAATGCACTTTATTTCATACATAGAGTAATAAAGTAAGTCTGAAGAAATAATATGAAGAGTTTTCTTCCTCGTCTGTTTGAAGCAAAGAAAAGTGCTACTTCGGGCAATGCTGGGTACTTTTAGTAGTGTTAGATAAAGTGCAGTACAGTTTTAGTTGTGTTTAGATATTTTTTGCTACATAGATACACTTTGTTTAGTAAAAATCATTGTTTCTCAAACTCGAATCTTAAATTTTCTAGCTAAAGTTAAAATATTTAAAATTGAGATTATAAAAAGTTGTTTAAAACTTGGTGTGACTTACAAATGCTATTATTTTTTGTGTGTTTAAGAACTCTCTTCAAGCAAACTAATTATATTAATAAAAATGAGTTTATAACCCGAATGGTAGTGAGATATGATGCCAAAAAATGTATGTTAGTACAATTTTGTCCTTTTTCTTAATTTGTTACTCTCCCAATTACACGAGTATATAAATTGTTAAAGCAATACAAGGTCTTCATAATTGTATTTGAAATGCTTTTTTGAGATTTTTACTAATCTCATGCCCCTGCAAATACCATAATATTCCAACTCTAATAAAAATTTATTAAAGTATTTCAAAGAACAGTATTTCCTTATTGTGTATGCAGGTTAATGTATATAAAAATACACAAACACACACATTGAAATAACTGCTTGGTTAATTCAAAGAATACACATGAATATATTCTTTAAATACCTTTAAATGTAAAAGGTCAACAAATTGAGTGTGTCACCCTTACCTTTAATAACTAGAAGATTGCAGGAAGATACTGAGGGTATTGAAATGATCATTTCCACTTAATTAACAAGTTTATTAATCATTATTCCTCAAGGACAGGATTCTAGGTTTAAACATTTTGCTACAGGAATTCTTCCAATAAATGTTCACAATGACAGTGTTGCCATATTAGACTACTTTAAATTTATAACACACGCCTATCTAATTGTTGGCTTACAGTTCACCTTTATTGTTCTTATGTACTACTCAATTTTAATTTATATTAATCTAAAATAATATTCCTTAATAAACCATTACATAAAACATAAACAATTTTAATTTATCTATTATCTAAACAACATTGGAGCCTAATAATTTCCTTTAGGCGTCGCTTTTGACTGCTGTCCTTAGGATTATCTCGGACACGGCACGCAACAATTGCTCGCTGAATGACAATGAAAAACAACGCACAAGAAAACGCACACCGACAGTGGAGGCTGTTGTTATTGACAACAACAATTTAGCGAACAGCACTAGCAGCCAATGTGGCAACACGGCACTCGCTTCAAAAAACTTGCAGGGCCAGCTGTCTCCTGAAGAACCCGACGATTCTATCGAGGCTGGCGGGCCACTTTCACATCCCGGCGTGGACAGTGACAATCTGTCTTCTGCTTCTTCTAAGCTTCAAGTCAAACCATCCAAACAGACAGGTAACATTAATATTATGGATGGTTCTTTGAATCTTTGAGGAGATTCTTAAAATTAATATAGCACTAACACATTTAAAAAATAATAGGTTTAAGCTAAATTGACTCAATTATCTCAAGTTTGTGATAGTTTTATAAAGGAATTTTATTTTGAAATCTATGCATAGTATATCAGGAAAATATATTAAATTTAGAATAAAAACAAAACAATAATTTGTTTGTTAACCCTTATAGGGCTGATCCATCAACCACACATTTTAATCCCTCAAAATTTTGGTTTTCATTCAAGAAATATCAAATATGTTGATACCTGCAAACAACTTGATGTTACCCACTTCGGTGGTCGCGTGGTCTAACGCGCCAACCTCATGTTGGACTAGACTGCCGAAGATGGGGGATCGGGGTTTGAACCCAGTTGGGTGCACTGATGGTGGTTTTTCCTAAATGGTTTTACACTTTCCCTCCAACACATGTATGTGCATTTCCTCTAAATTAAGCCTTCCTAATCCCTAAACATTTATTGTAATCTGTACATAGGCGTATAACCTGAACAGGTACTAAGACGCGGTGCTAAAAAAAACTTGTTGTTTGTACTTTATGAATATAATGAATAGTTGGAATAGCTGACTGTATAGTCATCTTATATTGATTATTTTAATGCAAATTTTATTTAAATGTCCTCGTAGTGCAGACCCACCTCTTAACTGCTGACATCAAAAGAGTTAAATTTAAACAAACAATAAACAAATAACTTGATGATGTGACCATTGTTTGATATTAACTCCCACTACGAACTGGATCTTATTCTAGAAGAAATAAACACACTTTGATTGACAGTTCAAGATCTGATATCACACTTCATTAGAAACAACCATTAGAAGAAATAGTATTGAGAGGGGTGTAATGATTGGGAATTGGGAAGGTTTGAATTAGAGGAAGTGAACCGGCATTTTTGTGGAGGGAGAGTGGAAAACCATTAAAAACCCCCTCAGTTCATTCAGACATACACGACGATTGAACTCAAATCTCCGCCTCGGTGGTCTAGTAATGATGTTTAGTAACCCCTGGACAGATGCATTGTGCACATAAATGATTAATACTAAGGAAAGCCCTCAAATCCATTTGATCCTTAGGATATTCGAGAATTGAGAAAATTTCAGATTTGAGACTCAAAATAATTTTTTTTTTCTTTTTTCCACTTTTACAAATAAAATTTGCTTAGAGCTCTTATAATGCTTATTAGTGGTTCAAAAGCCATTATAACTATAGGTTAAACTTCACAACCAGACCCCACACCAGCAATTTAACACTTAACTGAATGTATGAATAATACAAATATAACAAAGAAACTTATGCTATGTTTGGAAATGACTTGATATTTTTGCAAAAAACCTTATATCAAAAGATTAGATTATATATAAGGTTAAATAAATTAGTATATTATAACAAAAATTATATTTATTGAGATAAATTAGTCAAAAGGATAGAAATTGATAATGAAACCTATGAAGTTATCATATTTATAATTTAAAATAGCACACTTACCTTGGTGATACTGGAGTTGAAATTGTTTAGATAGAACACTAAAAAAAACACACAAACACATTTTTAAGGACACTTTAAAAAATATAGCATTAGCAACAACAAGATACATTAAAATTTTATAAACTTTTAAAAGTTATTTAAAATGCACTATGTAAATGTATATGGACTATATAAATCTAGACAATTATTGAAATAAACAGTATTCAAAATTGAAAAAATAAGAATTAGGTTTAAAATTTTAATATTTGCAATGCTTTAAAAATTTTTTTAAGTGTTATATGTTAATATTTTAACTGTCAAATTTAAACATTGTTATTCTTTATAAATCCTTGTTTATTATATGTACTTAGCTTCAATAATTAATCTAACTTTAATTTATAACCACTTTTTATATTAACCTTAAATTTCAACATATTAATCATTAATCATTTCCACACAATTGTTATATGTTACACAAACCTACATGTCAACTTTCAACAGTTGTTTATTTTTGTATTCAAATTATAAACATGATAACTTCATAGGTTTCATTATTAATTTTTTCCTTTTGACTAATTATCTCAATAAATATAATATTTGTTTAAAAATACTAATTTATTTAACTTTATATACTATCATCTAATCTTTGATGTAAGTATTTTCCAAATATAACAAAGTCTTTTCTTAATTGTATATAACATAATTTACTTACACAATTATATTTGAAAAATATTAAAAATAAATTATGATCTTATACATGAATTGATTATAAAAAGAAGTTAATATTATTTTAACTACCAATTTGGGTATTTATATATTATATATATTTATATTCCTATTATTTCATATTTATTTCAAAATTTGGATTCGGATTTGAAATTTGAGGGTAAATTGGAGATCAGATTCAGTAAAATAGTGTATTCGACCCAACTCTTATTAATTTTATTAATAACTCACAGTAATAATAAGTACAAAGCATTAATCAAAAACTACATCTGTTTATTCCTAAATAATGAATTTTAAAAATATTAAAAATTGACAAAATTAATTTTAAATTAATCTTATGGGCATGTTTCAGATTTTGATGACCAAAGATGATCAAAAAATTGTTTACAAAAAATCAACTACAATGTTTAAAAACTTGTGTGGACAAATATTATGTTGAATCATTAATGCTTTATAAAATTCGACATTTAATAAACATCACTTTCAAAATCATAAAATGACTATAAAAGTCAAAGATCAAAAAAGCTTAAAAATGGCTTCAAACAGTAAATAGCCTTAATCCAAAATTACAAAAATAATCTTATCAATTTACATTCAGGGATCATGAACCAGCGTAATGTACTTATGATCTTTGTATGTGATTAAAAAAAAATGAGATCCATTATAACTTTTGAACCTCCAACTTACCGTAGTTCTTTGGTTTTAAATATTTCTTGAATTACCCAGTTTAACTTCCTTTATTGTCCAACACTTACTTCCCTTGAATCCTCCCATTTTAGCTTCGCTTAAATCCTCCCCATTTAGCTAACCTTGAATCCTCCCAGTTTAGCTTCCTTGAATCCTACCAGTTTAGCTTCCTTGAATCCTCCCCAGTTTAGCTTCCTTGAATTCTCTCCAGTTTAGCTTCCCTTGAATCTTCCCCAGTTTAGCTTCCCTTGAATCCTCCCAGTTTAGCTTCCCTTGAATCCTCCCAGTTTAGCTTCCCTTGAATCCTCCCCAGTTTAGCTTCCCTTGAATCCTCCCACTTTAGCTTCCCTTGAATCCTCCCCAGTTTAGCTTCCCTTGAATCCTCCCCATTTAGCTTCCCTTGAATCCTCCTCAGTTTTGGTTTCTTAGTCCTATTTCTCTTGGTGACAGCTAGTATTTTCCTCACAATACAACATTCCTATGCTTCCATCATCTTGGTCTTTCTTACATCTCTACACTTCAGGAGCACCAATTTAAACCATTACTTAATAATAAATCACACCTTCATTAAGATTTTGAGTAATTGAAATATGGGCAATCGACTCTACTTGGTGTGTGTGTATTATGTTGTGCTCTATAGCTCCTACGGATGGACACACAACCATCCGACGTAGGCGCCATCTGTTTGGTCGCTTGAAAGCTTCGTCCACTCTGCGCCTCAATAATAGTAACAACAACATGGCTAACGAGTCGAATGACGGAGAAGCAAATGGCCCGACAGCTCTTTCACCGGTTGAGAACCTCCGGAGACAGCTGCAGAAACTAGAGGATTTAGAGGATCAGTTCCCGGCTTCCACGCACACTGACACTTACCTTCGCTACCCTTTCACTGACACAGGTGAGATTTACTGTCAACCTATTATCCACACTACGTAATACCTTGGAAGAATTGTATTCCTCATTTCACACTTCCTTTAAATTATATTTGGAAAAATTACAGGAAAGGTAGATTAAACATAAAATGGAACGTACCGCCGAGTTCCGGTATCTTCTTCCAAATATAGCAAAATAACTCAAGATCGAAAAGAGGTTTCTTTTCCAATTATCCATATAATAGAAAAAACTGAGTCAAATGTTGTAGTAGTGACTACAGTAGTTTTTATCTAAGACTGTGTTTTCCAAACGCTACTCTAAATTTATTAGTTATGAAGTATGTTTCAATAATATCTAGTAAGACTGATAAACAAATTAATACATATCTTTTGACTTGCCATGTGTTTTTACAAGCCTTATTTTCCTATTGATATGACTATGTTTCGCTAACTATTATTCACTGTGTCATGTCTTTGTTTCACTTACTATTAACGCTTTATTTAAATTTGTAACAACAATTTATACTTTACTACAGGGGTCTGCAAGCTCAAAGTTTATAAATTGAGTCACTCTTGAATGAGCTTTTCATAAAGCTCCAGTGTATTGAGTAAGCTTAGGTTGAATTAATATATTTGAATTTTTTTGAACGAAATATTAAAAATATATATAACGTTTCTTTTCTTTCGTAAAAAGGAGGATTAATACTGACAGACTTAATAAGTGTATCGTTGAAATCCATTTTACACTAGTGTTTAATGATCCAAAGTCAACAAAAAATGAGTCAAAGAGCATACATACACCAGCTTGGACTATGAATTCTTAAACAACAATTGTTTTTGATTAAAAAATGCAGTTTATATTTATATAGATTTTCATGAATTAGGCTATAATCCTAGACTAAATAAATATTAACTTTAACTGATTTTAGTAGTGCAACCAAATTTGTTTTTGATTGCCTGAATGCAACGTGTCACGATGCAAGAGAGGGACAATGTTCATCTCCTTCCGACAAGCGGGTATGACTATGTAGACTGGCCATAAGAGTTTTTTTTAAATATATTATCGAAGTAATTATAAAAATATTCAAACGTAGTTCTGCCTAATAAAATGGGAATGAACATATTGCAAGAGTCAAAAATATGTTCGTGTTTTAAATATAATTTTTTCTCAGAAATCAATATATCACAAGAATTGAATATATTTCTTGTTTTCTACTCAAAGATAGATATAGATATAAAAGAAAATAATCATAAAACATACTTGGACATAATTGAGTTCACTATTTCCAATCTATGTTAATTGTTAAGCATGTTGTTTTAGTCCTGTTTGTATTTGTATTTTTTATTTCATACTAAAATAAATTATAAAGATACTCAAATTTTGATTGATTTGCTTTTTAAACACTAATATGAGTCTAGATTGTTTAATTTGGCTAATTTTAACCAGTATTTTGTGAGGGGTGGTTGGGGTTGATTAAAATTGAAAGCATGATTGAAATAAATCTTATATACAACTTTGGCCTATATTGTGTAGTGTAGGTTTATTTGTAAATCATTAAAATTTCTAACAACTTGCTAGGATTTGGATTCAAGAAATAGTGGATTTGAACCATCTCTAGTCCAAACAAATATTTAAAATAGTAAAATTAGAAATAATGGTCACGATTTGGACACAGGTCATCTGGGTAGCTCAGAGCTTGAGTTCTTTCGCCATCGCATCCACCTAGAGCGAGACTCTGTGCGGCGGGCCAAGGACTTCCTGAGGACGCAGCGCAGCAGCTTTGTGTCTAGACAGAGAGAGCTCAAACAGAGGCAGCTAAATGGCAGTACCACTGCACGAAACATGCTCGATCAGTATACCAGGTTATTATCACCTTTTTTATCATCAACATTTTTTTAATCAATTACTGGAAGTAAAGTTGGGATACCAATAATTTAGAAGTGCTTCCAAGGTCACCGTTCACCTTGAAACCCGGAAGAACACAGGAAATTTTGGTACCTGGAAAAAATTTGCAAAAAACAGGAAATTTAATACTGAAAAAAAAGTGTCAATCATGGCTTCCCACAGATTAATTTGTATTTGAATTGCATTGAGTGTGCCATTTGTTATTCCAACTTTCCAAGTTTTGACACCTTTGTACTTGACTACTTTTAAGTCCAAGTGACTTTCTGGAACTGTTTAGTTCAAACCCCAGTTTATATTAAAGGTTTGGACTCTAGCTCGAAATATGAGTATTCGCAGAGTCCTAGCATAGCATATAAGATAGGGTCACTGTGTAATCCCTCAAGGTAAGACTGCTTGCTACCTTTCATTGTAAACAGAGTCGATTTAATAAACCTGGTAGTATAACACTAGCTGAAATATAAACTATTAATTTAGTTATATTAAATGCTACTGGTTCATTATTTTAGGGAATTCTTGATAACCTTTCATTATAATATACCTTAAAACCAAGAGATTGTTAAAATGGTTTTCCCCTTACTTTGCTCCTTGAAAAAACTTGTTATATACAGACACTGATAAATTAATTTTATATCTAAATTTCTTCTTCTTTCTTTCTTTATTCAACGCGTCTCATAACTTGTTACCTTGTTAAAAGCCAACATATACACAACTCATCACCATCAAGAATGCACTCACTATTTATCGCAATATGTGTCACATTATAATAAGGATAGTTTTTAATATTCACATAATTACGTTTAATAAAAGTTAAGATTATTATTATACTAATTAATTACACCGGGAACCCGTGGGTTACACGCATTAAGTATCTTACGAATGGATGGAATTGGGAGGAGAAAGATAAGTGAACCCATTTGGCAGTCTTGAGACGTGCAAAGACATTAGGAAACCCCCACGTTGCACGAACCGAATTCGCTGATTGTCCCCTCCTGGCAGTCGGGTCAACACGACTACGGTACCGACACGCCAATCCAAGGCGGGTTACCTAATAAAAGTTAGTTTATATCCAAAACTATTTAATTTTTTCAACAAAACCAAAAATGAATGCTTTGAATTAGCTTCTGATAAATAATATACATAAAAGTCTTTGCACGTTCACAACAGTTGAGCCTAAGATGGTTAACAAATTTACTCCCCTTAATATCAGATTAGCCGACTTTAACAGAAATTATAGACCATTTGGATATATAGATTACTTTTGTATAATATGTTTTCACTTCTCTCTGTAATCCTAAAAATTGTATTGGTATATTATTGTAACCAATTTTATTACCATTAATTTGAGTACATACTAATAATAAAAAAACATAAACTTTAAAATAAAAAGTACTTTATTTGAAGCAACAAACACTATTTTGTTTTTATTTGGTTCCATTAATTTTAATTAATTTACACTAAAAAAGGTACACCATAACAGCTCACTCGTAAAATGTCTTGAAACAAAACAAGATAGTTTTTATAATTATTTTGTAATTTCTCAAATTTTGGTTTTGCACTAGTTTCTAAATGCCTAGGCCTCACTACAGGTTCTCTAAGACCACGATAGAACAACCACCAGAATCCTGACAAACCTATTCACATCCAAGCTGTTATCAAACTATTAGGAACATTTTTCAAAGAATGCAACAGTTCGCCACTTGTACAGTAATAGTTGATTGAATGGTTAACAAGTTTAGAAACACTTCTTAATTTATTAGCACTCCAAAATGTGGCAAATCTTTGCTTTTTTTATATAAATATTTTGGTTTGGTAAAGTTCATAATAATACATGTGCTCATGTGACATGTGTGACATAATTTGGTGAAGAAGATATATCACCATTTTTTGTTTGGATTTTCAAGCCTACTTTTTGATCTTTCACTAGCTTTCTTTCCTTTACCAAGCCACTGGTTTATCTTTCAATATTCAAATTTCATATTTTATACTATTTGAATGAAAAATAATACTTTTAACTAATTTATTAATTTTATTTTATTCTTCTTTTATTTGTGTAATATTTTTATCATAGACTTCTTAGACATTATTTTAATATAAAACTAAATAAAATTATAGAATTGTGGAAAAATAAAGCACAACTAAAAGTAAAAACGCTCACACATTTTTAAATACACTTAAATATTTCGATGATTTATTGCATCTTCTTTAGGAAGTAGTAGTAAGAATGAACAAAAAGCTATCTTTCATTAAGCTATCTATTTAGTCAAGCCTCTATACTGTTATATAAGTTTCACAACCTGTAATTTGGCAACACTGCAAATTTTCATTTACTTTTCACAATTCTCAAGCATGACGTGCCATGTATTTTTCTTTGTTTTTTATGTGTTATTTGTGTGTTTCTTAATATGATAATGGTGTATCTGTGAAAATTTAAAACCAATGTGTAACTGTGTAAGTGAAAAGAAGTGTGAAAAGTAAATGAATAGAGAATTTTACTTTTTAGGATAGGAAATCAATGAATATTGTGAAAGTAGAGGAATCATTTCATAATATAAACAAACACATGCATAATTTATTTGAGTTCTAACTGTCCATTTTGGGACAAATCTCAACCAAACTTTGACGTCTCACTGTAATTTTACATTGACAGGTCGAGTCCCATTGGGTCGTGGAACCCATTATCAGGAGTCGACTGAAATCATCCAGAGCCTGGAGAATCTCAATTCTGAGATTAGGGAGATATGGGAGGTACTTCACAAACAGCAAAAAGATGCCAGCAACTTGCATAGAACAGGTGCTTGTCTATTGATTTCATTGCGCGGCCAGCCGCTATTTTAAAATGACTAGAAAAAATATGACATGTATAGAGACCCTGATTTGTGGTAAATAAAACCACTGGATTTCCTTAAATAAAAAGTTGGATTTTGGTATAAAAAGTCGGTAAATAAAAGGGTAAAACCATGATTTTCGGTAAATAAAATTACTTGATTTCGTTAAATAAAAAGTTGAATTTCGGTAAATAAAAAGTAAGACCCTGATTTTCGGTATAAAAAGTCTTAAGAGGTTTTTTAAGGTAATGGTAATAAATTAACTCAAATAGCTTAGAAAGTACTTGCACTGAATTATTTTATAAGACCAAAATGTTAATAATTTTTTTTCAACATACTTCACGTCAATCACCAAAGTACAAAGACATCATTGTTTCTAAATTTTCGATTTTCAAGTTAGTGCGCTTGTCTGACATAAATTTGGAATATGTTGAAAATGTGCGTTCACTGTCAACATTAGACACTGGAATCCATATTGCTTTTATGCTGTTGATGGCAAACTCTTCATGGTCTTCTTTCAGTCCACACAATATGTCCAAAATGTCAACTTTTTTACTATTGCTTTGCAAAGCTCTCACTTGTGTCTGCAGCGCACAGTATCCTCTTTGAAAATTGATTTCAGAGCAGGATTTTAAAAATGGTATTTTCCGAGCTGATTGGAAGAAATCAGAATTAACTTGTTTTGTACCAATCGAGCGAGTGTCAAAAAGAGTACCAATGTTTTCAAAAAAATTTTTGGATGGGTCTGACTGATGGAGTGAATTCAGCTTTATAAGGCACTGCCGTCCTAAAGATTGAAACTGACTTTTGACATTTGCTTGTTTTAGAGTTGAAAGAATTTTCAATTTTTCCTGTGTTTTTTCTCCGTAGTTCATGTCAGAAATCAGTTTAAAATTACTTTGTAGCTCTGTCACTTTACCATACAGCTTATGACTAAAGGCATAGGTAGAACCTTTGAGTATAGTAATTAATTCCACCAATTCAGAACAGTGTTCAATTAAAAATGTTGCTTGGCATTCAATCAACATTAGGGTTACTTTATCATTTGACATATCCTGAAAGTACTTAAGTGCTGCTGTCACTTCCTACAATGTGGAAAAATATTCCACTAGATCCACCAAATATTCACACAGGTATACCACTGAACAAAATCAAGAGTTCCATCGCGTTAAAACTGGGTTTGGAAATAGCTTAGCAGACTTTTCACATTTACTGTATTTTTCATTCAGAAATGCTAGATAATTATGTTTTTATCTTTCGAGTGTTCAGAAATGCGGCCTTTGCTTTAGCTACACACTCATTCAGCTCTGGCAGCTCTACTGACCAATAATTTTGGACCAAATTAAGTTTGTGGTCCTGGCACTGTATATGCAGAAAATCATCGCCTAAGAGAACTTTCAAAGAAGTCACACATTTCGTCAAGTAACGCGCACCATCTGTCACAACACAAACTACATTTTCATAAGGAATCTCATACTTGGTGATGGTGTCCACAAGTGCCCGTGAACATTCAGTTGCTGAAGCGTTCTGCAAAACTTTAACTGCACCAACAAACAAGCTTTGCTTCGAATCAGCACGTAATGTTTTCAACAAAATAACAAAAACACACTGTCATTTCCTTTCAGTTGTCTCATCACAAAGACTTGCAACTTGCTGATTTTTTACATTATTCTTGATATTATCTTCTTGACTTTGGATAACTTCTGGGATCCAAACACTTCTTATAGTTTCTGCCTTAGGGAGGTCTCCTCCACCTAAAACCGAATTGTAGGCATACTAATTTTTGATAGAACAAACTAATATTAGGCTATGTTGGTTGACAAAGTGTGTATACACTAATTTATTAGGCTATTTAACTATTTGTACTTAAAGATAAACATCTTAAAAATAACCCAAATCAAACATTTCTATCTCATATTTTTTATATATATTAGTAAATAATCAAAAGTGTTAAAAAAAACACTATTTTGTCATTAGGAAAATAAAATCGGAAAATAATAAGTCCTTATTTGCTTTTGATTTTTAAATAATAAAATAAATTTTAAAAAATCTTGCAAAATGGTTACCTTTCACATATTTATCCATCCAACATCGCAGAGAAGGATGATCTAGTTTTTCAATGGGAATATTGGCTTCCATAAATGTTTTCGTGGTATCCATAATGAATTCTTTGCGGTCTTCTTTTGAGTTTTTAGAATTTATTAGATAATTTTCAAAGGTTGCTTGTTTTGATGATTCTGAAACATTACTTTTTTTCCGTTTATGCAAAGCACTATTAATGTGCTTCAAACACGTGTCTTTTCTGAACCAGTCAACACGTGTGTTGCACAATTTGCACATCATTATTTTTTTAACTTTATCAAATATATAAAATCCTTCTTTTCCAAATTCACGCTCTCTTTCAAAAATACTTAAAACTTTAGGCATGTTTAAATATTAAATAAATAGAGGAGAGGTTAAAAATGATCTTACTAAAGCAACGTCAATATCTAACGACCTTGATGGTAGTGACGTCACCAGAAAGCCAAAGATATGAGTGTAGAGAGATCTCACTCTAGCTTAGACATGGCGTTGTTTTATGCCTCTAATTCTTTAAATACTTGCCTTGGCGCCCAATATGGCCATTGTAGTAGCCAGTTTTAACACTTTTTAAAGCACGTCTTTGGATGAGGGAAATAAATTTTCTTTTGAAAGAAAATTATATTGGTTCAGTTGGTATTTTTTTATTTTTTGTCCAAGTCTTAGAATGGTTTCAGATGTCAGCAATGTTTTAGTATTTATTCGCGTTTAAATAGAAAAAAATGACCATAATTCGCGTTTAAATGGCCAAATCGTCAATTTCACGAATATATTTAATTTAGTTTTATTTTGCATTAATATTTTCACTCAAAAATGCCACAAAGATGTTTAATTATATTTCTATGGCAATTTTAATGTGCTAAGTAAAAGTTCGTAAAAACACAACTCGCGAAGCCTCACGAAATATCGGTGTCTCTAGACATGTATATTAAAACATTAATAGCAAGCAGCTCTTTTGAAGTAAAAAACTAGGAAAATTGGACCTGCATTGGTGAACACATAAATAAGGTGTCCACCTTGTTTGGTTTACCAGTGATGAGGTCAGGGTTCAGATTCTGGCTAGATGTTCTGAGGATGGTTTTTCCTTGCCCCTCGTAAGTGGAGTCATATTTCCTACTAACTGTATCAAGCTCATCTCTACCGCATCAGGGTAAATGTGTGGATAGTAAATTACAACCAGAAAAAATAGCTAATATGTAGAAACATACTTGTTGATTGACCAATATAGAATGTTGGTCACACTTTGTATTATTTGCACAATGGGCTTCTGAGCTTAAAAATATTTCGATTTGCAAAAAGCTTGACTTTAACATAAATACCGGTACAGCCATTTCTAGCTTATTTAATAATGCTATTTTTCTGTCTTGTATTTACCTCTGTGGTCAAGTGTTCCTGGCTACAGATCCATAGGTCCCGGGTTCGATTCCCAGCACTTCCATAGTTTATCTGTGAAGCAATGGGTCTGGAACGGGATCAAACTCGGCCTTGTAAAGACAAATGAAGAGCTACAGGATAAAGAAGTAGCTTCGGCTTAGAAAACTGAGATTAATAGTCGGAGGGCTTGTAGTGGAACATCCTAAAAACCACCCTAACTTATTTATCTGGGAGTAGGGATATGTTTTTCTTTCTTAGAGATAGTGTAGAGATCAGTAAATAACTTCACCCAGATGGGAAGGGATTTGAAGATACCAAACCTTATTTTAAACTGTACTCAAGGAATATAAAATTGAATAATAATCAATCATTTACAATCACAAGTTTATTCATGATATTTTTGTATATGAAATAAAGTGCATCAAACAAAATATATGGGGCTGCGAGCTTGGATTTTTTTCATTTGAGTCGAACTCGAGTATTTCTAAAAGCTCCCAAGTTTGAGTATATTCATAATTTCAAAATGTTAAGATTATATATTTATTTATTTTAAAACTAAATATCACACTCAGTTATATGAAAATATCTGTTTTTAAATTAGAAATAACACTTTAAAAAACAAGATATGAAAATAAGAACAACACTCATGTCTTTAAGGACTTTAAAATTACACTAACAATTATAAAAAAAAAGTTGATAAAATGAATAATTGCATGAGGGCTTGGAAATGTAGGCCTATAATAAGACATGTAGAAACACTCTACAATAATGTAAAGTAATTGATAGTGATCATAACAACACATATGCGTCGAATGAAAAGCCACCCACTACCCATGATGCCATGCGCCATAGAAAAATAGTTGCATTAATAGCCTATATATGTGTTATTGACATATAATGTTCGACTGATTACCAAAGGAATTTTGTGCTCAAAAAAAGTCACCAAAAAGTCACTAATTTTTGTTTTTCCACTCACTAGACACCCTGAACTGTTTATTATTGTACATAAACTCCTTGAGATATATTCTTTGTTCTGATAAAATGTTGGTGTGTTTAGTACCTGTCCCCCCTCCCCACTACTCTACCAGGATGTGGCTTGGCCAACCCTCTTAGTTGCGCCGACGTTGCCCGAGCGAGTGCAAGCCCTGCGCCAACAAGCCCAACAGAACTTGAGTGCCATGGCTCATTACACCATGCCCGGCGTGCAGCAGCACAGCAGCGATGCAGCTCTGGTCGAGAGGACCAGAAGCCTGAGGGAATGGCTAGACAGGCAAGGCTTGACTCTGGCGATATTGGTCAGCCCTGGACAAGCCACGCTGTGAGACACATTTTACTAGCGAGGTAAAGTCGAAATGTTGACTTATAAGGGAAGACTTGTCAAATTTGAATGGTAAAAAGAATATCCAAACAGCTATACAGAGTTAAAAATGCGGCTATGTAGAGTTAAAAATGAAAAAATTGGTATCCAAAGAAGGGGTGTAATTGATCCTGATTATGTTTTGGATTTTAATGTTTCAAGTTTTGTTTTTCATTACAAGTTTTCATTTTTACTATAAGTTTATAGTTTTATTTTATCTAATACCTAGTAAAATATAATAAGAATGGCTATTAGATATTAGTTACAGAAATAATAAATACATTGAAAACTGGAAAAAAAAAAAAAAAAAATGATCGATTGCTTCTGAAAGATATTTAAAGTGTTTTTTGTTTGCAATGATATTAAAAGATATAACTATTATAAAACTCAAATGTTAATGCTTAGTAACTTATTTTACAATGCATATCATGCAAGATCAAGGAAGGGAAATATATGTTATGATGCGCTAAAATGTTGGTTGCCAGAATGTATTTGTGATGAAGGTATATGTAAGAAGAGTATCTTGCGCCTAAAAGAATGAAAGGACTCTCGCTGAAACCATCTGGGTGAAAGGGTGGACTTGAATAGGGAATGTTGAGGGTTTTATAAGGAGCTCTTTAGCCGACTATGTAGAGTAGCTGACTAACATGTGGTTTGACCTTCTAATCAAAGTCTCTTCTCACATAACATGCATGGAATTTATTGAGAAGAGCAAGTGCATGGTCTGGGTATTGCAAGAAGGTCCCAATGTCCAAATCAGAACTGTCAATAGAAAGTACTCTACAAAAGGCTTATTTTAATATGTGCTGACTAGTACCGTATTTACCCACAAATAGGTCACCTTTGCATTTACATTTACATGAATTTCTGACACTAAAATCATAAGGTATGTTTTTGTGGTTGACCTGGTATCAATGTTAACAAAATGTGTATGAGCAAGACGATACCAGATCTCGGTTTAGTAATGATTTTCTTGACCAGACTAAACAGTATGGTTACGAACCATTGAGCTGAAAATTTGTGCGCCAATTTCAAAACAGCATCACTTATTATGTTAGATTTAATTGAGTATAACCTAGTAGTCAATGGATTTTAGGTTTTTGTAAATTAAATGGACAGAAATTACTAGCTAGAATTACATGATAGTAACTAGGTACTTAAAAACTGTTTATTTATGGATAAAAGAAAGAGAGATTACTTTATGATCTAGGCCTATTTAATATTACATACTTCATGTTTTTTTAAGGTTTTTTTTTTTTGAAGATATGTTTGGCTTGACATGTTATGTAAATATTAAGACTAGGCACAATAAGCACCACTCTAACTAAGAATAAAATTACTGGCTGTTAGAGCTGCTCCACCTTGGTCAGAACCAGTTTGTCTTAAACCCTCGATACCAAAACATAATAAAGTCACTCGCGAAAACTTGCCTAATCTCTTGGTAAGGTTGTCAAGTAGTGTCTTTATTTTTGGCAGCACAGATGTTACTTTCACTAACCCCCCTCCTGGAATACCCACGTGAAGCAGTAGGTGTGGCAGAAAGAGGGTTGTACTCAGCCGAGGTTGTCTTCGATTAATTTATTGATCTTTTGCTGTGTTTTTCTGCATATCCTCTGCATATACTGTTGGCGCAATATCCGAGTTTGACCTCGGAGATATCCCTTGCGAGTGATTAGCCATCGCGAGATTTGATTTTGAAACTTTGTTTGAGAGTCTCTTTTGGGATGAGCAACCGGCTGGGGGTTGTAGGGTCATTGGGCTCAGAGGTCTTTACTCTTATTGGGACAGGCATTCTAGCCTTGAGCTCATCTTAAGAGCGTGTCGGCTCGATTCCTGGTTAAGGCGGTAGAGACCTATTCAATTGCACACATACGTTTGTCTGGAAAAGAGTGAATTATTCTGCAAGTTTTGTACTCAGGATTGACTGAACTATTTGGGTTGCAAAGCAACTCTCGCCCCTGTTCTCATTACTTTATAATATATTTAGCTAAACACATGCTGCTTCAGGGTCTTGGAGTAATGTTCTTGCCTCAGGACCTGATGTTTGTGGGCTAAAACCCAGCCGGGGTCTTCAGATTTTTCTTAAGAAATAAAAATCTGTATCACAACTTCCTTCGGAGGGGAGGAAAAGCGTCGGTACCACGTCGATGTGGCTTGTAAAATTATTGTGTCTGATATAATCAGCCAGTTCAGAAAGTGCATGTTAAATACCTCAAATGAATTAAATAGTTAAACACACTTACGGGAACAGAGAAGAGGTTATCGTTTTTACTATTACTTATGTACCCAGATTGACCATGGGGTTTGTGTGTTAAAACCTAAATAAATATTTAAGTGATCATCATTTGAGACTTTCTTCATGCACACCCCTCCATAATGCTTCCATTGTGATGTGCCCCAAGTCTGGGTCGCGCACCTCTAAATTTAAGTATAGTTATTGGTGTCAAGGGTGGCAAACTGACGTGTCATCTTGATTAGTGAAAAACAATCCTTGATGAGGAGTGGGCCACATTCCTAGTGGCAGGGGTGTGCCAAGTTCACATTTTCAATCCTAAGCAAACTCAAATCAAATATAAAATATTCTTCAATCAGAATTGAAGTGTTACTCTTTTTTTTGTTAATATGCTTGAAAAAATAATATATTGGGTTCATTTACATAACTTTATACGCTAAAATCATTTAGAAAATGTTTCATTGCACAGTATTTTGTTATATTTCTATCATCATCATCTGTTTCCAGCCTGTGGCCGGGTCAGTTTTAGTAAAATGCCTTAATCTTCCTCTATCCTTCCACCATTCTTCCTCCATGAAGTTCCTTCATTCTTCTCCTCTCACTTTAACACTTTCTGTTTTATATTATTTCAACTTTTTCATATAAATAATCGACTTGCCACAGCTCAGAAGGCAGTAATTGAACATACATTGATTATCTAAGTGAACCCAAAGCTGAATTTTTTTTTAGGCCAAGTTGAAGTTTCAAAGCTTTGCACACTCCTAACTACTAGTGAACACTTAGCTTCCACCTCATTTGTTTCCACACAGATAGAATGTTGTTATTGTCTGACAGTGGTTGCTTGTTTACAGTACTTTCTTTCTTTTGTGTGATTTTTCATGTATATTATATAGTTATGGAGAAATATTCAACTTACACGACAGGATTTGAACTAGAAATTTCCTAAAATACACTGAAAAACATAACATCGAGCTACAGGTCATGGATTCAATGTGTACCACTGGTTCTGGTTCTTTACTTATGGTACCTTACACAACACAATATAACAAGGTGAAAGTGGCCTGCCATGAACTAGCATATTCATCATTTCGGTGGTCAAATGGTCTGAGGCAGTGGTATTCATCCTTTTTGGTTCAATTTATCTTCTACTTTGTACTCCCAAAGTTGGTGGTGCATTATGCAAGTTATATGTATATGTACGTACCCCAGTGGTCTGAGGCATCACTATCTCAATAAACTGAACTGCTGATAACGGGAATATCGGGGTTCTAGTCCTTGTCAGGTGTACTGAGGGTTGTTTTTCTTAGATAGTTTTTCACACTCCACACAAATGCGGGTATAGTTCCTCTAAATTCAATCTTCCTCATCCCTAATACACTTGCGTAATCAATGCATAGGCGTACAAGCCAAACAAGTAATAAGATGTGCCAGAAAACATTAAAATACACATCTCTTCTGAAGCTTATTGTATTTTATTGTATTATTTGTTAAAGTATCACCTACATTGCATCATTTGTCAATATGTATTCATAATATAATGTGGTTATGTCCACTAACAAATAATGTCCCTCATAAGTCCTCACATTTATCGTGCACCTGATTTTGTCAAGAGAAGTGCACTTTATATGCAAGTAAATACAGTAATTGTATTAGTAAGACAGATCAATTATATTTATCATAAATTAATGTTTCACAACAAACTATAAGCTATTTTTTTAGGAATGGCTACTTCAAATCTCCCAAATCCCTAAATATACTATAGATTAAAAATATATTAAACAAAAACAATACACAACTTGTGAATGTGTGGAATGCCAGGCCTCCACTGTGGTTCGGATCCCACGTTAAGCTGTAGGTCCTCCATTTCATCTCACAACCACCCTACCATTACACATTAGCATAAGTGCGTACAACCCAAACGGGTAGTAAGACGCGATGCTAATATAATATAATAATATAATAATATAAATAATAATAATAATAATAAAAAATTAATAATATAATATAATAAACAAACTATATTTTTCAAACTTTTGATATAAATGTATCTATTTTGATGCTGATAGTTTAGTCTGACATATCCAACCTAACAACCAGATAGCAGACAGTTAATTGAGCACTTAACTGCATTGATATTTACATCATAATAAAAAAAATTTATTATTTAGTTGTGATTAGTCTATAGCTAGAATTAATGGGAACCAAATCACAAAGAAAGATAATCATTTTAAGGCAGTTAACCTCTTTTTCTTGTGTTTTCTAAGATTTGAATTCAAGAGTCATGATTTGTAGGCTAAATGAAGAAAAATTGGTTTCAACCCATCTCTAAATGTTTTTCGTATATTATATATAAAGCTATCAATTATCTAACTTAATCTTTTCACATTAGATTGAATTATACAAACATTCTAGATTCCTCTTCTTGCTAAGGATTCACAATAGGACAGGTTGCATGAGCTAATATATCCGAAAAATCTATCAACATTTTGTTTCTAGCTTAAATACCTATCTTTTTGGTCTTGGGTCAAATCTACTATTTTACGAATCTGAATCTCTGATTTACCTTCGAATCTGGATCTTGGAATCATTTAAGTTTCATATTGCTAGTCTGGGGCCTAATTAAGTTATCCTATAAATATAAATGGTTCTGAATCATTATTAAGCAGTATTAATGCTCTAAAACAAATTTCACTTGAAAAATTGAAAGACAAAAAATAATAAAAAAAATGATGATTGGAGTCTTGAAAATCCGAAATTTTCTTTGATCCCTAGTCTTTATACAAGATTTGCAACTTAAAGATGTTAAATCTGCAGCTAAGAAAGAACAAAATATTCTAATGTTTCTTAACTAACTCTCATATTATTATGTTTTCAGAAGTACTGCTATGGTACTTATTATTAACAACAAAAGCTACCACAAAAGTATTTCTTAAGTCTGTAATTATTTAATGAAAAATTGCCCATGTTGTGCTTTTCCTTAAACTCACTTGAATAGTTTGCTAGTAAAAAACACACTGACAAAAAAGTGTTGAAAAAAAGAGTAATTTGACATCTGACACAGGATGGAAGAGATTGGCACGTTTTAATGATAAATTAACAATAAGTTTTGGATATTGTTTTACATTCATTACTTCAGCTATATATGTTATCTATGCCACATAAAGATGGCTCTCCTTGTAGAAATATAAAGTACCATCTATATATGTAATCTATGTCACATAAAGATGGCTCTCCTTGTAGAAATATAAAGTACATGTGTTGTAACAACAGCCACCACCCTATGTAGTTTAGTTGTCAAGAGTTCTGCCCGTCCAAAGATGCAATTATAATGCTGAACCCTCTCCTAACTTGAAGAATCTCAAATTTATTGTATAATAAATTAATTATCGCCTAATGGCTTGGAAATGTATAATAACGTAGTGTAGAAACACTTTTCAGTAATGTAAAGTAAGTGATAGTGAAGGAAGCCAACCTGAAAGGATAGTTAAGTTAGACCTAGATATAAAGAAACATACGTCTCTCTTCATTTCTTCTTACACTTCAAAGTGTTAAGAAGTGTGAACTGTGAAAAGTGTGATAAGAAATTAAGAGAAAAGTGTGTTTGTTCCTATCTATACCTAACTTGACTATCTTTTCAAATTTATCGTATACGTAACTTTATAAAAGATCGTAAATCCTCACAAATATTTTTTCTTTAAATATATGCACCTATTAGTGTGTAGAAAATAAGTGAAATATTACTGTTGGAAAATATATTTAAAGTAATTCATATTTTTGAATTGTGACTTCTTGTTAAAGCTGTCTTTCAATAACAAAGTATTCGTGTGGTAAAACTTGGTTATTTTATGCTATTTTGAAAATCTTGTTAAATGCCATATTATTATGGTATAGTGTAGATTGAAGTTGATTATTGTAGTAATTTTTACTATTTAGTAACAATAATTTTCTAGAGAAACAATTTTAATTATGTTTCCAATTTGGGAATTAGTCAATTTCTCTCTTAATAAATAATAAGATATTTATGAGTTATTGTGTATTGTGAAATTCTGTGATACCCTAAATATCCATTTTTTACTAAATATTTTGTTGCCATATTTAGCACTTTAAGTGGAATTAGAATATAATAAAGATGATATTGTATGTTCTTAGTTTATTAATTAAACTTATTTTGTAAAATGTCTAATGTCTCGAAAATATATATAATTGTAAAATTAAATCAAGTTGTAGCCAAAATGTTCTATGTGATTGACTTTTCTCCTTGTGTTTCGAATATCAAAGTTGTATTTTTCACTTCCTTCTGTTGTGTGCATCATTATTTACTTTGCCTGCTTTCAAATATTGAAAAATCAGAATTTACAGAAAATCTACAAATTATTGAATAATAAACCCACATTTTAAAATGGATTTATTTTGTTATCTTTATTGGTTGAATTTTAAAATATAACAATTATATTATCAAGCTATGAGATATTTTCATATTTAGTTGTGTTAGTAAATAATTGTTAAGTAGTTAATTATCTTACAGTTTTATTAGTTATAATTTTGTTTTATAATAATTGTAACAGATGATAAAATTAAACTCTTGAATATATTTAATATTTGTACTATTTGAAAGAAGGTACAGGAGAGGTGGATAGTACCATATAAAAGGGAACAAACAAAATATGGCTTTCACAATTGTAAGAACAACACATTTCACACTTAACATTGCTTCCATTGGACAAAGAAGTAATAGCTGCTTCTTGAAGAAAATCAATCATTATCAGCCAATATCATGACCTAGGTTTCATTCTATTGGAAATCAGGAGGGAGTGTGAAACACACAACGAAACTTCCGAGAGGAAACCAAAAAAAGAAAAAGGAAATATGTAAATAATGATAGGATAATTAGATAGGAACATGTAGAAGAACAAACCAAGGAAATGGACATTGGATGCTAATATATATAATAGGTCTGGGCCGATGCCGATAACCAATTCATTGGTTAATGTTGGCACAATCGGCCGAGGATAGTCAGTTTTTTATCATGCAGATATTTTACGCTGAAAATTCAAAATCTATAGATATTTTAAAATTCACAAGTCAAACAAAAATATTTAAATAGTCTTGCATGTAAACACAAATTCTTTAATTCTGCATTAGCTATTTTATTTTATAATAAGCGGCAAAACCAACATTCTAAACAAATTAAACCATTCAATTTTATGTATCTTAAGGCTTATTTCAAATGAAATACTTGATAAATATATTTATATACGTAACTGTAACTTATTCACACAGTAAAAACAACGAATATGTCCAAGATAACGTATAGTTATTGTGATATTGCATACTCAAGGGGCTAGCTGCACAGAACCACGTTCAGTAATCATGTATTTTTCTTTTCTTCATGCTGTGTGACATCGGCTGCATGCCGATTACTGAGCGCTCCAAGATCCACTCGATTGATCGTCTCACTGAGTGCTGCCCAAGATCAGTTCTTAGATCACGTTCAAGCAGAATGTCAAAGGACCAATTTATCTTTGTTGTAAATAGTTTAGTTATTTTGTCATTTAACTTAGAATTAATAATATAACAGCAAAGACAAAACTTTCCACTGCCTGAGAATATTTGCCTTTCGTGGCATTTTTTTCTGGTTTGGTAATTTGTAATGTACATTCTTGTTTATTATGACAGTGCGGTAGGCCTAACATTACAATTAAATATATCTCAACCAACTTTATCGTTTAAAACTTTAATTCAAACATTTATTCAAGAAACCTACTATCATGGAAAGTATAAAAGTAGCAAAATCAGATGATTCTTGTTTTTGAGTATTGTTGCTGTACACCTTTGTAATAATGCAAAGAAAAAAAAACTAAATTGGCATCGGCAATATCTGCAAAAGGTCTTATCGGCACAGCCCTAATATATAATAAAAAAAAACCTCTTTTCACTTTGAGGTAGTTTTATTATGTTAGGAAGGAAGAGGAACTAACACACCATGGCTGTTACAATGCAAAAAACACAGTTCACACATTAAATTTCTGCAATTAGACAAATAGTTACCACCTAATAGCCTGACCTAGGTTTTATTCTCGGAACTCATCAGGAGGGAGTGTGAAAAAGGCAAACACAACTTTCTAAAAGAGAGTGGGTTCAGGGTGGGGGGACCAACAAATGTGAGAATAAGTAAAATTGTAAATATTTAATATTTGTCATTTTTTAGCACTTTATTTTTCCTTTTGCCATTTATTTCCTTTGTACAAGAAGTTGTCATACGTTTTACATGCCCTCCTAAAGAGTTATGACAGAACCAAACTCAAGTTAAGGGGTTGGGCGGTGATAACCAATTACCTTCACACAATAATGAGGTGTTTTTTTTTTAAGAGTGCTAGTATAGCTTTAGTGTAACATTTCCTCTAAGAGAAGTGGGAGGTCATGTGACCAACACTCAACACAAGAGACAAGAAATACACTCATCTCAATGTCCAATATGTTCGTAGCAAATCTTGCTAAAAGTAGCCTTAGTCATTTCTATTTTTTACTTTATTTCCCATGTATAACTCCTTTTATGCCGATTTCCTGCAGCAAAGTTAATTGGTTCTCTCCGATATCCTCATTACCTTTTGATTTTCAATGGTAATTTCCATTCCATATTCGCTTAAGTTTCAAATAGTTTGTTCGTGTTTGAAGTGCTTCTTATTTCTTCGCCAATACTTTTAAGTCATCTGTGTATTTCACTGCACTTATCATAAATCTTTTTTTAATCTATGGTTCCTCCTAAAGCTTCATTAATTAATAAGTGTCTGTACAGGTTGAAAAAAAATTCGGTGATAATTTCCCTATCTCCTCTCTATTGTGTTCCAAACTATGCTGTCTTTACAAAAAAAAACTCTTCTATTTACCTAATAAAAGTGTCCTTTGACAAATGTGGACCTACATTCTATCAACAAGACTATTATTACACCTGTGCCTTGGTGGCAAAATAATCCTGAACATTTTATATAATATTCATGTTATTAAACCTTGATACAATATTTACATCAACTGCAGCCTGATTATCCCCACAAACATTTGACAAAGTATGCCAGTTTTCAAGAAATGACTAGTCTATAATTAGATTCCAGCAAATATCTTGAGGAAGGATAAGTGATTTTTCCTCCAGCTTAGTTATATTTAGCAGAAGGAAATGTGATATTTTGAAATATTTTATTATTTGCTCGAAATGAATGAATCCCAAAATCTTTGAGATAATTGCAAATAAATTCAGTAAATGTAGGGGTCTTCCATAGAAAATGTAAAGTTTTGTACTTACCTTGTTGATCAACGTGACCTAGTGGTCTAGGGGTAAGGCGTCAGACTTCTGTGCTGAGGGTCCGGGGTTCAACCCTTGGTCCTGACACAGATTTATCTGATTGCCAAACCCTTCCTTCACCTCTGACAAGATGTGTATTAATCACAACTTGTGAAGTGAGGAATGCCAGGCCTCCACCGTGGTTCGGATCCACGTTTAAACTGTAGGTCCTCCATTTCATCTCACAATCACCTACCATTACACATTAGCGTAAGTGTGTAAACCCGAACGGGTAGTAAGACACGGTGCTAGTAATAATATAATTTTTGATCAACCTCCCCCTCCAACTTGTGTTACACAATATTTTACATCAAGAGTGAATGTTATACTTTGAAAGAGAAGCCTTTGTGACACTAAAAAAGAGCGGGGGACTGAATTTATCTAAACATATTTAAGAGTGAAAACATGAAAAATACCTTTTCAACATTTTAATGTTTGTGGTTCATAACACTGTGATGTACCCACGGATGACCACTAAATTAATTATTACCTTTCACAAACTGTCTGATTTCATCTTTATCTGTTAAATAACCACTACTTTTGAGGCCATATTTAGGTTTTCATGGCATTTACTGTTATGTACAACAACTAATCTGATGTATGGTAATGAATGTTGTTAGATGTGTCATTTATCAGAAGACACAGATTCCCTTAATAAATGTCACAGATACACACAAAAAGCATCTTTATAAAGATTGCTCCATTCAAACATTTCTCATACTATCTTTCTCCAACATCTACCACCCTGAGTAATCATTTCATTCCCTTGCCTCAGCTTTGAGAAATCAACCTCATGACCTGAATGTTTAAGAGGCTATTTCAATACAAAATGTTAGTTCCAGTTAGGTCATCATTTGCTATGTGATAATTAGCCTTATTCTTTCGAATGATTCTAAGGATTTTTAATACAACCCACACGTGGTGATACAGTTCACAATCGAAAAGAGGTCAAAAATAATTTGAATGAAAATTACAAAATTATTCGATTATTTTGCAACATTATAACATTTTCTTTTGCACTTAGCGGCATTCATGTTTGGAATCCAATTGTTTTTAGGAGAATATTCTATTAAGAGACTAAATGACAAAGATTCACACTAGCAAATAAATAGACAATAGTTTAAGTTTTTAGTTTTAAAAATATATATTAAGTTAAAATTTAAAATTCATCCTCTTTTTTATGACGAGAATGAATTTTAGTTTTTGTATTTAGAAAATGTTAAGTCATGCAAATTAATTTGACACTTTTTTAAACAAAGAAAATGTGTTTAAATATTTCATTATCAGGTTATTTTCATGAAAAAGTATTTTTATTCATGGTATTTTGTTACAACCTTATTTTCAACTTTGGTCCTTTGACACTACACGTTATTAAATATAAGACAAGGGTTGATAAGCTGCAAAAGTTGTTGTTGGGGAGGGGGTGGAAGTAGGAGAAAACCAATAATATGTCAAAGCAAAACCAGTAAGAACTAGTGAAATAATTCTAGCTTTGTTCCTATTTTTATTGTATCTTCACTACTTCCAAAATCATTCAAATGATTCATTAGTTATTTGAAAAATAATCAAATGACTACTGGGCTATCCAGAGTCGTCCTGTGCTCAGGCTCATTCTTCACTCACTGAACCCTTTCACAAATACCACTGGCTTTATTTTCAATGTACAGATAGCATTAAACTCGGGAATAAAATAAAACTCAACACAATAACAGTTATACCTGTTTTATTATTTAGGTTAACATACAGCAAACTTGTCAGAAATTTTCAATTCATCACGGTACAACCAGTGTTTGTTTCTTTGGCCGCACTTGTGCAGCGATGCGGTCCAAATCTCTGCGACCTTGAACTGTCAGTTTCCTGCCACCATCTCCTGTCTTCTCAATCAGTTTCAACTGTTCAAGTGACTGAAGAGCTTTGCGAGCCACACCGCCAGATCCTCGACAGAAGTGTGACGGGCAAACACCATTCCTCTGACGACCTAAAATATGAAAATTTGTCAGGCAGGGTCCTTCACACCACGGTTGATATTGCAATTATTGTTGTTATTCTCAACATATTGTAATTTTCAATTTTAAGACAAAACATTTTAGATTATTAAAAAAAAAATATACATAAATGACCAAACAGTGTTGCCTAGTTGTTAGGTTTAATCATTTGGTCTTGAGTCAATCGAATTTGAAATTTTTCTCCTTCAAATCCTTCCTCACTATAAATGGCTCTGTAAAGAAAGGTCAGCGCTGCGAGTCTAATTGTTTACATTCCCTTGATATAACCCCACTATCTACCCTGCAAAGCAAATTATTCAAATTTGGGAGGGGGGTGAAAGAACAATTTACATGTTTCTAATTTAAATTTGGTCTAGCTATGGTTTCACAAACTTCTTTACCAAAAGAGCTTAAGCTGTGAACAGTTAAAAAACACACAAATAAAACTACTTTAATATTCACATTAAAACATAAAATCTTATATAAAAAATATATTAAATACAAAACAACACACATTCCTAAGTGTTTACCATCACAAATAGATTTGCTATTATACTTTATTGTTTGAGTATTGATAAATGGTGGTAGTTATAATAAATGAAGGTGAGTGGTTTGATTAAGTTAGCATTTTTAAAGTCAAACTTTCCCTGACACAGGCAACTTTCTAGGATTCAGAAAAAAAAACAAGTTTACTCTTAGAACCTGAATATGCTTCTGTGGCAGGAAAAGCTTGACTTTAAAAATATGTTTGTTGTAGAGTTCAGTTGAATCCATTATTTTACAAATCTGAATCCAAATCTTGGAAAAAAAAAAATTATGAACATAAGCGTAAATAATATAATAGAAAATACAAATAGTAACTAAATGTTAAACATTATTTCTTAGAACCCATTCAGTAAAGTTTTAAATTAGTGGTCTGGTGCCTGGTTGTTAAGTTCATCCTATAATTATAATTGGTAATTGGTTCTAAACCAACAATACACAGTATTAGAGATTGAAAAAAAAAAAAATGGCGGATTTTTTTTTAAAGAAATTAATCTCAAATCTTCAAATTTCCTTAATGATTCAAGAGTCCCATCCCTTGTTTTTGTGTTTATAAGTGTTCCAGTTAAACAATGTGTTCTTTCTCCCAGCAAGCATATTGGTAAAATGAAGTATGCCCACATTTGTTTGAGTGGGAAACCATTAAGGAAAATCTAGTAGACCCGAGCGGGATATCAAACCCAATCTTCCGGTCACCGGCTATCCAGTAAAACATGTTAAACCATGAATCCTCTAGAATAACCAACCTGGAATATTCCGGGCTTTACCGGCAAAAAAATTCCTTTTCCTTATTTTTAAAAGAGACTTTTCGTCGGGGTTTTGGGAGCTTGAATAATTAGTTCCAAATGAAAATGTTTTGTAAACGTCGTAATGAACACCACACAAAATTCTAACACTTGAGTAAGAATTAAGAGTGTGCAAATCTTAAAAAAAAAAAAAAAACTCATACTTCACTTTGAATATTCTTAAGAGTTAGATTAAAAAATAAAATTTTAGATTCAACAAATACAAAGCTTCGCCAATAAATATATATAAAGTTTAAAAACAAATTGAGGTTAAATTGTTGTAATTTTGTATTTTCATGTGCATTAAAATATAAAATAATAAGATAAAATAATAAGATTAAATGTTGTGATTGTAACTTAATTTTTCAGCTTAGGATGAAATTGTTTGATCAAAAGTTGTATAGTTTTGCCACATATTGGTATTTCCCCCATTACCAACATTATTTTTTAAATATCCGGACTTGGATAAAATTTTATATTATTTGATAAGACTGAATTGAAAAGTAGACTTTGCACGCCCCTAGCAAGTATTAGTTGATAAATTTTAAAGAAGGACTTATCTTATGATCTCCTATTGGGAGATGTGTTCCAAGCCCCCACAAATACAACAACCTCGTTACACCCCTTTCTTTTCCCAGATAAAACTGTTTGGGCACAGGCCTGGAATTAATCTACATCCTTACCACACATTTTTAAAGTTTTGATCAGAAAGCCATTATTTAATCTGTGATGTATGCTCAGCTAGAGTAGACATAATCAAAAATATAGTAGGATTCTGGTAGGAAGAAGGTTTTTACTGTAAAGATGGGACGTTCGAATCTCGAATCCTATGGTATTCGAGATTCTCGCCAAAAAAATCTTGAAGCCAAATATGAAGGCCTTGACTAAAACTCCATGCCATTGGTAAAAGGAATAATTAAATAAACTATTGAAATTGGAAACACGAAAATTTGACTTCGGTTAAACAAAAATAAAATATGAAACATTTGTCTACAGTATACTAATTTTCTCTTAGTGTCTTCTTTGTTATGAAAAAGACAAATAAATAAACAATGGGTAATTTTCAGTTGTACCAACCACCAAGCCTTCTAAAAAAAAGTTTTGTTTACTATGCCAATTTCCTTTTAAAGATATTTTCACTTTCTCTGATTGGTATTTGTACTGCCATCATGCTGCCTAGGAAAATTAACAGGGTCGTTTAAGCGGTTTCTACGAACCTTAATATACTCCCGGTCATAGTTATCTTTGATTTGAACCGGTTGTTGTTTTAACCTTTAGAAGTTTACTCTATGTTTTATGTTTTGGTGTGGAATTTTTATACTTTTTAGAACTAACATGTCATTTAACTCTAGTGTTTAGTCTGTCATTAAATATATAATCTGCGTAGTTCCTAATATTCAAGATGTCTAGTGATGTGTGGGACAGATTTAACATTTCCTAAACAAATTTAAACTATGCCAAATGTGTGTTAAGTGCATTTTAAAAACTGATTAAACATTTTAAATGTTAGGCCTCTGGGTGAAGGATAACTTTGTAGAACTTTGTGGGCCAATTAAATCTTACTAAATATTACAAAAATTAATAGTTGCTGAGTTAGTTAGAGATATAAAAAATGTGTATATATATTTACTCACTGTAGGCCAATTAGTTTCAATTGTATTGTAAATTAAGTTATATAATTGTTAAAATAGTTTCAAAATCGGTTAACTAGGCTTAAGTGAATATTTAACTAAAACACTAAATAGCTTTCTTTATTTAACAGTCACTTCTTATAGTCAAACAATGCATTTTTTAGCTCTAGCTATTTTATTTATGTCCATTTATTTGTTTAAAAAAAGGATTTTTTGACTTTTATTAAAAAATGTGTTTTTGAAGATTCGGATTCGAGAAATATGGGATTCGACCGATCCCTAGTTTTTAGTCAAAACACATTCTTTGCAGACGCCATGGATATTATTTTAAAATGGTATTTGTATTATTTTCTAAAATATCAATACAATATCAAAAGTAGCATCTGTAAATCCCATTAATTGATGTATACATTATATGAAAATTGATGTAATACATTTTATAACCGTCAAAGAGAAAGTTTCTTTCTTTGAAAATCTGACTGTACTCGTGCATTCTACCACATTCCAGATGCATATTAACGACATTATAATTAACTAATAAACACATGATAGCAGTCGAAATAAAGTTAAAAAGGTCAAATGGTGTAATTTTCATTGAAATATAACAAAATGTCATACTCAAGAAAACTCTTCTAGTTTAGTCGTGCCAGGATTGCAACTATTTTCTTAGTACTATATTCCCTGTGTTTTACAGACACTTGAGTGCTAACGGAATGAAATGTCCCTTTTCATAAAATATGTATATCTGAATCTGCATGCTTTTTAGTTCCTTTATTCCTTGCATACAAAGACCTATTATTTAAAATGTGCTGTTTATTGTTGTAAATTCAGAAATATTAGCCCAGTCATTGTCACGTTCTTAACATGCTCTTGAGGAGTTGGAGGAAGATTTCCAGACTAAGTGACTTTATGCAAACACACTGCACCCATTCAAAACTCCACAAGTAGGTAACGCCGTATTATTTAACTTGAAAACTATAGATATTTTTAAATTTAAAACCAGGCTTTACTGATCAAATAAAAATAAGAGTTGCCATTCAACAGAAATGTATTTTATACTAGCTCGTATCGTAAACGCACTAAGGGAAAACAAATCCAAGTTTTTAACCTCCAAAAATCTTGGTGACAGCGCCCACACCAACAGGAGAGCGGAAGTAGATGTGCCTGGCAAGGGCGGCACAGCGGGTGTAATACCAGTCCTCGTCATAGGGTGCTAGTTCTTTGAACCTGGCGCTCTTGACAAGATCCACCCACTCAGGAACCTTCATCTTACCCGTCCTGGCAACAAACAACTTTTACATCAACATTTGAAATTATCTAACAGCAAGGACATTTAAAAACTGCAAGAGCCTACAAGGCTTACAATAATATTGTTATTTTATGTTACTTTCAAATACACTATCGAATAGTATGTTTTAGTAAGAAATTATCTGTTAGTGAATGTATTTCTAATTTTTTTATAACTGGGTGCCCATTTGATTGTATATTAAAGTGCAGTGTTAGTGTAGTACTAGACAGAGTTGTCTTTATTTAGCCAATGTGCCACCTCATTTTTATACATTTTACATTACCTATAGGTTATTCCAACTTTTTTGTTTCTATTATAATTCTCTAACCTATTTCTAACCTTTTTTCCCCACTATGTTCTCTAAATATTATAAACACATAAGCAACCTACCCACACAACAACAATATTGGATGAAGCAAATTATACTACATGCTTTTAAACTAGCATTCCTCAACAGTCATGTAAACTTTCTTCAAGCTTGTATTAATTTGAACATAACCCCAAAAGGCCTCTGTATCAAATATTCTATGTCTGCCATCCCTCCAGCAACAAGACAACATTTCACTCTCCTTAACACAATACATTCAAGAGGTCTCACTATAACCTTATTCAATCAGTATCAGAAACTAGCCCTGTACCACTCAATACAACTTTGCTCTTTTTCCAAGATAGTTTTTCTGACCTCTTCTCATCTCATGCAACTTGTCAACAGCATTCTACACAGCAGTAGAGATTCAAGCAAAAAAAGCCAATGATCATCTCTGAAAACTTTCTAAACTTTGTATCCTCGCACTCAAAACCACACCACTTCCAGCATCTGAAATAAGCAGACCCAAATCCATTAATCCTCCTTTGATTGCTGTCAAGCCCTCACTAGCCACAATATTAAAACTCCCCCCGCCCAACAGGACTACTTGTACGCTTGCCATTCCCTCAAGAACAATTGAGATAAAGGCCTCTAATAAATCCATCAACAATAACAAAACCAACATTATATGCACCATTGGTCCCGGAAACAGTTCCATTCTGAACCTATCTGAGCACAATTTCTCAGAGATAACGCTTTCTAATAAGCCCTTCAAAGAGAACATAACTGGAACTATATCCACCGATGGTCCAGTCAGCAGTTCCATCCTGAGCCTATAAAATACAATCTCTCAAAACATGAAATGAATGTTCTGTCCAAGGGTCTCTCCTTTTCACCTCACTCTCAATTTGATCACTTTGCTCTAGTTCAAGATGTCCTTTCCTATGCTCGCACTCTAAGACTGAAACATTTCTTCCAAAACAAATCCTACACTACCAGCCCTGACAAAGCCATAGATCCATCCCTATACAAGTTCAAGCCACCTTCAGACTGGGACCCCCCACCTCTACCCTCTAAACACCCTTTGGAGCAGTTCATCACTTACCTTCTTTCCAATATTGGGGATCCGCTCTTCCTGAAGACACTACCGTTGAAACAGAACCTCAACACCAACGAACAAAAAGCTATCAAAGCACTAAAAAACAACAATGATATCATCATCCTACCAGCTGACAAGGGCTCCACCACAGTCATCTTGAATCGATATGACTACATTACAGAAGCACAAAGTCAGCTATCTGACCACTCTATCTACAGGCCACTCACAGAAGACCCAACTGAAGATCACAACACGCAGATTAAAGAGTTCCCACAACGTGAAGGTCCCCTACAGAATCTCACCACCAACTCAATACAACTTCTCTTTCCACAAAAACCTCAAACTCCCACACTGTATCTTCTCCCTAAAATTCACAAAGAAATTAGACCTCCGCCTGGCTGTCCGATTGTATCTGGTTGTGGCTCTCCAATTGAAAGAATTTCATCTCTGGTTGATTCACACCTACAACCCTTTGTAGAACTACTGCCCTCATTCATACAGGATACAAAACACTTCTTAGACAAAATTCATAAAAATTAAAAACCTTCCACTGAACTGTTTTCTGGTCACTATTGATGTCACAACACTCTACACTAACATCCCTCATGTGCATGGAAAGTCAGCAATGGAGCATTCCTTAGAGCGCAGACCTCCTGGTTCCAAACCTACCACTTCTTTTCTGGCTAGGATTGTAACGATGTTACCAACAAATACGAGCTCAACCGACTCAACGTCAAGTATAATGGGCCTCAACTCACCAATCTGCCCTCCGAACGGCCCGTCCAACCACTCATCATGCTCGCGTACACACACAAGAATATCCCGACACCAAGTGAAGGCGGGCCAGCTGACTTCACTCCATCGGCGGTCAAGGCCCCGCCCACCACGAAGAAGAAATCAGCAAACTTGACTCAACCAGTTTCCGGTTCTAATTTAATGCTAACAGTGCTATCTTTATGTTACCAGAGTTGCCCCCTTTTCCCACCGGAGCGCTACTCGTGTCCTTTCTTTTGTTTCCCTCTCCCCTCCGATTTCCCCTCTCTGAGGTCAGAATCGACGCTGGCAAATCGTATATAACAGATTGTATGTTTCAAATCTTTACTAATTACATCGCAGGCTTCATTAAGGTGAGAGCGTTGTTAAACGTCTCTTCTGGGAATATTTATTTACTTTTCTAAATTCTTTTTCGGCGTTATTATGGGGGGGGAACTATTTTCCAAATTCACTGTTAGACTTAACTTCGATTGGTTTCGATTGCTTCATTGTTAATGAGTTTTAAGTGGCGTAACCACGACTCGTTGAGATTACTTTAAATTCCTTTGACGCACTTTGAGTGCTATGTACTCTCTTACCTTAATTAGTCGGACTTGGGGTACTTTCAACCAGAGGGTTAAACAGTATGTTTATATGATACTTAAGTTTAGGTTCTTAATGTACATTATATGTTAGGCGCGTATACCCTTGGGCTACGTTATGTTAGCATAGGTTTAAAATGAAATTAATATTGAAAGACTTGATTAGATTTAGTTAATGGGATCAGCCCATTATGGCACATCTGACGGTTAGCATACCTTGTTGTTGCATTTCTGAGGTTTAGACTGAGGGCACGACTCAATGTTAAATTTAAATTATGAAGAGATTAATTGTAAATATCAAATGAGTAGGGTAGTTGTGTACCAGACACCATGTACATTTTAAATGTTTTATAGGATTCTTCTTTCAGAAACTCTGGTAGGATTAGTGACAGAAATGTGTAGTAGGTTTGACTTTAACGTGAGTCTTATAAACTTGTGCAAGTAAATATTAGGATAATAAAATTTCTAGCTTATGATATTTAAATATGGTTGTATGTATAAAGATTTTACTCTGTAATGCAAGGTGATAGGAAGTTTGCAAATTGCGTTCAAATGGGACAAACTTTATTTTGGCAAAGTATACAGAGATGTTGCCTATAGTCTGTTGAGACTTATGTTGATTATATGGTGGAAGGAGAATATATAGTTAAGACTAGCTTAGGCTGCTGGAGCCAGGACGAGCATCCTACTTATTAGACTCTCACAATATAGATGTTATCCTCGAACCATACGAATGAACTGGGTAACTTTGATGAATTATGAACTAATCTTTAAATCTAAATTTAACTTGGTGACCTTTAGGTCGTATGCTCCACGGAGTGATTTCTGTTATGAATGTTCCAGACCCTTCTGGTCCTCTGATTCTGTACATTACTCTATCTTGATATACTAAATAAACTGTCAACATTATTTCTTGTATTTCTTTTACCCTCTGACACGCTTCTATGGTATTGACTAGGTGGAGGTAAAAGACGGTACAGGATGATCCTTCAATTTAACAATTTTCGTTTTCTAGACAAACACTACCTACAGATAAAGGGCACAGCTATGGGTACACGCATGGCTCCTTCATATGCAAATCTTTACATGGGACTAATAGAAGAACGCTTTCTACATTCTCAACCCATCAAACCCTATCTATGGCTTCGCTACATACACAACATTTTCATGATCTGGCCCCTCTCCGAAGAATCCTTGGACATCATTCTAGATAATCTCAACAATTGCAGCTCCTTAAACTTCTCACAACAAGTCACAGCATAGTCTCACCTTCCTAGATGTGAATCTGTTTCTTGAAAACAACCAAACTCTCACCACTGTACATATAAAACCCACCAATCACCAACAATACCTCCACTACCATAGCAGCCATCCTTCATACACAAAAGGTCTCTAACATTCAGTCTTGCCACCCGAGCCAAACGAATATGTTCAGAACCCGATGATTTAACTAAATATCGTTAACAACTCTCCACAGCTTTCCAAAGCAGAGGTTACTCCAAGCCTTTAATAGACAACCAAATTTCCAGAGCACTCTCCAGGGATGATTATGACCCTCCAAAAAAGTTGAGGACATCCCTCTCACAACACAATACCATCCTGGTCTACAACGTATTAACCATCCTGGTCTACAACGTATTAACACCATCCTTAAAAGTGGTTACAAATTCCTAACTAGTTTCGCCCAGACCCAAAACCTTCTTAGTTCACTCCCAAGAGTCACTTTCAAACGGCCACCCAATCTCCACAATATTCCAGTCCATACCAAACTTCCTGACCCCAAGAGAATCCGAGAAGAAAAACCAACTACCAAAGGTTCATACCCCTGCGGTAGCACCCGTTGCAGCACATGTGGAATCCACCTACCAACTACATCCTTCAACAGCAAAGTAACCAAATTGGAATACAAAATCCCTGGTTATTACAATTGCAAAACTAATAACTTGATATATCAACTACAGTGCAAATCATTTGATGCAGAGTATATAGGCCTTAGTACAGGTTCTTTCATACAGTGAATGAACAACTATTGTTTTGACACAAACCACAAAGATCCGGACAAGCCTGTACCCATTCATGCTGGTACCCACAACCAGGACTTTCAAACCTGCTACACCACCAAAATATTAAGAGCATTTCCCAAACAGTATTACACTTCTCAACTTAGACAGTGGGAACTGGCCCACCAATGGATTACCAACAGGCCTCAACAGAAGATAGTTTCTTTCTTTCTACTAGATTTTTCAAATTATTATTATTATTATTATTATTATTTTAAAATATCATTTTTTATTATTATCATTATTTTAAATAGGTCAATACTAACCATAGCCAAGGAATTTATATTTACTCCCAAAAACAGTTGGCACAATGGGTACCCGTCATTTGGCCTAAAGTGTAGGCCAAATGCCTGTTTTAAAGTTAAATTTTAGGCCAAATGACTTTTTGTAAAGTTAATTTTTAGACCATTTATTAAAATGTGTTTTACTGTCTTCAGAAACATTCGTTATGGTTTGTAGCTATGTTACTAGATGGCGAGGTTTATAATGTTTAGTTAAATAGTATATACTACCGTTTAAAAACACATTTGTCTTCTCTCAATTTACTACTTCCCAAGGTATAGCAACACGTCCATTAACCTGTAGTACCACTTTTGTATATGTTGAACTTTTTGCATTACCAAAATTTTGTATTAGTTTTTGTGCCTTATTGTACCACAAATAAAAAGTTTTGTACTCGTACCCATTTTGAGTAATTAGCATATAAATGTGGCCACTTCATGTTAGTAATTTTGTATTATTTTGAATTTTGAACTTTTTTCAGTGCCAAAATATATTTTATCTGTTTTTCTGCGTATATTTGTTTGTTAATTTTGTTAAATGAATTAATCAACCATTCATTTTTCTATAATTATTTTAACTTAGGCCTATTCGAGTTGCCCACGTCTTCACTCACATTTAAGTTGGGTAAATTAACTTATTTCTAGCAAATCATCTAAACCAGGTTTTCTCAAATTCTATGCACTTGAGCCTTACATGAACATTAAAAGTAATTTTTAAGCCTCACTTTCTTAGAATAAAAATAACTATTTTACTTTAAAATACAAAAATGTGGCATTTATTATTTCATTGCTTTCTTTATTTTCTGATAGGAACTGTGTAAAGGTTTATTAAGAATAGACTAGTAAAGTTTTGTAAAACATTAATAAAATATCACATTTGTTTTAACGTTTTATGACGGAAATATTATTCATGAAAAATATGTACATGTCATTTGGAAGAATGAGGTTTTTTTTCCTATCACAAAGATGCTTCATGTCAGCTTCTGTTTATACAATACACAAAAGAAGGCCTTTTTAAAATGCCAGTCGATTTCTGTAATTCAAATTATCATACTTATTGAGAAGTTACTTTCATACAAATGTATGTAGATGCAAAGATCAAAATTAATTTTATTGCTTCATAAGTAAAACGGAATATTAATTTTTTTACAGTCAAATCAGAATTTAGCAAGCATCACCGTCCATGATATTTTCAACAATCTTCTGTAGCACCACATTTCAAATGCTTCTAATCGCTTTCTTTTAGTTGCACTAGTTTCACATCCATAAACCACAACACTCAAAACATCTGCCATTAGGAACCTTTACTCGATTTCCAAATTTACGCTAGTCAAAGTTTGTAATGTCTTCTTGTTATGAAAAGCTTTCTTCACCTGCACTATTCTAGCCAGCTATTCTTTCTTCTGTTATCTTTGTTTATTTTACTTCAATGCTTGCACAGCGCCATTAATTGCTGTAGACTTATTTGTAGTTCTATATTCATTTGATTGATTTCTCCTTCACTGCACATTATGACTTTTTTTCTTTCGTAGATCCTCATGTTATATCCAATTTTATATATTTCATTCATACTTTTCAGTAGTTCTTGAAAATACTTGTCACTTTCAGCACAAATAGCAATGCCATCAGCAAAACAAAGTGTTTGAAAAGTTTATCTTCTAACACTTTTATTATTTTCGCTTCCTCTTTATGCTCATTAATTCTCATATTGCTGTTTGATTTTTGCACAAGTTGTATATTACTATTCAGTCGTTCTACTTAATTCCAAGTTTTCTAAAAAATTTCAAACATTTTATTCCATTCCACATGATCAATTGCTTTTTTGATATCCACAAGAAGTATAACCTTAAGGGGTAGATGGTGCTAAAAAAGCTAAGAACAATATCCACAAATGCAATGTATTTGTTTTTCTAATAGCATCCTCAAAGACAGTACAGCTTCTCTGGTTCTTCTGTTTTCTGAATCCATATTGATCATCTCCAAGTATTGCTTCTATCTTTTGTTCCACTCTTCATGTATTTCCATGTGATTACTTACTTTGCATGTGTCATGAGACTGGTGTCCTCTTCAAATTAAACAGCTCCAGCTTTCTTTGTAGTGGAACGACAACGTTCCTTTCAAAAGCCTAACGATAAGTTGTTACTAGAGGCATCAATGCCAAGTAAGAAAACTAGTCCATACAATCTATTCGGGTCCATCCTACTAACTTCAAATTAATTGCTTGCTTGACTTGACCTTTTTTTTAAATATATATATTTTTAGGTGATGACCCCTATATATTAGTAGTTTAAAATAAAGCTTATTTTAATGTTTAACTCATTTAAAAACAGTGGCCATTCTCAGTGTATTTCCTTGGCACAAACACCATAAACACTTTTAGGTCAATGCTCTTCAAATAGGCACCTATAAAACTAACTTTTCACTGGCATTTACTAATATAGCACTTGCTGTGTGCAAAATTTACATTTTTTCAAATTTCCCAACAGATATAGCCTATTTAGCCTATCCCTAAATTTTACAAAGAAAATTGAAGTGGCTTATTTGTGGGGGAGGGGGGAGGAGGCTTGAGTAAAAACACAAGACGATCAGGGCCCAACTTTTTTTTTTTTACAAAAACTACCCTAACATGGTAATTGCAAAAAAAATTAAGTCCTGATATTTTAATCCTTCTCAAAAAAAATGTCTTCCAACATTTGAATTTTTTATATTTAACTGCAAGTGTCAAGTTTGGCATGAAATTTAAGGCATAAGGAAACAAAATGGCCAAATGATGAACGAAATAAGTTTTAGTCTAGAATGTGACAAGAATAATAATTTTTGCTCCAGAGATTTGTGACAAACCATATATGAAATGTAGAGTTTTCCGCTAACTTCTTGAAAAGGAAAAAAGACTTTCAGGTAAAATTTTTAGAATTTTACTAGGAATCAAATAGCCAAAGATATTATTTATGCTTTTAGTGAGGATCACTCCATCTAGATATATTCTTTACTTGGGGTTATGGTTATCTAAATTTGTCATTTAAGAATAATAAAAAAGGTAAATATTTACTATTGAGTCTAAAATGATAGATCATTGCTGTACATACATTTCCCCTAAGAGTTAAAGGAAAAAGATTAAGCTTTTGAGAGACTTACTTATTTACCTACTCTATGTCATTAGATAATGAATGCATTAAAACATATAAGTAACATCTATGTACATACAACTAAAGCTCACAAAACTGTATTAATATATTTACCAATATCTCAGAAACTACTGTTTTTTATAAAGATATATTTCAAATTAAAAGTTTTTTAATTTTAATAGTATGACAATTTTGCAAATGATTAGTTATTTAGTATCTAAAATAATTGCGGAGATATGAAAATTTCCGCTTCTGTAAAGTACCCTAAAATTCCAATACTTTACCTTTAGTAGGCTATAAGAAAAGTTAAATATATAATATGTGCGTGTGTGTGTGTGGCTTGAAAATTATTGGTTTTATAGATGTTTCAAAAATTTTTTTTAATCATAAATAGACCTATATATTTGCAATAATAATTTCATATCTCAAAGAGTAACAAGATAAGATAGAAAATTAGAATTAACACATCAGATCGGTACCTGTCATTTTGATGAAAAATTGAGAGTAATAATTTTGTTTGTAGTACTGATCAATATTTAGAAATGAAATTTAACCAAATTTGTTAGAGCCAATTTGATGATATCGATTTTTTCTCTTTTCACCCTTAAGGAAACTACCCTTAATTTTAAGGTTAGATATCCAATTTCAAAAGTCCTCGAGGAAACCCTATGAAAACCCTAGATACAAAGTTTTAGCTCGATCGGTAAAATAGCTTAGGCTCTAGTCGGAGGTACAGACAGATGGACAGACAGACAGAAGGAAATGCTAAAACCACTTTTTCGGATTTGGGGAGTTATGAAACGTTGAATTTCATCAAAATCTAGAGTTTGATTTTTTTCAATAATCGGAATACTTTCTCTACCTGTGGGGTAGCAAGAAAGTATAAAAAGGTGCAGTTTAATGTGACCTTTCACTACAAAGGTAAGCTAACTGTTTAATAATGTAAACAAAACATTAGATGACATTGTAACATAAATGGGAACAATTTGAACTAATCTCACAAATGTGTGAGTTCTTTCATGTTCAAAGAGACCTTAAACCTGTTCAAAAAAGTTGATTTTGAAGTAAAAATTTTACAAAACAATTTTACTTTAATTCGATGACCACACAAATAACACCCTTTTTATTTTTAAATTATAACAAATACATGGTTAGCTCACTCTAAAAAAAGAAAGAAAAAAGTAATATGTTAGTTGCAGTTTGCGAGTTATAGCATATGGAACCTACCATGATACAAAAGACTAAAATTCACTTTATTATTATTATTATTATTAGCACTGTGTCTTACTACCCGTTCGGGTTATACGCACTTACACTAATGTGCAATGGTGGGGTGATTGTGAGATGAAATGGAGGACCTACAGTTTAACGTGGGATCCAAACCACGGTAGAGGCCACACATTCACAAGTTGTGATTAATACACGTCTTGTCAGAGGTGAAGGAAGGGTTTGACCATCAGATAAATCTGTGCCGGGACCAAGGATTGAACCCCGGACCCTTAGCACAAAAGTCTAAAACTTTACCCCTAGACCACCAGGTCACCAAAATTCGCTTTAAATACTCAGGAAAACTTTTGTGTGGCACTCATTAACATTTATAAACTTATATTGAAAGAGAAAAAATTTAGCTTTAATTTGGTACCGGTACCAAAATAAGCCCAATTGGTTAAAAATTAAGCGAACCAGGAGGATTTTTCTGAAGTGACGCAGAAAGTGTGATAACGTAAATTGTGTGAAAATTGAAATTTTCAAAAATCCCTCTTGAACCCAATTTTGGGCTGAAAAATCTGAAAAATATTATTTGATGTTATATCATAGGTATCTAAAAATATTTTTTTTTTTTAAATACGAGACTTGAGAGCACATGACACCAAGTTATCTGGCGTGGAATGACGGTGAGGCAACCAATGCAACCACTTGATATGGTTTGACCCATTCATTATTACGACACTTTCCCAACCAAGTTTAACCTAACCTTTCATGTAGGCTATTAATAAATAAAATTAAAAATTATAAATAAAATAATCTATTTCACATAATACTTAAACGTGGGTGGACTCATCATACAATGTCAAATCAGTTTAAGTGTGCAGCATCTCAATAAATTTGCATGCAAAGTCGTTTCAGTCCGCAGGATCACAGGTGTAATGCAAAGCATCACAGGAAAGTTACAAGTCATCGGCAATATTTACATTTAGAATTAGATTTGGGCGATTTGTTGTAGTTTTGTTTAGATGTAGTGTTTATTAAAAGTGTATACATCTTGGTATCATTTGATTCTATGTGGGGCATAGTATACACTTGTGTGTATAATAAAGTGAATAAAATATTTAAACATTGTCCCATAACAACGGAAGAGAGCCAAAACTGGGACGAATCAAGCATACTATCACCACTTGTCTTGAACAGCACACAAGATAAACGTAAGTGTGAACCTCAACCATTTCTAACAGTTGACTTCACAAAGTTCATTAATTATATGGATGTCAAAGTATTACTGTATATAAAAAATTATAACATGCCAAAAACATTTTAATCCACGCGTGCTATAGATTTGCCATCCCTAGATTAGACATAATGCATTTAATTGAGTCACAAGCCATTAGTGATAAATAAACTTACTTCTTAAGGAAGGCTGCAAATGCCTTTACGAACTTCTGTTGATCAACGTCTTTGAGTGTAACCGATGGCATCTAAAAAAAATCATAAAAATAGACTATGTATTTATTTCTACTTTAAAATTAGAAAAATACTAATTGAAACAAATCAGTCTTGAAGACAGCATGGCATTTGCTGTGATAGAATAAGAACTTGAAAGCAAAGTAACTCTAAGAAATATGAAAAATATATTAACGTATCTCAATTAATGTAAGAAACATGATGCAACCATTTAAAAAAATCTTAAGAGATTTATTTTCTGTAAATTAAAATAACAGACATAAAACACTAAATTACAGCTTACCTTTATTCCTTGTACTAACCGGAAGGAAACAGATATTTTAATAGGACAACCAACAACAAATCACAAACCATGTGTAAGTGAAAACTTAGAATGTGGAGAATTTTATTTCACTGTGATATATATGAATATAAAACGATAGATAGCTTGCAACTATAGTTATAATAAAAAAGTGTTTATGATAAAGCTGAATGTATTTATAAAGCATAACTAATGGCAAATAATGTGCAAGATATTAAAACCCTATTTTCATACATTAGGAAAATCACAATCATTACATATTGAATAGTCAGTAGTGCACAGAAAATAGAATTGGTTTCACTTAAACTTTTTATAAGCTATTCATGAAATTGAGCATGAGAATGCAAAAAGAAGCTCTAGCTAAAAGGATACCAGAAATGTATAGAATGTGCTACCAAAATTTCTTAAGATTTTAACCAAACAAATCATCTCGTGATAAATCTTGTGCTAGTTCCAGTTTTAAGCCTATAGGATAGTCCATAGATAGATTTAGCTTTTAGTTTCACTTGACATGAATATTGTGACCGACCAGTTTATATCTGTATATTTTGTGGAGAACTGGACAAAGACACAATGGCTCCAAGAAAAATGAAGCTGCATATAATTACAAAACAAACTATTGAGTACCATAAACCATCAGAATATTATTTAGAACATATTTTAAAATCACAAAACAAGACAGCAACTAAAATGGAAAAAAGGGTTTAATTTAAAGTGCATCCCAGCCATCATTAAAAGTTTTTTAATTGATTGAAAAAAAAAGCACATGTTACTGGCGAAAATGTATCTGGGCCAGGTTCTCATATCATTGTTTAAGACATGATTATAAAATAATCTGAATAACAAAAGTGCCTTTGTCCATTAATTCAATTGGTTGATGTATTTCTGAGGATATCTGTCAACATAATGTTGAAAAAATTTAATGTAAACAGACTATTTATTTTATCTACAAGTAGATGAGAGCATCAATAGAGAAACAAAATTACTGTCAACTGCATATAGATGTTAATTTTAATTTTTGTCTAAATTTAATAGAAAAATGAATTATATTTCAGAGTTTATACAAGTATGGGTTGAAAACATTGTCTTCAACTAAGTGTTCCCTGAAATAAAAGAGATTGGGAATCTCTGCTCTAGCCAATTAAGGACAGTATTAAAAGCAGATAAAAGTAATATCCTGTTTATGTTTGAAATGCCATGGACCATGGGGTATTCATAGTCACAAGAATTTTCTTTGTTTTAGCGTCAATGGGACCACCTCTGTGGTCTAGTGGTCACAGTTCCTGGCTACAGATCCAGAGGTTCCGGATTCAAGTGCTTCCAGAATTTTTTGTGAAGCAGTGGGCTTGTAACAAGATAAACTCAGCATTAAAAGGACAAATGAGGAACTACTTGAATGAAAAGTAGCAGCTCCGGCCAAGGAAATTCGTATAGCAATATCTAAAACAGAGGAAATGTACCCACATTTCTGTGGAGGGACAAAGGGAAACCATTTAGAAAGATGCACCCTTTGTTTACACATTCGGGATTTGAACTCTGTCCACCATTCATCGTTAAAATAAACTAAATGAGCTTAGTGTTTAAATCAAGTTAAGGTTAACTTTAAAAATGAACCGACGATTTAGTTCGGTCCCGGGGTGATCTGGTGGTCTGGGGGTAAGGACTTGTGTACTGAGGGTCCGAGGTTCAATGCTCCGTCCCGGCACAGATTTATCTGATCGTCAAACCCTTTCTTCACCTCTGACAAGAAGTGTATTTATCACAACTTGTGAATGTGTGGAATGCCAGGCCTCCACCGTGGTTTGGATTCCACGTTAAACTGTAGGTCCTCCATTTCATCTCACAATCACCCTACCATTACACATTAGCGTAAGTGCGAACGGCTAGTAAGACGCAATGATAACAATAGTTCGGTCCCTGACTTACAGTTTTCATTCATAATAGCCAGAGAAGAAGACTGTCTACCTGCTAATCCGCCCCCTTCCCCACCCTCTCTGCCCTACCCAAAACATCAGCCCAAAATTTTCCTGTCCACCGCTGACGAAGATAGGTTTTTTGGTTCTTAATGAGATGGACCGTTAGCATCTTTTTCTCAGCGACACAAACGCTATCTTACAGATTTTTCTCAACATTAGCTCTGTACAAAATAACGTTAAGTCATTTCAGACAGTATCTAGTGAATTACATTATATATCAAGAATGCCTTTTCCGAGGACACAGAATGGTAATTCCTTTAGCTTTACGAAATAAGTTTTTGAAGAAATGCATAAGCCAAATTTTGGAATAGCTAAAACCAAACTTATGACCAAAAATTACTTTTGGTGGCCAGCACTTGGCAAATAAATTGATAATTTCGTTTTAGGCTGTGGTTCATGCCAGAAAGTACAAGTTTCCCCTGACAGGTGTGAGCTTATGCCATGGACATGGCCAGAAAAGCCTCGGAGCCATATACACTTGGATTTTTTGGGGCCCATAAGTGGGAAAACCTATTTGATGTTAATCAACGCTCACTATAAGTGGCTAGAAATTTGCCAAATGTTCTCAGTAACTACAACAGCCACAATTCGAGCCATGTTGGTCTTATTTGCTCGATTTGGATTACCAGAACTTATGGTATTAGATAATGGCAGTCAACTCGTTCGTTCAAAAGAATATATTGATTTTTGTGACTTACATGGCATAACATATCGTGCAGGTGCACCACATTTACCACAAACCAATGGACAAACAGAAAATTGTGCTGGCTAGCTTAAACGAGCCATCAAGAGGGCCATTATTGCTGGAAAAGATGTTCATATGGCCTTGACAGAGATTCTAATGTATTATAAGAACACCCCTCATCTAACCACTGGGGTTTCCCCAGCGATGTTGATGATGGTTGTAGCTTTGCGAACACCATTGGATGTCATCAACAATAGAACGGATGGTCAAAACAATCAAAGTACGGAGAAAATAAGGGCCCATGTATCCTATAAGCAAGGAATACAGCGAAGATATTCTGAAAGAAGGAAAACAATTTTTAATGTAAGTGAAAGTGTTTTGGTCAAAGTTTTTAAACAAAACAAAGTTATTTGGGAAAATGATATAATTCACAAGAGGTTTGGTGAAAGACTATAGTTTGTGAAGTTAGGCTCAGGAGCTGTAGTGAAACGTCATTTGAGCCAAAGGATTGCGGCATTACCTTGTATCAGTCCGAATAATTATATCATCTCCCAAAGAGTCCCGTTGGGCCTGATTCTCCTATTAATAGGGGGGAACAGGACATCGGTACTGAGGATCACTCGTTTTTGTCCACACCCAGCCCCGTCATTGGTGTTGGGTCGAGTCAAGAAATGCAGAGGGACTCTTCATGGACATTAGGAGGTGCACAGCAGTCAAATCCAGAAGACAGGAGGGATACAGGAGCAAAACAGGAGGCTGCAGAAGAAAAACCACGCAAGCCCATTCAACCAGCCAGGAGGCTCGCATACTCACCATTCTAAAGGAAGACAGTAAGGGGGAGATAGTGGAATGTTCAGTGATCGCACCTTAACTTTTGGTACCTTGAGGAGTGTTGTGATACCTGTAATCTATGACATGGTAAAACATATGTTGGATTATCATTGTGTTTGTCAGCAGTGAACTGGGAAGTTGTGAAGTTTAAATGTAATGATGTATTGATGTCATGTTAAAGAAATAGTATAGCAGGCTACCGGTATGCTAAAAGAACGATAAAACTAAACCTATTTAGTAACATTAATCCCCCTTGATGTTTATGTTCCTATTCAGCTTTCCGCGTCCTCAAGGACTCGGAATAATGTTGTAGGGAATGTTTAAGCTTGGTGCCTATTTGGACGGCTAATATTGCTCTACGTTTCTTAAGGGCCTTCAAGAAGTTAACAGAATATCTAAGCTTAAATTCTGCATAAGGCGAGCTTTTGGTTTTCCCTTACGCATTTGTTTTCCGAAGGTATTCTGCTAGGCCTTCCCTGTATTACGGTTAAGGATCGTATTTTTCTATCGCTAGTTACAAGTAGGGTAAAGGAGAGATGGTGTAGGGAATTCGTTTGTCGTTTCCAACTTCCGTAGGAATCCTTAAAATTAATTACTATTGAAAAATCACTATACAAATTATTTTAAAAAATACATTCTTCTCAATTTTAAACATTATTTCTTATTTATATCTAATAGCATGGGGCCGTAAGACCCTAAAACAGCACTTTTAAGTCTAAAATTTGTCAAAATTATACCCTCCTTCCCCTCGGTATCCTCACAGGAAATAGTTCCGAATCTGCCCTTGAATTTAATTAAAACTTTAATCCCCACGATTTATTATAATTACATTAATAACATTTCCTAAAAGTAATTCCAAGCTTTTTATCAACCTAACATTGCTGTTGATGATGAAGTAATACGTATGAAATAAAATCCATCTATCCTAAATATTAAACATAAGAAGCGCTCCCTAGTAAGATTATTATAAACTACAATAAAAACGAATTGCCAAGTTGATAAATAATTGGATGGACTTTCTTGAATATATCCAATCTTTGCAAATTGTGTTTTTGTGAACAACTGTTTCTAGTCAACGTTACAATCATGGTAAATAGCAATATTTTTGATGTTTAATATTATTTTCGTTAAGAGATTATTACATTGTTGATATTACTCAAAATTCTTGTTTCTTTCTTTCAGGCTTCCTATTCTGAGGACCAGTTGGCCGGTAAGTTTGAAAATAGGTCATGTCTTGAAATGACTCACCATCAGACACGCCCCACTAGCCAGCTTCACCATATTTGGTCATAGATTGAAAGTTAAATTACATACTGAGGAGGTTTATTACATTTACTACTACTTACGAAGGTATGTTTTTGCAATTTGGATAAGGAGTTCATATTAGACGAAACAATTCGCTTTGACAGTTGAGAAAAGTCATTCTAAAACAAAGCATACATCATGTATGGCTATGAGCCAGCAAATAGGATAATGACATCAGTGGAAGGTATGCATATTTACTATATTCTTATTAGGATAGCGGAGTTTATTTTTGTACTGCCAGGGTGGGTCCATTTATTCCTCAATTTAGTATCATTTTTGTTTCAGAGTTTCAAGAAGCATTTCAGCTGTTTGACTCGCGGGGGGATGGTAAGATTCATGTCACCCAAATTGGTGATGTCTTGAGAGCTCTAGGGCAGAATCCAACAGAGTCTGATGTGAAGAAGTTTACGCATCAACACAAGCCTGGTGAGAAATGTTTGTTATTTTGACTAATCAGATCTTTATTGATAGGCTATAATAATCATGATGACATTTAAAAATATAATCTTAACTCTAACAATCTATTGTAGTTTGTGTCTTTAAAGCTTCTGACAAATTTTTTTTTTGATAAGCAGCAAGGCCTACATTCACATTTTTAAAATTCTCTAGAAAATTTATTTTAGCCTTTGGACTAGTTTTCACGTTTGGATTAAAAATATTCTTGTAAGTTTTCTTTTTTATGTGAATTTTGTGCTGTTTTATTTAGAGAAACTTCATTGTTTGATAGAGTAAAGATGAGCATGAGCATGATAAAAGAACCAGCTTAAAAAGTTTATGTTAGGACTAGTGAGAAAATATTTTTTTTATAAAAAAACCTTAACTTGCAATGTTATTAATTATAGCTTACAAAAACACACAAAAAAAAAGTCATGATCGCCATTTTCACAAGGTATTGCGAGATCAAAAATATGCAGCAACCACTCCTGAAACACCTTCCTTTTTTCTGTAGCAAACTGAAATCTTGCAAATGGATATTATTTCTTTAGTCCCTTCCCCCAACACAGATTGTAGGCCTAGATCTTTTAGTGAATTAACATTTAAATCAAACTCTCACACATATCTTTATTTAACTTAACCCTCTTACAGAAACTCAATTATTAACAAGGCTCAAGATAGAAGTTAGATGGCTTCAAATATAAAATCCCCGATACACTAAAAGATATATAGTTATATTTAATCATAATAAAATTAGATAAAAAAAATCAACCAAGTTTAAACTAACGTTATGTGTCTATTAAATTCGATTAAAATAAGATTTCGGATGGATTTATACATTTAAAGAATAGTTATTTCCATTCAAAGTTGTCATGTGTGTAAATGTTTTAATTTAGTCTTTTTTTTTGTGTCTTATGGAACTAACAACACTGCAAGGTCACTGTTTTTTTTTGTAAAAAAAAACCCTCAAATTTCTCAAGGGGAATCTTACTATTCACCCACAAAAATTTAGCGAATTCTTTATCCATTTCTATGGCAATTCAAACCACTAGGCCTATATCTTTCTTTCATATTATTGAAATGGGGGTAACTAAAGTGACAACACAAAAAGAAGAAAACTTTAGAAACAAAACTTTTTTATGATCATCATATTTTATAGAATGTTATCAAGTTATTTAGTAGGGGTCTGCAAGCTTGGGTTTTTTCATTTAAGTCGAACTCAAGCTGAATATTTCAAATAGCTGTCGAGTTTGAGTATGTTCTAGTTTTAATACGTAAATGTTTTAAAAGTAAAATAGTATATTTAAAATGTCCACCAGTCAAACAAACATAAAATAAATATCACTCTTTAAAACATGAGATTTTAAAAATATATGAAAACAACACAATGTTCTTGAATAAGAATGACACATTTTTATAATAGGCCTATAAATACTTTTGAAAGAAAAAGTCTAAAAAATTTGAAATATTTGTTTCTTAATTAGAAATAACACTTTAAAAAAAGGTAATTTAAATATAAGAACCCATCAATAGAATAGAATAAATAATTAAATGGTTCAACACTCGTGTCTTTAAAGACATTAAATCACACTTCAATTTACAACTTCTTTTAATTGTTGGCATTAAAAAAAGTAGGTAAAATTGACATTTCATAAGCTGTATTTCCCCAAAATATACTTCCTATAAGAAAACGTAAGATCACAAACAGAAATTTGAAATGTTTTATGTTTAAATAGTGTATTAGTCGACATTAGTATAATAGCGCATGATTATCAGATAGCTCTCGTTAGTTGTTGACGAGGAGGCTCCGACTCTTGGCTGAGTGAATTGAGGGTGGTTTAACAAGTATTTATTGTGTGTTTTCTCATCCTCTTTCTACGCTAATGGTGATTCTTATTGTAAAGGCCTACTTGTATATGAAGTATTTTAACATATCGTTTTTTATTATTATATAAAAACACACATAGGTATGGTTTATGATCTTACCAAATAAATTAGACCGTTTAGTAGCAAGTGTGATAACAGGTTCTATCGATTAATAAAATGTCAAAATGAGAATTTTCCTAGCACTCAATCAACCAACATATAATAATATTTCCTAGCACCTTAAAATAGACTACTGGTCGAGTGTGCACAGCGCACGCTTGAAAAATAGAACCAGTTCTATCTTTCAAGCATGTGCACTCAGTTGCTCGCTCACACGCTCAGTCTGGCCACCCTCATTACAACCATGTGTTCTATTTTATATTTTAGTCGTTCGCTCGCCGTTAGGCCCCTTATGAGCACGTCTTCTGTTCCAATTCCATTTCTTTATTCACAGTTGCACAGGCATGTTTTATGGGCTCCTGCTAGAAATATTTATTGCAAAATTTTTTTCAATTCATTCTTTAATGCTTTTAAAAGTAGATGTTCAAAACTTTAAAATGAAAAATAAGACTGTCAAAATAATATTTCTGGTAAACCTTATGAAATAGTAAATGCATATTTTTATTTAATATGGTAAATTTGATAACATTTATTGGAATGCTGATTAACACTGATTTTAGATAAGTTAACCAACATGCTTTGTAACTAAATGGTAAATAATGCTAGTTTGTTAGTTGAGTGTATTTATACAAATTTTAATTACGTATCTTAAATTAAATACATATTCTCAATCTTAATTTTTTAATCTAGCTAATTGAAATTTATTTATAATTTTAGGAGGACATATAAAAATAGAAAATAATGATTATTGATGTATTTAGTGATCTATATAGCTATTTTTATTTTCATAGCCTTGCCATGGCAAAGCACCAACTTCAATCATGGATAATTTTATTCAAAATGGAAAAAAAATATTGAATTAGTTCATGTTCAAAAGTAGTTTTAGAGCTCTTTTATGTTATTATTGTGAAATTGATATTAATTTTACAATCTGTTAAGTTATCTAACAATTTATAAGTGAAACTGCAGGTATAATTTAAATTAAATAGCCTATACTTACCATTGCACTTTAAAAATGATTTGTGTGTACATCAAGAGGAAGCTTGAAAATGACGAGCTTACAAACTTCCGATCTTGATTCCAAGCTTAATGACAAGCTTGGTATCCTTAGTTTATTGTGCCTTACTTCCTATAGTTTGTGTTTTCAAGTTACAGTAGGGCCCTCATATCCACGTGTATCGTTCCTAAATCAGAATTAAAAACATTAGTATAATATTAATTTAATATTAATGAGAGAAATTGAGGAGAGAGGAGGCAAACGGAGCCTTTAAAAAGCGTCACAAGTCTTTTTCTGGTAGAGATGTACTGTAGAAGTGTAAAGGATTTATGTACAGGGCGTACGATGTCCCTATATGGCAGTATACAGGTAGGAGTGACAAGGATGAGTAATGAAAGGATGAAGGAGGAACCCTGCACATTAAACAGAGAACTTTTATAGCTTTCAGATAAGACCCTTATTATGAAAATTAACTTAAATACAATAATTGCATTGGAATCTGATTTCCATATCTAGTCTTTTTTTTTTAGTAAAATTCATCCATATTTGTTCTATTTCAAACATATTGGTTCCTGAAGTATTGGGATCCCAGCAGCCATATATTAGAACATGCAAAAGGTGAGGTTATTTTTAGGGAAAAGTGGTGTTATTTTCTCAAAGCGATATTATAAGCTGAAAGCGATGTTATATTTATTAAATACGAGTCAAATTAGTATTCATTAAAAAACTATGTTAAAACTGTCTAAATTTTTCCGTTCATATTGTGTATTTAACTATTTATTAACATATTCGAGAAAAATCAAATATAATATGCACAAAACATTTTACGCATAGTAATTTCAACTGATATATCAATCAATATCATTACCTTCGAGTCTTACGAATAGCAATATAGAAATAATCAATTATCAACTTGTGCTTGGACCAAATAATAGCACCGAAACATGTCGTCATAGAAGACTAAACTACTATCAAATATGGAGAAGGTAATAACAATTAAGAAGATATAATTTTGCCAAACATGACCGCCTGTAGCAAAGTCCATATATATTAATGTTCTTGCTTGGACCTAGCGTGAAATCTTTTAAAGGCTGTAAACAAAGAATTGATTTATTGAAATCCAGGTATCATAATGTGTAAAAGTAGAAATTGTGATTTTTAATGCTAACTTCAGATAAAAAAAAGCTTAAATATCTTGAAAACACTAATTTTTCCTGTGATCCATTTTATACCTATGAAATAAGTAAAAACGGATACTATTTATATAAACGGCAAGCCAGGTATAGTGCTATCACCAGTGTTACCACGTTGAAAATTATATTTCATGATGTGGTATTTGTCAGATTACAAAGAAATTGTGTTTATTTAGGAAAAAAAAGCTTAGATTCAAGTTATTCGTGTGAAAACAGTAGAATTTGTGTAAAAATTTGTTTTATCACAAATGTGAATTTTGCATGTCCCTACATATTATATGTTGGAAATTGTTAAGATTCTTAATGAGGAGCTCACTTTGAGAGAATTTGTGATCTAATTCCTTGGCATTTCTTTGAGTCATTGATACTTGTGTTAAGGTGGAAAAATAATAAAAATGGATTTATATGACAAATGTAAACACCCTGATAAAGGATGCTATAATTATATTTGTGCTTGCATCCAACTCATGCATGGTTGTTTATCTTATAGATGAGCGCATCAGTTTTGAAGTGTTCCTACCTATCTATCAGGCCATTTCAAAAGGACGCACCTCTGACACCGCAGACGACTTTATTGAAGGTCTTCGCCACTTTGACAAGGATGGTAATGGCTTCATCTCATCAGCAGAGCTCAGACATTTGCTAAGCACCCTGGGTAAGTGATGTTTAGCTAGCTACATATCGTAAACTTAGTTGTCTTTGTCTTTATTCGTAATTAGCTATTCCTGGGAAAAACTACAGCAAAGACTGATAATGATATAATGACAAACACACTTCACTCCCTACACAGCTGCTAAACAAATATTTAGGGACTGTCTCTAGAAGACAATCTCTGGCTTGATTTTGTTCTAACAAAACTTTCTAGAAGGGAGTATGAAGTGGTCAACACAACTTCCTAAAGGATTACCAAAATACTGCAAAAAGAAAAGTTTAATGCTAAATCATGAATAGACATGTGTATAGGGACATATTCAATAAGGATGTACAAGTATTTGAAAATTCAAGTTAAAGTCAAGTTTTAGTAATGGTTTTAACTCGACTTGGAGATTTTTACAAAATTCAAAAATTTTGAGATTTTATTACAGCGTTCAGAGTTTAGATACTTTGATTCACTTTCAAGATGTCATTTTTATTTGGCATTTTACTTTATTTTCTCAAATTCTCTGGTTTGTTTTGGTCACCGGCTTACTATCCCTGTCATGGCTACACCTGAGTATAGGGAGGCTGTCGCTTTTAAGTCCTCAGGTAGACCTTCTCTTGGTGGTGACCTTCCCTAACTGAGGCTATGGGTGCTGATGATGACTTAGCTCATCCCCAACCCTCTCACTCCCAGCCAACTGGCCAGACCCTGTCCCAAGCTTGCTGACCAGTCTATCAACTCTCTCACTACCAGCCAACTAGCCAGACCCTATCGCAAGCTTGCTGACCAGTCTATCGACCCTCTCACTCCCAGCCAACTGGTTAGACCCTGTTCCAAGCTTGCTGACCAGTCTATCAACTCTCTCACTCTCAGCCAACTGGCTAGACCCTGTTCCAAGCTTGCTGACCAGTCTATCAAACCTTTCACTCCCAGCCAACTGGCTAGACCCTGTTCCAAGCTTGCTGACCAGTCTATTAACTCTCTCACTCCCAGCCAACTGGCCAGACCTTGTCCCAAGCCTGTTGACCAGTCTATCAACCCTCTCACTCCCAGCCAACTGGTTAGACCCTGTTCCAAGCTTGCAGACCAGTCTATCAACCCTCTCACTCCCAGCCAACTGGCCAGACCCTGTCGCAAGCTTGCTGACCAGTCTATCAACCCTCTCACTCCCAGCCAACTGGCTAGACCCTGTCCCAAGCTTGCTGACCAGTCTATCAACTCTCTCACTACCAGCCAACTAGCCAGACCCTATCGCAAGCTTGCTGACCAGTCTATCAACTCTCTCACTCTCAGCCAACTGGCTAGACCCTGTTCCAAGCTTGCTGACCAGTCTATCAACCCTCTCACTCCCAGCCAACTGGCTAGACCCTGTTCCAAGCCTGTTGACCAGTCTATCAACCCTCTCACTCCCAGCCAACTGGCCAGACCCTGTCCCAAGCCTGTTGACCAGTCTATCAACTCTCTCACTACCAGCCAACTAGCCAGACCCTATCGCAAGCTTGCTGACCAGTCTATCAACCCTCTCACTCCCAGCCAACTGGTTAGACCCTGTTCCAAGCTTGCTGACCAGTCTATCAACTCTCTCACTCTCAGCCAACTGGCTAGACCCTGTTCCAAGCTTGCTGACCAGTCTATCAAACCTTTCACTCCCAGCCAACTGGCTAGACCCTGTTCCAAGCTTGCTGACCAGTCTATTAACTCTCTCACTCCCAGCCAACTGGCCAGACCTTGTCCCAAGCCTGTTGACCAGTCTATCAACCCTCTCACTCCCAGCCAACTGGCTAGACCCTGTTCCAAGCTTGCTGACCAGTCTATCAACCCTCTCACTCCCCGCCAACTGGCTAGACCCTGTTCCAAGCTTGCTGACCAGTCTATTAACTCTCTCACTCTCAGCCAACTGGCTAGACCCTGTTCCAAGTCTGTTGACCAGTCTATCAACCCTCTCACTCTCAGCCAACTGGCCAGACCTTGTCCCAAGCCTGTTGACCAGTCTATCAACCCTCTCACTCCCAGCCAACTGGCTAGACCCTGTTCCAAGCTTGTTGACCAGTCTATCAACTCTCTCACTCTCAGCCAACTGGCTAGACCCTGTTCCAAGCTTGCTGACCAGTCTATCAACTCTCTCACTCTCAGCCAACTGGCTAGACCCTGTTCCAAGCTTACTGACCAGTCTATCAACTCTCTCACTCTCAGCCAACTGGCCAGACCTTGTCCCAAGCCTGTTGACCAGTCTATCAACCCTCTCACTCTCAGACAACTGGCTAGACCCTGTTCCAAGTCTGTTGACCAGTCTATCAACCCTCTCACTCTCAGCCAACTGGCCAGACCCTATCGCAAGCTTGCTGACCAGTCTATCAACTCTCTCACTCTCAGCCAACTGGCTAGACCCTGTTCCAAGCTTGCTGACCAGTCTATCAACCCTCTCACTCTCAGCCAACTGGCTAGACCCTGTTCCAAGCTTGCTGACCAGTCTATTAACTCTCTCACTCCCAGCCAACTGGCCAGACCTTGTCCCAAGCCTGTTGACCAGTCTATCAACCCTCTCACTCCCAGCCAACTGGCCAGACCTTATTCCAAGCCTGTTGACCAGTCTATCAACCCTCTCACTCTCAGCCAACTGGCTAGACCCTGTTCCAAGCCTGTTGACCAGTCTATCAACCCTCTCACTCCCAGCCAACTGGCCAGACCCTGTTCCAAGCTTGCTGACCAGTCTATCAACCCTCTCACAAGCTTGCTGACCAGTCTATCAACCTTCTCACTCCCAGCCAACTGGCCAGACCCTGTTCCAAGCCTGTTGACCAGTCTCCTGTCTCTCGTCTGCACTAATCTGGTTTACGCTGGGGTTCATCCCAACCTCCACCAGGCTACTCAAATCTCGGGGTACACCACTTTGAGTAGGAGAGGCTAAGTGGAACCCACTAGGTAGGCTTACTTTATTACTGCCTTGTTAATACCCCTATAAAGAATAGAAGTGTAAGAAAGTGTTGTTCCCATATTCACATATGCAACAGAAACATGGACAGTGAATGTAATAGAGACTAGTAAAGTGGAGGCCACGGGAATGAAGTTTGTGAGGAGCATGTTATCTGTCACGAGGAGAAACAAGATTAGGAATGAAGTTATCTGGGAAAGAGTAGGAGTACACGGAGTACATGAGATAGTAGAAGAAGCAATGCTAAGATGGTATGGCCATGTAATGAGTATGGAAAAAGAGAGGATGCCGAAGAAAATGTTGGAAATGAAGTATGTTGGAAAAAGACTGCAAGGGAGTCCAATAATGCGATGGGAGAAGCATATGAAAGAAAGTGTGCAAGTGAGAGGAAAAGAATGGAAGAAATTAAAGTAGGAAGAATGGTGAAAGGATAGAGGAAGATGGAGGCATTTTACTAAACTGACCCAGGCACAGCCTGGAAACAGTTGATGACTATATGAAAGGCTAGCCATCATCAGTTAAAGCACTTAATTCTAATTTATTTTTTCCACCCCATACACACATATCAACATTTATTTGGAAATACATAACCAAAAGGTTTGCAGTCATTAGAACAGTTACCATTTAAAGTAATATACACCTACATCCATATTCCATATACACACAAACACACCACACATATTTTTGTTAATATGATGTATAGAGAAGTTCATGTACTGGATGTTTATATCACATTTACAAACGTGATAGAAGCGTTTTTAAATGAGTTGTTTTGCCTGTAAAAGAAGGGGTTGAGAAGTTTACAAGTCTTTTTTAGACTAAAACAGTCTTTTATTTTCTAATTGCATAGCTGAAGTCGTAACATTTTCAAAACAATGGTTAAAAGTATCACTGGCACTAGTATTACCAAAAGTATACTTTGTTGAGGTTAGCCAGTTTGAATCTATATGAAGAAATTGTCTATTATCACCTAGAACATTTATTAGCTATTGACACTTTATATAGCATTTCAAATGGCTCTCGCAAAAAAAAAATAATTAAAATTTAAGCTTTGTGGCTATTGAAACTATTGATCAGTGACTCAATAATTGCAACATTTTAAAATTTCAGTCGATTTAACTGAGTGCCATTTCACATAAGGTTTGTGCGGGGTGCTTTCCATCATCAAAACACCATGGCACTGACTACCAGAGTGACATAAAGTGAAAATAAAAATGCACACACACACACCTCTAATATACAGGAACAAATATTAACATTTAAGATTACATTTCTTGATTTAAAATATGTTTTGTTTATTTAAAGCTACATCATCACTGACGGTAATTGTATTATTTATAAAGTGGAATTTACTATAAGTCTGATGCCAATATCAATAAATAGACACTCAACTTTTCTACATTCATTTTGATTGCCTGCCAGTCAATATATTTTTTTTCATATTTTTACCTACATATTGTGGCCAGCAAATATTACAGAGTGTTTGTTTTGGATTGGTAGGTAGGTACTGACAGCTACAAAAGCTGTTACTCAATTATCTTTCATTATATTCATGCATTCACACATTCACCCATTTTACAAGTTTTAAAATATGATACAAAGGTGGGTGCCAGGAGTCTCTGCATTATCTCAAGATGAGTCCATTTTGGATTGATAAAGAACTTTTCTAATATAATCTCGTTCAAACATCGAGTCTTTTGAATAATCTAATAAAGAGATACATTCACTTTATTTGTTCTTTGCCAAGGGATAGCTCGATTTTAATTTTACTTTGGTATTCTTTTTAAAATGAGAATGTTTGTTAGTTGTGCTACTGAATGCATGTTTATTATGTACATGTAGTTTATTTTTTAATTTATTGTATGTATATATTGTGGATAAAAATATTTCTTCTTAGTAGTAATAGTGTTGCCTGTTGCTATAAGGTCAGGAAACATTTAAATGGCTGCTGGCTTGCAGGTTTCTCAAAATATATCTTATCAGTTATCACCAGGTTAAAAGTTGACTAACCCATATTTTGTGATGTCTTGGAAGTCAAAACCAAGTTGTGTTTGAGTGTCTTTAGTGAATAAAATGACACCTGCCTCGGTGGCCGCATGGTCTAAGGCGTCACTCTCCTAGTAGACTAGACTGCTGATGACAGCAAGATTGAGGCTTAATCTCTGTCGGGTGTGTCCTAGTTTATTCTAAATGGTTTCCCCCTCTTTCTCCACACAAATGTGGCTACACTTCCTCAAATTCAACCTTCATCCTATCTAACCCACTCACAAGTATATAAACTTATAACCCCTAAAATGCGGTGATAAAAGAATTAAAAGGAAATAAAATTGGGATGAATAATTATTTTCAGGGGAGAAGTTGACGGACGAGGAAGTGGAGCAGTTGCTGGCTGGACAGGAAGATTCACAGGGGAACATAAACTATGAGGAGTTTGTCAGGATGGTCATGTGCGGCTAGCACCACCCTCTCAATCTGGTGCAAGTGTGGAGATATACGGATGATGATGGCTCACTCCAGTCAAACTTAACTGCTTACAACACTTGCAAACAGATATATAATAAACATACTAAATAATTCTATATATTTATGACAGAAATACTAAAACATTTTCAGAACCTACCTAGTTTTGTTGCCTATTGAATGTTATTCATGAATAAAGTACTACTAACATAATTTCTAAAGTATTAAAAAAGGGAGGTAATGTATTCTAATTTAAAGAGCTATTTTTAGTTTATAAAAAACTCAAGTTTGACAAGTTGAGTATTTGTGTCACTACGATGCCACTAAAGATATAGTCACTTAGTGTCAATGCACCAATAAATACACTAACATTCTTATTTTCTATTTAACGTGTTAGATCGTTATGTTTTTAATAGTTAGTAAACTAACACATATAATTAACCTTCTCTTGATTGATTTTTATAAATTTTACAGTCTGTTTTATATGTATGTTGGTAAAGTGAATCAATAGTTGTGAAAATTGCATTGCATTGCATTGTATTAATAATTTATTTTTCATGAAGTGTATTTTTTACTACAATTCTGAATAAATTGATATAAAAATAGTTGTTCATTTGTAACTAATTACATATTACAGCATAGAGGTGTGCGAAAGCTTTACCAATCAAAATATTGATAGCAAAAATACTTAATTTATGGCCAATTAATCCCATTATAGACTGTTGTATACATTACAAATTAATATTCATCTGGAAAAAAGCTGAAGTAATTGACTTGTATGTTATGATAGTAACTTAACCTTAAGTAACTGGCACTGTTGCATTTTTGCAACAGCTGTAATATTTTTGAAAATTAAATGTAATTAGGTCGGATCCCGTACAAGTATTCCTCATTTAATTCCTGCTGTGTAGTATGATGCAATCAAACATTCAAAAAAAGTTAAGTTTCTGAGATATGGGAGTTTTAACTGATATTATGCAGGAATATTGTGAATGTGTAACAGCGCCAGTTGTTATGTCATACGTTTGGCTCATTGCCGCTGTGTTTACATTGCATATTTTGTTCAAGTTCTATCACGTTGCTTTATTTCGCTATAGTTGTTATTCACGTACGGTCAATATTATGCATAAAAATACAAAATGAAGGAAGGAAATCGAGGAGAAGTCTTTTTTCAACAAAAACATAAGTAAAACTGCAGAAAAATGGTTGATCAGGATAGTATGAGAAAATAATAAGAGTAATAATATAAACGTTATCAATAATTTTGTAATACAGTAAAATTTAAAATATGTAATGCCTTACAATATTGTTATATTTTTAAAAATAATCTATGTTTTTGTGACGGTTTAACATTTTTGTAATTTTTTAAAAAATAAAATTTATAAAAATACAATACTATTCAAATATTTATACAATAATATTACTTCAATAGTAATATTATTTATTAAAGTATAGGTTATTGATTATTATTTAAAATATAATGGATGTTGCAAAAATGCAACGGTGCCAGTCCCCGGAGGGTATATTAAAATGAAATATCACAAACAATTGTGAAATAAACCAATTTCAAGTCATTTTAGTGTATAAAATTATGTATAAATAACCACAATTTTCATTCATAAAACTAACAATAAATATTCAAAATTGATTTGGGGTTGAGAATATTTAATATATTTGATAGTTTGGTTCGAATTGCAAAATTGGACTTTGCACACCCCTATTACAGGACCTATTTTGTATGTGTAAAATACTAGGTTTAATATGCCTTTATTTGAGGTAAAATAGTGTGAATTGACTGTTTTAAGGGAAACAGTGCCTTGCCAGGCTGTGCACATAAAATGCACACCAATCTTTTTACCCGTTTCCTCAAAGTATTACAAGTTGGTGTTTTGAAATGAGTCAGTCACAAACTCGTTCAATGACAATATGGTTGAGTGACATAGTGCATGTAAATGTTTAAAATAGAGCCAAAAGGGCTTTTCAAATAAAAATTCAATAGGTAACTCCTGAAAACCACAGACAGTATGGCGATCATGATGTAAGAGAGAGTTTGCTTGTGTCGGGCTTGTTGAATGATTTTCAACATTTCAACGCATGTTGGTGAAACTTACTCTGCCTCTTGTGTTTCACATCGATTTGCCCTCCCTGCGTCAAAACTTAGCTAGCCTCGGCCTGATTCGATTGGCTTGCTTGTGTAGGTCATTAATTTGTCACAATTCTGCAGCTTACAAAATCATTTTATTAGTGTTTTTGAATTGATATTGTAATTTTTATGTGTTTTTACAAAATAAAATAACATTCCTAATTTTGTTACTGGAAAAAATGTCTGAAATTAAAATACTGTAATGTACTTACTAATGTTGCATGGATATGATAAATTGTGATATTTTAGTCAATAAAAGTACTTAAAATTTATATTGTGAAGTTTTCTAAGTAAATAAGAATTATTTCCTTAATTCAGATAGATAAATATAAACACCTTTGGAAGTGTATATATTTTATGTTTGACAATGAGGAGGCTCGATGGCTAAATGACTATACAATGATAGAAAATTAAAAAATGACTAATTAATAACTTATAGAGAGATATGCAAAAGACAGAGTTTTTTTGGGGGTAAAAGCAATGGTAATTTACGCAGAAGGTAGTTTTATTATTTACTTTAATACAAGTCAAATTACTAATCATTAAAAAATTAAGGTTGAAGTTCAGAATGAGTATTTATTCTCTATTTCTCCACCTCAAGTTAAAATAAACTATTGTGACATTATTAACTATACTAAAGTCTGTTCACCGTAGGAATTGTTTTCTGAAAGGCCTTTTTCCCTACCATAAAGCTATTATATAGTAGGATATTGGTAGGAAAAAAGGCCTTTCAGAGAGTAATTCCTACCGTGAATGGAGTATAGCTGAAAACATTGCCATTGTGGCCAAATTATTTTCCTTAGGGCTAGTTCTTTTGTTGGTCAGAATATTATGGTACAGTACTGTACGTTGCAAGAAATCTTTGAGTCAACACATGGTTACCATATTGTCTCCTCACATTTCCTAGCAAATGCCAGGTTTGACAAAGTAACTACCTGCATCACTTTTATAATGTCCGCTACAGTGTCCTTTGTTTTATTTTCAACACATTGCTTCCATTCACAGTAGCTGGTAAGGGTAGTTTTGTGTCAAGTGAGCCAATAATTAACACTTTTGATCCCATGATGAAACTTTCCACAAATGATGCTAAAATATACAATTTCCTGTAGAATTTTTATTAAATTTTAATATCAGGATGACCTGGGGTCATAGGGGTAAGGTGTCGGACTTCTTTGCTGGCGGTCTGGGGTTCAATCCTCTGTTCCGGCACAGATTTATCTGATTGCCAAACCCTTCCTTCACCTCTGACAAGACGAGTATTAATCACAACTTGTGAATGTGAGGAATGTTAGGCCTCCACCGTGGTTCGGATTCCACGTTAAACTGTAGGTCCTCCATTTCATCTCACAATCGCCCTACCATTACACATTAGCGTAAGTGCATATAACCCGAACAGCTATTAAGATGCGTTGCTATTAATTATAATAATTTAATATTAGATTTTTGAGAAATTCAAGGTCAAATATTTTATGGCATAACCTTGAAATTAAAAACTGTCCAAAACTATTGATATTACGTATCTTGTGAAAGCTTCTAAAATAAGCTACAAAATATTTTATTCCCCAACATTCTATTTAATTTATAGGTTGAGTAACATTTATTTTGTAGTTGTATGTCGCCAGATTTTTTTTTTTCAATTATAAAATTACTGCAGATATAAATATAAAAATTTGGATTATTTTAAATATAACTCGGGTATACATAAGGTGAGCCAAATATGAAAAAAAAAACCCAAGAGGGTAGGTGTTAAAATATTGGATCACTTGACCCTTACCTAGTTCTTCCTAGTCCATGTCTTTTCAAGCTAAATTTCCACTATTCAAGTAAAAATAGAAAAATTAGTGTTGTTATAGATGCCAAGTTTCCATGCCCCTACCTATAAGTAATGTAAAATGTCTGACAATGAGAAGGCCTAAAGTCTAAATGGCTGTACAATAATGGAAATTAACAAAATAAAGAAAAATTAATAATCTATGGGTAATGTAAAATAACAATGATGAAAGTGTATAAGGAGGTTAAAACCATTGCTTGAAAGGTTAACATTTTTAAGTAATTTTTGAAAAGTTGCAATAGACCTACAAAATTCATTCTGATTGATTGACATTTTGGCATTTGCCAACTAAATGAAATTACTTGACCCAGTGACAAAGGCAAGATTGTCAAATGGGAAGGGGAGGGGGGCTATGGTGGTGGATCAATGACATACATGCAGGGTTGTTTGTGGAAATATTCCTCTAGAAGCTACCTATTTGGAGAGGCTTTTTATGGTAATTGGTCGGCAAAGGAGGACCACAAGTAGTTTGTATTAGTTTTAAAAACATTAGTTAAAAGCACATCTTCAAACAAGTTTTTAATTGATTTCTGATGATTTATTTTACAAGAGCAAAATTATCTTAAATAACAATAGATATTAAAAAAACATGTTAAAGTGAACTAACACAATATGGCTTTTACAATGAAAAATTGAACTCGGCTCACACTTAAAATTGCTGCACTGGACAAGAAGTAATGGCTGCCTCTTAAAGAAGATTGATCATTTACAATCCAACACCTCGACCTAGGATACATTTGCTTACAACCCTAGGAAGGAGAGAGAGTAAAATAAGCGAATAATCTTCATAAAAGTGGAAACCATAAACACAAAAAGGAGAAAAAAGAAATTGGTAAAGAATGATAAGACTGGTTTTTTTTTTTAATTTTGTGGTTTTTGGTTTACATTTTAGGAATATTTGTTATGTGTTTCACACTCCCTCCTGACAAGTTTTGATAAAATGAAACCTAGGTCGAGTTGTTGGCTAGCAACAATGAATCTTCTTCAAGAGACCATAATATAACATGTGATCTGTGTTCTTCTTTTCATTATAAAAGCCAGATTGTGATTGTTCCCTTTTATATATTTCTATCCAGCTTTCTTTTACCTTATCCCATTATGTAACAAAATGTACCTCAAAAAGTGAAAATATATTTTCTTTAAAGAAATATAGGCTAAGCAGAAATTTATTAAACTAGAGTATAAAGTAATAGTAAGTGGCATTAATTTATTAGTAACACTGCATAAAACATAGTAGGTTTATTTGATAGTTACACGTTACTTTATACTTTATTCTAACTGTATAATCTGCAGTTTGTAACTCTTGATAAATATTAACACTATTTTTAATAATAATAATATAGTGAAATGTTTATTATTATTATTATTATTATTATTAGCACCGCGTCTTACTACCCGTTCGGGATATACGCACTTATGCTAATGTGTAATGGTAGGGTGATTGTGAGATGAAATGGAGGACCTACAGTTTAACGTGGGATCCAAACCACGGTGGAGGCCTGGCATTCCACACATTCACAAGTTGTGATTAATACACGTCTTGTCAGAGGTGAAGGAAGGGTTTGGCAATCAGATTAATCTGTGCCGGGACCGAGGATTGTAGTGAAATGTTATCAATGTTGAAAAAAAAAAGTATTTTCTAATAGGCTCTTCCTTTTGTATTCTTACTTTATATATTCTAATGATTTAGTATGCTGTGCTGTACATCATATAACTGAAAAATAATTAAGACAAACTATTCGACACCTTAGCTAAGTCGGTAGCATGTTTGTCTACTGAGCTAAGCGTCCCTGGTTTGACTTCCGAAATGGCCGAAAAATTTATCATTGGTGAAATGTGGGTTTACCCTTTCACATTGATAAATTAACGGCCGGGGACTGGATGTTGTGGCTGTCCTAGTCTTAAGTTAGATTATGAGGCAATGAAGCTACGAACAGGCCATCAAGCGGTAGTGTAAAATATATGGCTTGAATAAAAAACTGACCCAAGCCATAGGCTGGAAAGAGTAATGGATGTAAAAAGAAAGTTAAGACATTCTCCTTTAATTAGGTAGGTACATTATTTTTTATAGTTAGATTGTGGTAACTTAATTTTAAGTTTTCTATGAAGGTAAATTGAGAGGCATGGAAATTGAAGAGCAGATTCAAAATAAATGTTATTAATTTTCTAAATAGCATTTTTTAGCATAGAATAGCCCTTTGTGGCATATATTAAGACACTTAATATAAGTTTAATCTCATTATAGCTTGAATATCAATACTGAAAGTACCTGTACTTAACATTAAAGAACCTAATTTATTTCGGAAAAAATTGGCAATTTATTTTTGATAAATTAGCTTTTCATTTAAAACTTTCTTTTGATCTACTAATACAATAGGAAACTGACACTGAATGTATGCTGTTAGATGATAATACATACATACTTTTATGTTGTATATCTTTATAAGAAAAACCTTTTTGCTTTATGAGGTAAATGTATTATATGTGGAAGAAGGTACAGGAAAGGTGGATGAAACATATAAAAGGGATAAACACAATATGGCTTTTACAATGAAAAGAAGAACACAGTTCACACTTTACATTGCTGCCACTGGATAAAGAGGTAATGGTTGTTCTTAAAGAAAATTGATCGTCACCACCCAATCCCCCTAACTACTTTTATGTTGTAATTCTAGTTTCAACCAAAAAAGAATCAAAACAAGTAACATTTTTGGTTCGAACACACAGTTCATAGATTTACTGTGGAAACAGATTTTCACATAAAGTAGTTTCAATTTAGTGCCCCTATTAAACCTAAAAGTGTAAATTTGCAAATACTTCTTTTTAAATATCACAAAAATTTATTTTTACTGCCGATCCAATATTATTTTTCTGTGTGTACTTTATTTTAAAAACAATAATTTCTAGCAGGAGAATTTTGTTTTCATTTATCAATAAAATCAACCAAAATATAAAAAAATGTTAAAATAGGAATTTAATCATTCATATCATTCACATTGGCAAGGAAAATTGTGGTAGGGATCTGGATACAACCACCCTTCACCCCTCTCCCCCATCCAAAAAAACTAAAATGGCAACTAATATGACATTTATTTGAAACCGAGCGACCCATGTACACATTGAAAGCATTGCTTGCCTATTTTAAGTGAAATAAAACCTTATTTTATGTTAACAAATATCTTTAAAATCATAAACCTGATATATTTGATGATCTTGGCAGAAGTTTGGTTTGAGGATCGTATTTGTTTGCGCTGCCTTAGAGTATATAATATTATGTATGAAATAAAGTGCATTGAGCAAAAACATTAGTGATAAATAAAATGATAGAATATTAGGAAAATGGTATAGAACAAATAAAAGTAAAAACACTGACACATATTTACACACACTTCAATATTTCAATGCTATTGTTGCATCTTCCTCAGGAAGTTACTTTTATTTGTGCTCTACCATTTTCCTAATATTCTATCATTTTATTTATCATTAGAGTATATAATAGTAATAGATCTAAAAAGTGCTCTTGATCAATGTTGGCGTATGTGCAGGGTCAATTTTGTGTATATATGTAATAGATCTAAAAAGTGCTCTTGATCAATGTTGGCGTATGTGCAGGGTCAATTTTGTGTATATATGTAATAGATCTAAAAAGTGCTCTTGATCAATGTTGGCGTATGTGCAGGATCAATTTTGTGCTAGTCATGTGTTCAGGGCTGCTCTAATCGATGTTTATTCACATTATTCAAGTCTTTTTATCTTGTAGTCCTACTATATTTATTTTAATCAAGCAGAGTTTTATGTATTCAACATAACAATTAAATTCATTTTATAACACTAAAATTATTTAAATAAAAAATTTGAAGCCCTAAGGCTTTGGTTACAGTGGAAGCGTACTCGTGCACAAATTATTGGAGATAGCCCTTTGTTTTAAGTAAATGGATCCCGCCTTAGAATTATATTTTCTTGAAAATAATTATTTAAAGTTCCTCATTTCAAAGAATACTCCTAGAGAATACTGGGTGAACCCTTTATTTTCCCAACGCAATTTAAGTGAATACTATTTATTACAAGAGCTATCTAGTCAATCCACCAAATTTTACGAATACTACCGAATGTCTTTTAGTACATTTAATTATATAATAAGTACAATAGAGAGAAGAAAAAAAGCTAAACGTAATTTCTGGGAATGTAGTTCACCATCTGAAAAATTGTCAATTAAATTAAGGTAAGCTAATGTACAATAAATTAGTGCATGTTTAAATAATTTTAGGAAAGTGTTTTGTTCAAGTGAAACTACTAAAATACGTAACTAGAGGTTGGACCTCTTCATTGGTTTCTGGTAGATGTGCTGGTGTTTCAATCATTTCACTTGTCTATGTGAATCCTGGTGACGGCGTTCATGACTGCACAGACATTACAGAGGAAGATGGATATACTGTGTGCATTGGCATCATGGGTGGAGACACTGCCTCCGCATCAATAAAAACTTGCTGCAGTTTCATTTGAACCATGAGCTTCCAGTCAGCCCTAACATTTCTAAAGTGTGGCAGCAAACACAGTAGAAAATGATAGAATCTAAATGTTTTCAGGAGGAACTTTGTTTAAAGAAACTCAGTTTTTCTTTTTCTAGCTCTAGTAGCTTTTGTTGTATGCCTGATTCACGCTTCTTCTGTGATACTGCTTTTGAAAATCTATTATTTTGATTTACAAATGTTTCTGCTGAGATGTTTTTGAAAGGAGGGTCCATTTCAGCCAAAGGGCTTTCGCCTCATTTGAATGGTTTTTGAAATCATCCTCCTCTTGAACAAAAGAATGGTGTTTATTTGAAGTGTATCCTTTTGTGATAAGAGGTTTTCAGGTGAAAGTGTTGGAATATTTCCTGATGATTCTCTTGGTGACATTTGGTCAGTCAAGAAGGTTAAGATGTTGAAATATGGCCACGAAGAACCAGCTTTTCTGCCACCAGCGGCACCAGAACCTTTTTTTGCTCGAATTTTCAGCAATTCACAACAATATGTATCTCATAATCCTTTCCACTTTCCTTTTACGGCCTCACCTGAAATAAAAAATATGGCTAAAATATATGCATACATATGTTTGTGATTGTGTATGCATGTGTTTGGGGGGAGCTAGGGGTGTTAAAATTTTTAATATGTGTGTGAGAGTATATTAAAGTAGAATTCTATTGGTTTGTAATATATTATTTTGTGTTTTTTTTAAGTAAAACTCTACATTTATGTTACCTATGTATTATTTGGTTTTTTTGCAGGTACTTATCAGCTGGTCTTGGTTTCCAGTCCCTGGCTTTTTCATTTAGAATGTCACACTGTACAGTAAGAAAACTTATTTACGAAACATGTGAAGCTATATGGAACTCATTTCAATATCAACATTTACTTTTTCCCACGGAGGAGATTCTAACTATAACTGCAAAGGAGTTTTATGAAAAGTGGGACTTCCCAAACTGTGTAGGCTGCATAGATGAAAAGCATATTCGCATGAAATTCCCACAGTTAGATCAGGTACAATATTTTTTAATTACAAACATTTCTACTCTAGAGTGTTGCAAGTGGTAGCTGATGCAAAATGTAGGTTTTTGTGTGTTGACATCGGTGGTTACAGAAAGCAAAGTGATGGTTTAACATTTATGGCATCTTCACTCTAACATCAATTGGAAAATGGCTCATTGAAATTAAAAGAAAGAAGAGAATTGCCTAATTCCAACATAGAACTACCTAATGCATTACTTGTTGATGAAGCATACCCCTTTAAACCATATTTGATGAAACCTTACTCTAGGAAAAATCTTAAACGAGAGGAAGAAATTTATAATTACAGACATTCACAAGGTCGCAGGGTTGTGGAATGCGCTTTTGGGATATTGGCTTCAAAATGGAGAATTCTCAACAAGTGCATTGAAACTCATCCTGATAAGGCTGATTTGATTGTAAAATGTATTTGCTTGCTTCATAATATCGTTATTGATAGAGAAGGCATCTCTTCATTAACTATGTTGAAGGCTCAATGTTCAGCTTTTGAAAGTACCGGAGATGTTGGATGGTCACGTGCAAACAACAGATGCGCTAACACTTCTTATGAAATAAGAGAAGCTTTCAAAATTGGAGCTATCCCACACCAATATAGGGACACGCAGTATTGTTAAAAATACATTACCGGTAGTAAGAACTGCAAAAAAATTATTTTTAAAATTAAAAAATAATATTACAATAAAGGTGTTTTTCACATAATCACTTGATGAATTTAGTTCTTCTGCAACTTCATTCCATAATTTCTTCAACTTGTCATGATTATGGTAGCTTTTGCTTCTCTGATCCCACAAAGCCCTTTCCTTAAAAACCAAACTAATAAGTGTTTTCAAACTCCATAATTTTTATTCTTTACCACTTTAACTATTCCAAAATCTTTGAAATAAATGTTGTTCACGTGAACGAAACAAACTTGTTTGAACTTCTAGCGATTCATGCATACTTGCGCAACTAATTCGCTTGTAGTGTAACCATCACCGTTATGCATCACATGTTTGTTTCATTCTGGTGAATATGGGCGTATTTGCGCAATGTTGAGTTCGCGCAAATACGCTTCCACTGTAACTACAGCCAGTTGAATTTGGAGTGGTTTTTATATCTACACTAAGGCTAGTTACTTATAATTACAGGGTCATACATAGACGCTTATTTTTGGGGTGTGGTTATTCCACCCGTGAAATCCCCCAACTGAAAAATCAAGGAACTCTAAATTTTTAAACATTTGTTCTCAGTTCAAAGTGCCATAAAACATTAAAGGGTTGTGGATGTTATACATTTTATAATATTCCAATAAGTTACAAGTATTGACATTGAATATGAATACACAAATAAATTAATAATATTTTTGGGTGGCAGGACCTGCGGGAGAAAGACATAAACTAGTGAGATGCGGTGACAAAAAAACAACCTTGTTGGAACCATAATTAATAAATAGTCTTCATTCATCCTAAATAAGCTTTGGTTTACCTTGAAAGGTAGCGAGGTTCCTTTGATTGTTTTCATGATGGCACAGGTTCTCTAACTATGATTATTCTGCGTACAACCAGAACAGGTAGTAAGACGCGGTGCTAATAATAATAATACTATTCTTATTCGCGACCCTTTTTCATAAGATAAAATTATTAGCAACCCCGGGTCGTAATGGATGAGTTAAGTTTTTTTATACTCTAGTCAGTTTATGAGCAGTTTTAGATCAAATGAGAGAAAAATAATAAACACATTTTTTGCATAAAATGTAGATGCAATTATATTTAATATTATTATTTACATTTTCATAATTTGCAAACTTCACATGTAGAGATTAAAATATTAAAAAATGTAGCTGTTACAAATAATAAGTACTAAGCATAGACATGTTATGAGATGGATGAGCTTGCTTATTTTGACTCCATAAATAAGAGTTTTCTCAAATCCTCTTTTCAACCAACAGAAGATTAAGAAGAATGAATGTCATAAAATGTTTATTTCTTCAATAAACTAAACAAATATAGAATAAAAGGTTGTAGTATATTATAATTTCAATAGTCCTATAGTAAATATTAAATTTATTCATGTTTGTTAATGTTTGCTATGAACCACAGAATCTTTATTGTTATTGATATGTAAAACTGACATAAAAATAGATAAAACTTTTGATAAGCTTTTTATGTGGTCTGGTTTTAGTTATTATGCCTTTTTTGATTAATTTGTTTTGTTTTATTTTTCATTTTTATACTTTTAACTAGGCCTACATTAAAACAACATATTCTATAAAACACAAAATTAAATAAATCAAACTACAAAACAAAAATAATCAATGTCTTAAAAACCTATATAAATATGATTTTTTTAGCACAGCATTTTACTACCTCTTAAGCTTATCCGCATACATACTAACTATGCTAATGAGTTAATGATGAGGAAGGTTGAATATAGAGGAAGTGTACCCTCATTTGTGTGGAAAGAGAGTGAAAACCCATTTTGAAAAAACCACCCTCGGTACACCCGACCGGGATTTTAACTTTGTCTCCCTGTCATTAAGTACATGTATTAAAATGTTCTTGTAATGGCTGGAACTATCTAGTTATTAGTAAAAAATGAAAGAAATGAAAATATTTGTATTCGACCAATTTTTAACAGTCTGGTCACAGTTACTTTTTATGTTCCTCACAATTCTATTAATACTATTGGTAAATTAGGCTTCTACTTCCAAATAATGTAACGTAACGTCCAAGATGCAAACATCAGTTACGGCAGCTAATTGGTTACTGACCATTGGAGGTATAGCTCGAAGCAGGGGAGGCTCTCTTGTCGGGGAGGGAAGTGGGGATGAATTATTGTTCAGGCAATACATGTATATTTGACATACGAGAGCATTCTAGAGCTAAGACTGTTACCATTCAGGGTATTGAAAGGTAGCCTACATGGTGAACCTAAACAGTGTTTTGTTGTACCTCGCTAAAAATGTGAAGGACCGCTGAATGGGCCTACCTGTATTGTATCTGTGAACAATTTGCTTCTTACTTACTTTGCAGTGCCTCTAAATGTGTCTGTTGACTGACATGAATTAAAATTGGTTTCATGGAACCTTAAAAATAATTTTAGCAGTAACTTAGCCGAAAACATTGTTAGCTAGTAAAGATGTATATGTAGACCAAAACCAACATTTATTTTTTATTTGTTGTCATATTGATTATTAATACGTGTATGGCCTGCTTCAGTGGCAGAACAGTCTAAGGCATCATTCTTGTTTTAGACTTGACTGATGATGACGAGGAGATCAGGATTCGAATCTCTTTTGGGTCTACTGAGGGTGGTTTTTCCCAAATGGTTTCCCACACTCCTTCCACGCAAATGTGGGTATACTACATCTAAAATACATTTACTCCCTCATCCCTACCCTATTATAGTAATATTATATATCATGTATAGCCTGAATAGGTACAGAAGTAAGATGCATGACTAAAGAAAACCATCACTAAGGAAGAAGAAAGTTTTGCCCTTCATTTCGTATTCTCGTTTTAAATTTAGTAAGCCAGATATAGAAGACATTCATTAAAACCTGGCAGGTATGTCCGTTCACCATGTTGAAAACATTTGACAGTTCTGGTGAATACTTTTATAACAATTGTTAAACATTAAAACACAATGTGGCTACAAGTGACAACTGGCATATAATAGGCCTATGTGTATTTTAAACTAGTACAGCCATGATTAGAGTGGGCGAGAACTGGATCTAATGAGAAGAGGACAGCAGAGAGTTGTGCTATAGGTGTGTGAGATCTGTTATGGAGAAGAGAAATGCAAGAAAGTCTTGTTATACAGAGTGTACTTTGTACCCATTGTCACATCTGCAGCAGAAACATGGACAAAGAATGTAAGAGAGACTAGGAAAGTGGAGGCCATGGAAATTAATTTTGTGAGGAGCATTTTAGCTGCTATGAGGAGAAACAAAATTAGGAATGAAGTTATCTGGGAAAGAGTTGGAGTACAGGGAGTACATGAGATAGTAGAGGAAGAAAGACTGAGATTGTATGGTCATGTAATGAGAATGGAAAAAGAGAGGATGCCAAAAAGTGTTGGCGATGAAGTATGTAGGAAAAAAAACTACAAGGGAGGTCAAGAAAGTGATGGGAGTAGCAGATGAAAGAAAGTGTGCAAGTGTGAGGAGAAGAATGGAAACAATTAAAGGAGGAAGACAGAGGCATTTGACTAAAGTGATCAGATGAGGTATGAGTATTGATTTTTGATGCAAAACAATAGAAGCTATCCTCTGTATATTTGTGTATCTTCCCTCATTTAAATTGTTTATTTTTCAATAGTAGTTTCAATAGTTCAAGAGTAGTTGGTTAACGCGCTGGTTTGTGTTTAGCCAGACTCCCGAGGACGGGGAGATCGAGTTTCAAATCTCGGTCGGGTGAACTTGGGGTGGTTTTTCTTAAATTGTTTTCGACTCTCCCTCCACACAAATGTGGGTTCACTTCCTCTAAATTCAACCTTCCCAATTCCTAACTCATTGGAGTAATTAGTACTTAAGGATATAACCCGAACGGTTAGTAAGACGCGGTGCTAATATTATTATTATTAATAGCAAGTCACATGACACTGCGATTGCATTTACAGTGTATTTGCCAACTGACGACTTCTGAATAAAAACTATCGATTATAAATCGATAGTTTGAGCTCGATAACTAAATCCATTCTTCATTCTACTGAATGTAGACAGTACTGACCTACTGACAAGCTTTTTTAAAGTTCACAATTCGTCCTCTCTAATTAACCAACCCTAATTCCTATACTGTACCAATGAAGCAAGTATAATCTACAGGCCTACTAATTGGTTAAGAGTACCTCTGTTCTCCAATTTTAGAAATCTCTCCTAAATTAATTACCCCTATACATTTTAAGTTTAATTTTTCAAAATAAAGTATGTGAGCCGCTCCACCTTAAACATCTATCAAGGTCACGGCATAAAAATCACCATTATTAAGGATTAACATATTTCTAACTAAAAAAGTAGCAGGACTATGGCAGTAAATGAGGTCATTTTTTGTTTGTTTATTTACACCAGTCATAAAACAGACTCGTACAACGTTCATCAATAAAGTGAAATAAATGCTACATGATTCAATCAAAAGAAACAACCCTAGTTAATTAAAATTTAGGAAATATTGTTCTACTTTAAACCAAATCAAAATAGATAATTTTAATAACCAAACAAAGTGCTATAAAATAATTGTTCGTCTTGGTTGGCTTACTTGATTTTCAAGGACACAATTGTTTATTCTCCACACCCACCATTGATTTATTTTGATATAGGTACTGTTAATATTTAATTGATGACAACGTTTATATAACTATACTAAACAAACTTTTTAAAATGTAGAAATACAATTTGAGTAAGATAATGGTTACTTACTATCACAAATGGTGCTCAGCATCCTTTAAATTTAGAGTGATATGCTTAAATAACACATTTCAAAACGCGCGCTTTTTTTTTGTTAACCCACTGCGGAGTTTTGTACTTTTTAAATTTAAAGAGTTTAAAAATTCGCAGCATTATCTAATTGATTTTATTTAGTTTTGATTTGTAAATTACTATCACTAGTAGAACTTATTGATTAAATATCTGCAAATTTGATATATTTATTTTATTGTAAATAAGCCTAATGTTTAGTTGGATATTAACTACGCGAAAATAAAATATCTTGAAAACCCGGCAAGTGAAACATCTTCATATCCTTGATTGGCTGACTCCCAGAAAACCAGCTGATCGTATATAGAATCGTATAGATAAATTTATATTTTAATCACAGACATAATTATTAATGTGATTTAAGTGAAAGTAACATATTTATTTATGCCATAAGGTTTGCTCCTCTATGTTTATAGTTGCCTTTTATATCAAGATGTAATTCAAGTGGAGAATAATAAGTTTTTATTGTCGAAGGCGTGTTGCCAAGTCTCGAGGAATGTCGATTGACTGCTAGTGTGACGTCACAAATTATGTGATGATTATGGCGAGTGAGGCGGTGAGCAAAATTGTAAGTATTTTCTATAGAATTGTGGAGCTAATAAGAAATAATGCAATGATTGCTTGTATTAATGTTAAAAGACAAAGTGTTATGAATGCATTGATATGTTATATTTATCCTGTGCATTAAAATTTCATTTAGAAATCTCATATTGAAAATTACACTGCAGCAGTCGCAAGGTTGTGCTGTCCCTACGAGGCTACGAGATGGCAAATAACCTTGAGAAATGAGAATTGGGGAATTAATGCACGATAGCGGCTGTCATTGTTTATGTGAAAGGTTGTCAATTAAAAATTGAGTGTGTATTCTAAGTCAATTGATTGCCGAAATGGTAAGTGCTTACTTTGAATCTGAAATGGTTTTTTTAAGGTTTGAAAAACATCTGTCACATTGTTAGCTAACAAATGACATTATTTTGAGAAAGTGTCGATTCAATGGAAAAAAATAAGTAGGTCGTTTAGGTGATAGTCGAAAGGTTGCTTTAAAGTGTAAACGACAAGCTCAGCCACAAAACCTAATAATGATTTGATCAATGTTGATAATAATTTTATGTCAGTTAAGCTTTGTTCTATTTATAGAATAACAAAACAAAGCTAAAGGAGATAGCTAAAGTGAAGCGACCTGCCGACATTGAGCATAGTCAAGGTCTTAATTTAAGAGTATTGTTGGGCAATACAGCAGTTAATAATTAATAAAGGAAAGGTTATTTATTAATAACACTTTACGGGAAAATTAATGTTTCACATTTTCTAATCAAAATAAATAATTGGAGATTTTCACTCAAGCTATTCTTTTTATTTTATAGATTTTTTGGCTTAGAAGTACATAATATCTAATTCATTCTTATTGTTTACAGCTTACTTTACATGTTCAGACAATTTAATCAAAAATTAAGACACATGTTCATAGAATGTTAATTCCATTATTTGGTCATCCATTCAAAACAAAATCCATAGGATTAATAATGACACTTTTAAGAATAGTTTATTGTGTATGATAAATAATCATAGTTGGAAATGGTAGAACTAAGCCTATTTCTTCAAATAAAATAATTAAAGCATTATTTTATTTAACATACTTAGGCTTATTCAAATTTTTGCGTTATTGGATGTTTAGGGCTTACTTTTATATATATATATATATATTATATATATAAGAGGATGGTAAGAAATTTACTTTGACACATAACATAAAATAATCTTATTTTTAATATAAATGACATCTATGGATCAATTCATAACACTACTAATAATTGGTAAGTTTTATAGCACCTGAAATTAAAGACATATTCACCTAATTCACAGGATTTTGCTCAGCCATGTTGCGTGTCATTCTGGGAACTAGTGTCACTGTTCATCCACAAAAAACCCATCTATAGCCTACATGGGTGCTGGGAAGGTAGGGGCTGGGGGGCGTAGGGGGGTTATGGGGTTCAACCCTCCCCCTGATATTTCCCCAGTATTAAGCTCAAAGATGACCTTTTATCAAACTTCAAATAACTTAAAGAGGCATTCACTTTTCCCAAATTTGCCATAAAAAGACCACTCCAAATAGCTTTTAAAGGCATTTAATTTTTGAAAAAAGAAAAAAACCCAGTAAAGAAAACTAAATAATTTCTAGGGCATTCCAAATTTCAAAAACATTCTTACCAAGCACCATTTCTAATATATTCTAAGGAGCCTAATTTAAGCCTGTAAAAGTTCCGGTGAACCATACTTAAAATAGTGTTTTAGAAGCATCTAATTTTCAAAAATTGTCTGAAGGGGGACTACTCTAAATAGCCTCTTGAAATAGATTCATATCTCAAAATATTTCATGGCGTAGCAAATAGCTGTTAATGAGGACTATTACAAATAGCTTCTAGGAGTATCAAAATTTCTAACATTAACTGGGGGAGAGGAGAATAGAAAGTCCCTAAAACTTGAGTATTACTATATGTTGCCCACCTCTGCCCTAGATCATTCGACCACCGAAGAAGGCTATATGATTTTAAAATTGCTAGCTGCTCCATTTTAAAGTAGAACCCATAACACTTTATAGTCTAGAAATTACGCAAAATTCAATGGGACAATTTTTTTAACTAGCTCTAAGTAATTACTCAGGTTCTATTGAATCTAGAAAGCTAATAACACACCTGATGATTCTTTGAATTGAAAAATGACACCTGGTTAGGGGACATGGGAATCAAACCCAATACCTATGGCTTAATATGCCAATGCTCTTAACACTGAGATATGAGGTGAACTGGATAGAACTAGCTCAAGATAAGGATAGGGTGTAATGAGGTGAACTGGATAGAACTAGCTCAATAAAAGGATAGGGTGTAATGAGGTGAACTGGATAGAACTAGCTCAAGATAAGGATAGGGTGTAATGAGGTGAACTGGATAGAACTAGCTCAAGATAAGGATAGGGTGTAATGAGGTGAACTGGATAGAACTAGCTCAAGGTAAGGATAGGGTGTAATGAGGTGAACTGGATAGAACTAGCTCAATAAAAGGATAGGGTGTAATGAGGTGAACTGGATAGAACTAGCTCAAGATAAGGATAGGGTGTAATGAGGTGAACTGGATAGAACTAGCTCAAGATAAGGATAGGGTGTAATGAGGTGAACTGGATAGAACTAGCTCAATAAAAGGATAGGGTGTAATGAGGTGAACTGGATAGAACTAGCTCAAGATAAGGATAGGGTGTAATGAGGTGAACTGGATAGAACTAGCTCAAGATAAGGATAGGGTGTAATGAGGTGAACTGGATAGAACTAGCTCAATAAAAGGATAGGGTGTAATGAGGTGAACTGGATAGAACTAGCTCAAGATAAGGATAGGGTGTAATGAGGTGAACTGGATAGAACTAGCTCAATAAAAGGATAGGGTGTAATGAGGTGAACTGGATAGAACTAGCTCAAGATAAGGATAGGGTGTGATGAGGTGGACTGGATAGAACTAGCTCAAGATAGGGATAGGGTGTGATGTGGTGGACTGAATAGAACTAGCTCAAGATAGGGATAGGGTGTAATGAGGTGGACTGGATATAACTAGCTCAAGATAGGGATAGGGTGTGATGAGGGTGACTGGATAGAACTATCTCAAGATAGGGATAGAGTGTGATGTGGTGGACTGAATAGAACTAGCTCAAGATAGGAATAAGTAATGTGCTTTTGTAAGTGTGGCAATGAACTTCTGAGTTCCTAGTGCCATTGAGTACGTAAGTATAAAAGTGAGATATTGTCTTCAAAAGAATAACTGATTGTTAAACGTGTCAGGGGAGAGTAATAATGTTCAATCTGTTTGTTCAATAGGGTTGATTGAGTGCTTGTACCGATAATATTTTTCTTTAAAGGCTAGAGTTTGATTCCAATTCACTTTATTTTATTGTTTTTATTTGATCCCCCACAGCATTTATTTATGTAGTTTCTCTTTTATCTTGAGGATGGAATGGCCTGGGAAATATTAGGATATTTTGGAACTGCTCAAGGAAAAGAGTATATTTGGCTCTCTCATTTTACGGAAACACGGGTTTTAAAACGCGTGTGTTTATTTACTTTTGAGTGCATTCCAAAAATAATTAGTTATGAAGAATAGAATATATATTTTTTAATCTTCTTATCAATTTCAATATAACTTAGATTTTTAGTCCAGGAAATTTTTTCCCTAAAATATTTTGGCCACTATTTATTTTTTTCCTTTGGGTTTTGTAGTAATTTTAAAAAAAGATCAACTAATAGGGCAGTCGTCAGGAATTAATTGGAAAAAAAAATCCCAGAAAGCTAGAAAATGTTTCGATCTCTTTATTTTGGGGGTCTTATTAGCATACTAATTTTTCCCCCTCGTGCGAAGTCTGTGTTCACCGCAACAATGGAAAAGAGATGCTAAGATTAGATTTTCTTTCAATATCTCCTTTTAAATTAGTATACCATGATCAAACAATTACATTTTTTTATAAAAATATTTCTTAGCATATTTATTGTGCGATGGATAATTTTGAAACTATATACATGTGAAGCGTAGCACCTTTGTGCGACCGCACCCAATTATGGTTTTACCGTGTCGTATCTCGCTTCCTAAGTTACATGATGTTTAATTGTAATGTTTGAAAATAACAAATGCATTTATAACTAAATACTCATGGTTTGGTATGCCAAAAAACTAATATTTATGAGTAATATCTAGTTTTTATACTCGTTTCTTCACCACCCGCGTTTCTTTTAGTGTCGTATCCCCTGTAGGTCTAATCCATTACCGAGAATGTTCTGACAAAATGGATTCTTACGATGCCTATTCTTCTGGAGGTATCAGAAAAAAATTGAAGAAATTTGCCAAGTGTCATTTGCTACTACAGAAGGCAACATGTAGATGCTAGGATATCATATAGGTATATCAAAAGATGATAAAGATATTCAAACATATTTGGATTAGTTTCTATCTCACCATCCCTTTCCAGTTGGACACAATGTAATGTCCATAATTACCAGACTACGAGGAGAGGAAAATATTAATTGCTACAAAACATACAAGATCAGTTTATCTTCAATGACCACTATAATCGGCAACAACTTTGGAAGTGTAAACTTTCAGCGCAAAAAGAGAGTGATCACCGCCCCTCCGAGCAGTCGCTTTAAAAACAAAATACATGGTGAGAACACTCCAATCGAGCCTGTAATGCTATTTCAACTAATTTCCCTGGCCAAGAAATTCAATAAAGAGTTACTGCAGTATTTTCAGTTTGAATTGGCTCCCTATCTACTTTCACTCTTTTAGGAATTAGGATTGCGAAAAACAAGACAATCTCTGTCATTAATTATTTTCTCCTATATCTGATGAAGTAAATTTTGGGAATATAATTCACATTGTAGATGGCGGATTTATTCTTCACCGTGTAGTTTGGCATAAAAAGGAGACATTCTCTTCGATCTTAATAAATTACGTGAAGTATGTTAAGAAATACTATAAAGGAAAGAATATCATAATGTTCGACGGATATTAAGAATTTTAGTTATATTCATTTTAATTATAGTAAGGAGAAATATGAAATTTATAATATAAGGAACATACTTTGATAGAACAGCAATTAGATTAATTGGTATAATTATTTAGTCAAATTGAACAATATAAATTAAGAATCTTAACATGAAGATAATTTATTCAGGAGAGACTTTTATATCAATAAATTAAATCAATTAAAACAGGTATAATAACATTTCTAAAAAATCATCATAGAGATTGTCAAAGATCAAAAATTAATTTCCATAAACAGGTAAAAATGTAAATCTGTGCGAAGCACTATTAAGCAGTAGCAGAATAAAGTATTAATTGATAAGCTATAAAAAGTGTAGGTTGGCAAATCGACTAGATTAGAGCTATTAATACTACAACTAAAGACTCAACAATGAACCCATCAATTGAATGATCAATTATAATAGCAACAAAGAATAGTTAGGATATTTAACCAATGACTGTAAAGAGATGATTGACAGAAAGTTAAATAATTGACTAGATTATTATTTGTTAAACTTACACATATAAAAAAAACTGACAGTATAAATACAACATAAAACAAATTAAAATGAAAGTTGAGACATAACAAGCAACATAATTTCACAAAATTATTAATGCTTTTATGGAACAATGTTAAAAACTTGATATCCGAGTCAAATGGTTTAAAATATGCTTGTGTTAACTAGACAAGATTAATTGCTTAATCAATTATGATATGTTATATATTTTTTAGTGTAGGCCTAATTTTATAGGTATGATAATATCTATAAAAACTATTCATAAGTGACATGTAGATCACAATATGATTTAACATTATGGATATGTGTAGCTGTAAGAAAAGACTCTTCCTATGAAATTTGGGGTGTAGTTTCAATGTGTTACTAGAGAAAGTTGGGCGCGACTGAGTCGGATAGTACGGGTACATATTATCATGTGTAACCTCTTAAAAGATTCCTTCACCATTGCCAAACAATCAAGCTCTTCACTACTGGCTTTTTTTTTCTGCCCTACCTATCCCTTTCTGTGGAGCTAGCAGACTTACGGCCTTGAACACCTTTTCACCATCCTTGTCTTCCAACATATCATCACCTAAAAAAAGATGTACAAATAGAAGCAGTGTTAATTTGTTTAGTGATGGAACTGACCTCTTCAATACCTGGCTGTTATACTAACCAAGTATTATGTTTATTTTTATATAATATACTTGTGAACATATTTTGTAATTTAAAACTTATATAGTTGATTAAATTTTATCAATTTTTCAAATTTACACTGGGTAAGTATATCTGCAAGCAAGGCCGTAGTCAGGGGGTTTTTTGGGGGTTCAAACCCCCTCCCCCCAAAGTTTTATGAATACATGTATGGTTCAAACAATATCAAAATTAAGGTATAAGTACAAATTAGGGGGCTGTTGCCTTCAGAGCTTCAATTAATAAAAAACCCCACTCATTTCAGATAGCTTCTAGAGATGTTTAATATTTATAATATTTTTTTCTAGCCTTTGGCATTTAGGGGGTTATGTTGACATAAAGAGTAATTCAGATAGATTCTAGAGGTGTTTAATATTTACATTTTTCCTTGCCCTCAGATTTTATGGAGTTATGTTACTATAAAAAACCCTACTTTAGATAGCTTTTAGAGGTGTTTAAATATATAGATTTTTCATAGTCTTCGCACTTAGGGGGCTATGTTACCATAAAAAACACTTCAGATAGTTTCTAGAACTGCTTATCAATTATAAGTTCTTTCTAGCCTCCGGCAATTGGGAGATGCCCCCCCCCCCCAATTATTGGCTGGCTACAGCCTTGTCTGTCAAGAATGACTTATTTTCACAAAGGTGCGCTAAATTTAGGATCTCAGGTTTGATTCCAGGTGTCCAGATGTAATTTTTCAACTAAAGTTAATTTAATATTATTAAAAGGCTTACACTTATGCGGTTCTGACCTATTGCTTCATTTTAATATCACAATTTAAAATCATAAGAACATAACTATAGAAACATGTTTTCAAAACACTATGTCCGACAAACTTGTGATCATAGAAGGCTAAATAAACAGCCTAGTTGGAACCTTATTGGATAGAAAAATCAAGTCTCACAGTTTATTAATTATTATTTAGTTGCATCGTGTCTTATTGCTCTCCTGGGTTATACACCTCTGATTTAATAGACAGTTAAATTTTGTGATTAAAATATTGATTAATGAATCATTAATTCATCTATTCAAGAAGATTTTGGCAATATAAAAAACATAATAGCTAAATTTTAAATTTGCTAACACTTGAAGGGAAACATTAGTATCGGAGCTGTAGAAGCAGTTTTGGTTGGAGACGGAGTCTGTAAAAATGTACTGACTGTGGCTTCAAAATAAAAACTTCCAGTATTATAACAATATTTGGTAAATGTATCATTTTAATTTAATACTGGTTTTTTATTCCTTAGACCAATATTTGTAATTTTGATTGACATATTTATTCACACAAAACCAAAGAAGCTTCCCATAAAGTCATATGTATTGGGAAACTTTACTGCAGTCAATTTTTTATTACAAATTAATATACCATAGCCATTTATGAAGGGGTCGGAGTTCGAAAGGCTTGGCTTACCGACTCCACAGTCCTGATTAGTAAATAGATTCACAACAAATAGTAAAAAAAAGGTCTCAAACGACTTTAGTTAAAGTTTACGAAATTACATTTTTTTTGGTCTTTATTATTGTTTGCTTTTACTAATTATGGTACAAAAATATAGTCCCCCTTCCTTAAAAGTTATTTCTTTCTGTCTTTATTTTTCTTTCAAATAAAGATAAAAATATTTATAAAGACTTAGTAGAATATTGTTTTATTGTATTCATGAACATAGAACCCACTTATAAGAGGTACAGGAATATCTTGTTCTTTTGGAGGTAAGAGAATAGAGCACTGACCAAAGTTGAAGCATAGCATTTATTTAGCTTTAAAATGTATTATCGCTGCCAAAAATATATATAGCTAACACTTTTGAATGCGTGTAACACCTAAGTATGCTATAAACAGTGCCATCAAAAACTTAACTATGAACTGCTTGCAGAATAATCACAAAAGTAGTATAGTATCTATAAGAATAGTTTGGTTATTTTAATAATTAAAATAAGCCGTATTAATATGTTAAATCACAAATAAAAAAGATTGAATGAGGACAGTTAAAAAAAAATAGTGCACACCAAACTACTACTATTCAAAGATTGAATGATGAAATAAACAATTTGGTGTGTGGTGATGTTGTGTTGAAATATAACGAAAGAGCAAAGTAATCAGCAAAATTTGGTATCATGACTAAGATAATAGTGAAGCGACTAAACTTGAAGTGGTGAAAGTCAAGGTATTGCTGTATTTTATCAGGGCTGTGTCAATAGGTTTTTTCTGAAAACCCTTAAAACAGAGGTAATTTATGAAGGCTCTATTGAAAATTAAAGAAATTGTATTTATTTGATACTGACAGCAACTGACACTTGTTGAGACATGTGTTTGTCTGTATTCCAGAGCTATGATTGACCCCAAACTTTGTATTTATAGTAACTACATAACAGTTTCTGAAGCTTGTTGAAATATCTGCTGGGGACTACACAAAATTACGACTTCCCATTCCAGCCCTATTTTTTTTTACAGGCTCAACTCAAGCTAAGGCTATTAGCACTTGGAATGTCACTTATAGGGAATCAATTATTTCTCACTAACTTTCCCAAAACATAAGACATTTCTGGCTAATGTATTTCTAATAAGTGTTTGGACAGCATTTTTCATAATACCATAGAGGTTTGTAACACAGTAGCTTAAATGTAAACAAGATTAGATTTGTTCCTCTAGTGCAGTGTTGCCCAAGTAAATTAATTCACAGAACCATTTTATATTTTGTATGCCATAATAAAACCCCTTAAATATTTTTAGGGTAGCACGAGAAAAAAAAAGTGGCACAGGCGAAATATTTGATTGGATCAAGGTCAAATACCTTTAAATTGGAAGTTATATTTTCTAGGGGGAATGCAACTACACGTTTTGTCCTCTTTCATGTCCCATAAATAAATGCAGCCGCCCTGTATATGTGCCTGTCAGGGGGAGAAGTTTAGATTTTATTCTTAATTAAATGATAATTATGGTATTGGAATATTTATTTATTATTATTAGTTTGTTAAACTGGAGGCAATCATCTGATTGTAATTGAATGTTTCATTGCGTCATGGGCAAACAGAGATACCCAACTTTCCACAAATGTGTGAACATCTGCGCCACTAAGCATAGCGTATTATCTGTAGGCTCTGGTTTACTTATTACCAGGGTAGTTTAGTACACAAGCTTTGCACTAAAAGCGGAACCCTTAATTTTACCTCACAGAACTTCAAGGTTTTATGGAACTCCATTTGGGAAACGCTGATTTAGTGGATAAACATATTATAATCAGAAAAATTTTGCTCTCTTGATTTTTCATTACATTTATTATTTGCAATCACAGCCAAATGCCAATAAAATATCAAATATGCAAAATAAAAATAAATATTTTGGGGGAGTTTGGAAACTCACACCCTTCCAATTAGGAGCCTTCTGGCAAAGTGTAATTAAAAATATATATATGTGCAGCTAGAAAACAAACACTCAATGAAGTAAAACTCCCGGCCAACTATCTATATTTGAAGTTCTAGATATTTTATAATGTTCTTTTTGACCAATCAGGATACAGCTAGAATCAGATTATCAAAAATTTGGCCACACAGATGGTTGTTGTTCATCACACACAAAAAAAGTTGGTTCAGGAATTGTATCTTTCTTTGAAATTTCTTCAGCCAAATACTGGCTTGGGATCTGTAGGCACTGACGTTCTTTCGATATATTTTCCACTTGGATTCCAAACTTCACCTGATAAAATGTACATTATAATTTGAATATTTTAGGTTTTGCTCATTGAAAAAGGCCCATTCAATGTGTTTAAAGGTGTATCTCTACTATTAAGCATTTATATGAAAATGGTTTTGACAAATCATTGTGACTGCATTCCAACACACTCTCGCCTCTCTATCTATTTATTTTTTATCTAACTCTCTCTTTCTTTACATTGTGACTGACTCTGTGATCTAGTGGTCAGAGTTCCAAGCTACAGATATACAAGTCCCAGGTTTGATCCCCAGCTCTTCTAATATTTATCTGTGAAATAGTGGGTTTGGATCAGGGTCAAACTCATTCTCATGAGGACAAATGAAATATGGCTGCACAGTTCGTAGTTTTGTAACAGATAATGCTGCTAATATGGCAAAAATGAAACTTGAGTTGAGAAAATCTGACAATGTAATGGTTTACAAGATATAATAACCTACGGATGTTCTGCGCATTTGCTGAATTTATTTGCACATGGCATAGAAGTTCCTGGGATTAAAGAACATATTAAACAAATAATAAAATATTTAAAAAAAATCCCATTTTATTTCAGTTAAATACAAAAAAGCTGGGGAAAATCACTTATTCTTCATTGTTCGTTGGAATACACTGGCAGACTGCAAAGAGTCATTTCTTGAAAATTGGCACATTTTGTCAAAAGTTGTGATAATCGAGCTGCAATCCAAAATTAATAATATGAATATTAAAGCAAATGCACAAGATTACTTGGTAAAGTTGAAAAAAGTAGCTGTTAATTTTGACAAAGTACAGTGTGATACATGCACCATTGGTAAAACAGCTGAAATATGGCTGTCTTTGCTAACAGAGTTTGAAGTTGAAAGAGAAACTGAAGATGAATTTAAACACTTTAAAAAACGATTTGACATGGCGGTGACACCTTACAATTTTTTAGCAAACCTTTTATATCCACGGCTTAAGATTCGGATGGACATCTCCAAGTTTTGCAAATCTCTCGTCCAAGTAGTTCCATGTATTATCACCTCACTAGAGGTGCGCTGCTGTAGTTATGGCAGTCACCCCACCAACCCCTCTCAGCCCCTATATTTTAACCCCTTTTCAGAGTGTCCTTACATTCCACAGACAGACCCCCCCACCAAGCAACAATCCTTTCAACTTTGTTACTTGCTACTCAACCAAAGACAATCTATCCCCGTTATTCTTTCCATGATGCCGGGTTTTTAGCCGATATCTCGGGGTCTGTAGAATGACGTCCAAAGTCATAGGACTAGGGCTCGAATCCCTGTCAAAGTATAATGTTTCTGAGCTACCTTGGGAAATCATTATCTACAGTAAATTGTTACATTTTTATTTAGTTTATCTATTACTGTAGGAATATATAAATATATATTTTCTTTCCTATATTAAAAAATACATAGCCATTTCTTTTTGTTTTTTTCAGTGACATAGTTTTTACGGTCACTACTTACGCTAATTATTTAAATACATGATATAAGGAGGTTATAATTAAAATAAGTGCACCACAATTTGTTTGTACAGAAGATATAAAAACCAAAGTGAAAACCACACTTTGTTGTAGGTGATAGCCTGATTAAAAAAAATTGGAAATATCTTTAAAAAAATTAATGAGTTAGAAAAAGGTGGCCAAAGGTGGTGAAAAATTGTAATTTTTAAAATTTTATTTCAATTAAATATAATTTACGTACTATACGCCTATTTCACTTTACAAATAGGCCCTACTGTTAAATTTTTTCGAACACCATACTAACAAGAACATTATATTTTATGATCTTAAAAAAATCAAAATTAAATAAAGCTTCGCTAAACCATGTTTCCATTTAAAATTATTAATTTATTACTATAATATGATTATAGCCCGTCCAAAACCAAGTCTTTTCTTTTTTATTGCTACGTTCAGAACACAGGTTATTAACGGATTAATCTGATTAGGTAGAGATGAGGAAGGTAGCTAAGAGGAAGTGAACCCACATTTGCATGGAGTAAAGATGGGAAAACCAGAGTGATATATCACTTGTGGAAAACCGTTCAAGGTATATATATATATATATACATTTAACGGAAAAAACCATCTCCAGTTCACACAGATGAGATTCGAACCATGACCTCCCCATCAATGGCGATCACACCAATGGCAAGCAACGGCTGTGGGCAATTAAACTTTGTAAACTAATATTTACTTTGTCTCGACACCTTGGAGTGAAAATAATGTGATCGTCAAAAATTCAAAACCGAGATTTTGAAAATTGTTAACGTTTCATAGCCCCCTGAAACAAAAAAAGTTGTTTCCGCAAGGCCATCTGACTGTACCTTAGTTTGGGCTAGAACCGAAACCATTTTACCATTTGGACTAAAACTTTGTATCTGGGGTTTAAATAAGCCCCCCCCCCCCCCCCCCGTCCCCGAGGGATTTTTGAAATTTGATATCTAACCCTGAATGTAAGGCTAGTTTATTGAAAGGCAAAAAGAGAATAAATCTATTTTATCGAAATTTACTCTAATGGTTTTGATTAAATTTGATATCTAAACATAGTTTATCTTTATAAACAAGATGGACATTTTCATTTTCTCATGAACATGACTTTGAGGGTACTTTACATAGGACAGATTTTCAAATTTTCATCATTTCTCCGTAACTATTTGAGACTCGTAATATCTTATTATTTTAAAGTTGTAGTATACTATGAAATGTAAAAATCTTTTTTTTTTATAAAACCAATAAGTTTTGAGCTATAAACAAATATATATATATATACTTTTTAATCAGGGGTGTAGTGGAGTGGGATCCCTGGTGAACGCTGTTCTGGCACTGCTTTTTGTGGAAAAATATTTTTTAAAAATGTTAAGTAAAGTTTTATACTTTGCAATTCCAAGTTAACTAATTGATTTTATATCAAAATTATGTTAAAACTTTTTTCATACTATTAATCAATAAATTCTGATGAAATTAACAGTGCTCTATGCGAATTCCAGGAATTTTAGGGGAAGTGCGTTAAGTAAGTTTCTGCTTTAGTAATCATTAAAAGATGCTCCAAATAGCTTTTAGAGGCAATTATGTTTGTACAAATCTTTCGTCTATGGTGGTTGGGGGTCCCAAAACCCCACTTCAACTTTGGGGTTGCTACGACCTTGCGTTTCGGCACTGCTAAATTTACAACTACACCACTGTTTTTAATACAGGTTTTTGAAAATAAATTTGATTCTTATGCTCTTTAGTTGACAAAGATGTTTCTTTTTTCCTCATTTTTTCTGTAACAGTGTTCCTTGTTCCTAAAGCCATAGAGTCAGGAGCGGCCTGAGGTAAATTTCGCACCCAGGCGGTATTGCTTTTTGGCACTTCTCTACGTAACCGGTGGATAATATAATCCATTCACCATAGGAGTGTAGGTAACTAACAGCTAGCATAAGTTAGCAAATCAAATCTCATGTATCAATTTGCCAAACCATATTATCTGCAATGACCATAATACTATGTTGATTTATTGGCATTTTTGGCAGTCAAAACTTTCACAAAAACAATTTTATTTTTAATTTGGTTTTTATTTTGACAGTTCTTAAATCTTCTGCTAGCTGCCAGCTATCACATTTCTCATGGTGATTGTACTCTCGGAAAATATGAAAATAATCCACAAACCTAACAACTCCAAACCTAACGTAGCCTGGGCGTGATAGGAAACTAATCCACAAAACTAACAACTCCAAACCTAACGTAGCCTGGACGTGATAGGAAACTAATCCACAAACCTAACAACTCCAAACCTAACGTAGCCTGGGCGTGATAAGAAAAAATGTGAAAGGGAAACTCCACAAATGTTAAACATACGTTAAACGTTTCACTTCGAGATTGTACAAAAACTGTTAGGATTACAAATAAAACTATAAGAACCTGTTTTGTAGACAATGTCATCCTCTATTTTTTATTATAAGTTTAACAAACACTTTGACATTATGAATGGTTTGTGTTATAATTGCAAAAAAAAAAAGTTTAATGGCGCCATTATTTCAAGCTGGAAAATATAAAATAACTTTTTAAGAGTGACATTAGATTCTATTTTACTAACCACAAATTTAAAGAAATGTGTAAAATTTCATGTTAGTATAAAAAATTGAACGATTGTTAAGCTTAGCAACTCCACTATCACCCCCTGTCTACGTTATGTTTGGTGTTGTTAGGTTTGGGGACTATTTTCATATCACGCCCAGGCTACGTTAGGTTAGAAGTTATATATTAGGGGATTATTTTCATATCACGCCCAGGCTACGTTAGGTTTGAGGTTGTTATGTTTGTGGATTATTTTCATTTCACGCCCAGGTTACGTTAGGTTTGGGGACTATTTTCATATCATGCCCAGGTTACGTTAGGTTTGGGGACTATTTTCAGATCACACTCAGGCTACGTTAGGTTCGAAGTTGTTAGGTTTGGGGATTATTTTCATATCACGCCCAGATTATGTTAGGTTTGAAGTTGTTAGGTTTGAGGATTATTTTAATATCACGCCCAGGCTACGTTTGGTCATGTCTAGCTATGTTTGGCGCCCCAGTTCGCACGGCCCTTGAGCCACCCTTGCATAGAGTAAGTAACAGTGTATATTATTTCATTTCACAAATCCTAACGAGTTTTTAGTAAATGTATATTTCAAGATAAAAGTGAGAGAAAGTCTGTGTGGTGCACCGTACCATTTATTTTTTATTACAAAAATACAAAATTACCTTTACCTCTATGTGAGTAGGTTTGTGGACCTATAGTTTCCAAGACACTTTTATTTGTATTATAATTATTATTTGAGTTTACCGACATATTGGCACAACTAGAGGTCATGTAACATCATTAAAATCATTCCACACATGTTAATGTGTACAACAAGATTCATAATTTCTGAACCCCTTTTTTTAACAACCTGTATATACGTGTGTGTGTGTAATTTCTCTAAAATAAAAGATGTATTAAACTAAAATAATTTGATGAATATTTTCAGTGGATAGAAATAATAGCTATGACACAGAGGCCCACCCTCCCCTAAGTAAACTCCTGGATGCGCCACTGAATCTTAATATCTTCAAAAATAAGTCTGCTATAAGTGGGAAAAGTTCTTGTTCATCTATAAAACATGAATAAAACTATTTAGAGAAATCCTTTTCACCTCTCTCGTCTTACAAAACCAACGTTATACAAATAGGTTTTATCTAATCAAGAAACACTGTTTATGCAAATTATTTATAAGGTAAACATAATCAAGTTTACTCTATAAAAAACTTTTAACCTAGATCATACAAATACATCATAGGAAACATTCTCAATAGCTCAGGTTTGGAGGTGGCAGACAATAATTAGTGTCCAGGCAAAGATTTTACCTGACTGAACAGGATATAAATGGTTCGAAGGAAGGGGGAGTAGCGGGGTTTACATGGGGAAAAAAAGATGGTAAGAAAGAGAATGCCAAAAGGGGGTTTGGGGAGGAAAGGGAGAGGTGCTTCCGAAGACAGAGCACTCTACCAGGAAGCTGCTGAACTTTTTCAACAGTTTAGACATGATTTAATTTGAAAATAACAAATTTTGTACCCGTTATTGTACTATAAATATATGTCGTGTATGATAGAACATTATCTTATTCTCTATAATAATATGATAAATTCAAAACTATATTCTTGTATTTCATGTTTTATTTCATTTAAATTTAATTGAAATTATGTCTTATTGCAAAAAAGTAAATAGTAACTTGTAACTTTTCTTATTAATATAGTTCATTTTAAATTTACAAGTTTAATGCAATGCAAAAAACCGCATGGTGTTACTATGCATATTTTTTAAGCAATGGCGGGCACAACTTTATCGTTCTTATATAGTAGGTGTCCATCCGAATCTTAAAGGAATAAAAATGAGTCAAGATCAATTAGACATTGCTATGGAGTATATAGATTTATATCACCCAATTTTAATAGCAGAAATAATAAAATATCGGGCAAAATGTGCTCTATTCAAAGATTATCTATTTTTGAAATATGTCCTAGAAGATTTAAAGCCATTAACATGGTGGCTAGCACCAGAAAACAGTGTGAGCCCAAAAATGATGGACCTTATCAAGTAATTGCAAAGTGCATTAGCATCGTCTGCAGGAATTGAATGGCTGTTTTCTTCCTTTTGGCTACATATATTCGAAAATTCGAAATAGATTAGGTACATTAAAAGCATATAAACTTGTGGCAGTTTTTTGAGCACTAAAAAGTAAATAGACAAATTACTATTTTGATAGAGTATTTAAAGTAGAGCCTCAACAATTTTATAAAAATAAAATGTTTTATTTGATTAAATTTAGTTTATATTTCTACGACATTTAAAATATTGTATATGTGGAAAAATTTTTAAAGCAATCTATCCATTAACTTATGTAAAATTTTGTTCTTAATTTTGAGTACTAGGCCTAGTTACTAGATAAAAATAAACATAATTTTTTTCTAATTATAAGTTAAGTAAACATTTGTTTCATTGAAGTCTTTAAAAAAACATTTGTTTAAAATGTTTTTATAACAAATCTGTTTTAAACAAGGTGTTGTAAACATAACAACCCTGCCTGCTAGCCTATATCTCTATCTGCATCTATACTCACCCTTCAATCTCCTCTATACAACTCTCTACTTCCCTCCCTCCCTCTACCGGCTCAGTAAGCATATATCACCATTCCTAGTCTAATTAGCAGGAAAATATGAAGCAAGTGGATGAACACACATAATATTACAATTAGGTAATCTTCTACTGATTGTAAATAATGTCTAACAATAGCTAATATGATGGTATTTTTCAGAGTGGCGATACTGAGACTCCATCCCCCGAAGAATTGGAAGAGGACGAGGGGGGTGCGAGCTCTGGTGAGGAGGGAGAGGATAAGGGAGATGAGGAGGAATCTGCAGAAGGGCAGCAGCCTGCTCACCATGCTCGTCGGCCCATGAATGCCTTTCTCATTTTCTGCAAGCGCCATCGCCACGTAGTGCGTCACCGCTACCCCCATTTGGAGAATAGAGCTGTCACTAAGATCTTAGGAGAGTGGTGGGGACAGTTGGCAGAGGATGAGAAGCAATGCTACACGCAGCTCGCCAAACAGGTTTGACAACTTTCTATACATTAAGAGGCAGACATTGTATACCAGCACCTATGTCTGACGAGAGCATGACTTTAACTAAATTACACAGCAAATCATTTTACAGATCATCCAACAAACATCATGATAAATGTAGAGTATGACATCACTCTACAATCACAGTGCGCTCTTGGACTCTGGGCCTGCCGTGAGTGGCGCTAGAGAGCAGGTCACGCGGTCTTGCTCTCTGGCTTCCATGCAGGTGGGACCACAGTTCAACTCTCACTCACTTTACTAACTTACTTTGGCTCAGTCGAACATGATAGTGATAGCTTTCACATCAAACGAAACAATTGGATCAGACATTGTTCTTTATAGATCAGCTGTGATTGTAACATTACACGAACCTGTAAACTTTAAATGTTTAAGAAACGCTTTCATCTATTACCAATTAATAAACGTTCAATAATCTGGCATCAAAAATTGTTCTTTATTTGGATCACCTGTGGTTATAGCCAAAATCAGCACTCGTCCAGTAACTAAGTGGTTAAAAAGGTGTAATGAAAAACAAACAAACAAACAAACAAAAAGAAGGTAACAAGAAGGTTTCAAGAAAAAAGGGTTTCATAACAAGATTTTATAGAAATTCTCAATCCTTGGAAACCCAACAGCCTTCAATTTAATTTCTGATTATGTGTATTAATCACAGCTTGTGAATGTGTGGAATGACAGGCCTCCACCGTGGTTCGGATTCCACGTTAAACTGTAGGTCCTCCATTTCATCTCACAATCACCCTACATTGTACATTAGCATAAGTGCGTATAACCCGAACGGGTAGTAAGACGCGATGCTAATAATAATAATAATAATAATAATAATAATAATAATAATAATAATAATAATAATAATAATAATAATAATAATAATAATTTCTGATTATTTTTTTTTTGGCTTAAATAAATTCCTCCAACCCACCTATTTTATCTGCATTAGGGTTACAACTATCAATAGTACTTGTAATCTCACTTGTTTACTAATAGGACAACTATCAATAGTACTTGTAATCTCACTTGTTTACTAATTGTCTAAAATCAGTTGCACCCTTTTGTTTAAAGAAGCACTGAATTTATGTTATATTATTAAGGTATTGTCTACAGTAAAATATCATAAAAGGTAATTCCAATAAGAGGATTTAAGAAAGATAGAGAAAAAGAAAAACATATACAAGACTGTCAATTTTCAGATCCATAGATAAACATAACCTCAGTATTTTATGACTGCACTTATGACAAGTGGGTGTGGCTGATTGTTGATAAGCCATTAACCTATACTCAAAGATGCACTTGGCTAAAATAAATGTATTTTTTTATTTACTATTTTTTTCAAGCACTTAACACAAGTTGATTTATGGTATTGAGAGCAGCAGCCATATTTTAAATGTACCAGTTTTAATTTACACAAAGATGTCGCGATTCTCTTCCACGCGAACCTCCTGATGATGTTGTTAATTAAATAATGTATATATTAATACATATTACAAGTTTTATTTGCACATATTAAGATGCTACATTCAAGAAATTGCCCCAATAACACTCGCGTTTCTTCATCGTGTCTTTCTCTCAGAACACCTCGTTAACAAGTGCTGCAAATTATTCATACCCCCCACCAGTTTCATGGCTATAACATCAATTTTGATACTGAGAGCTGCTGAACTCTTGCGAGCACAAGCAAAACTACCTTTTAAAAATAAATCAAAATAAATACAGTTTGCAAATGAAAAATATTGCTCTCTTTCTCGCACTCACACTGCGAGGTTTTTTTCTTTAATAATTACTAGAGCTAGAAACAAGCAAACCAAATGTTCCTAACCCGTAGCCTGCTCGCACGTGTACGGAAATGAATACACAACAGTACAGTGCGACTAATAGATTTGACACAAACTTAATTTAATTACACCAAAAGCTATGCAACAAAGCAGGATCATTACAGTACTCCCCTACTTTCTGAGTTATTTTTAGAAGAAAAATAAGTCAGGAAGTAATTCGGTCAGCTTGTTTTTACATTGAGCCCTTTGCACATATTATGACACCACTAAAGCTTATATATTTAACAAAAACTAGAAAACCAATGTATTGATTACATAGAGTAGCGGCAGGCATCAATCATCTGATATAATTTAAAATGTTTATCATTTACTTCAAAATCTCTCACTTAACAGTTCTAATAATGTTCATTTTGCTTTGCCATTTCCTTTTCTGATTTTAATGTTCTATGGCAGAAAGGTTTTAGAGTCTCACTTTAATTGATGTAATACACTAGACTAGTGATACAAAAGAGAATTATTGTTTAGAGTTCATGTACACTATTTTCACATGATAATATAATATAATAAACAACATAAAAAAAACATACACATTGCACTGCACATAATTAGCATGAAACTCTTGACAAAACACAAAATATAATATCTTTGACATTTCAGACTAAATTGGTAGTTCTCTTGAATAGCATTCAAAATATACACTATCCATATTTCGGTAGAATTATACCCTAAGTTAAATTCACATTACAAGAAGATCTTAAAAGATTTTTCTTATACACACTAAGTTTAAAACACAGTTTACTAAGCTCATAGTAAAATCCTAATAAAAGTTTTATCATCATGAGGAGATAAAACCTATTCCTACTCCAACTATACTTCCCTACTTTCCCTCTATCTTTGTCACTTTCTCAAAATAAGGTTTAATTTCTGTTATATTAAACGTTCCTTTTACCCGGTGGGTTTCCTTATCCTGAACAAGATATACATTCTGACCTATTTTCTGAGTAATCTGATAAGGACCCTCAAATAACAGAAAGAACTTCTTTACTTCTTTGTTTAGAGCGGACGACATGTGATGACTTTTTACTAATACTAAATCGCCTTTTTCATAACTAATGGGATTCCGAACTTTTTTGTCATGATAGTTAGTGCGTTTTTCCGCTACATCCTTCAGTTTCTTAATAGCTAACTGCAATTTTGTCTGGTGATCTAATTCTGCCCTAAAGGGAAACTTAAAAATTTGCTCTAACTTTCTCTCTGGCCTGACTCCTCTCATAAGCTCTATAGGCGTATACCCTGTACTTTCATGGCTTACCGAGTTTAAACAAACTTCTATTTTCTCAATGTGCGATGCCCATCCAGCATGGTTGTGATGGCAGTATAGCCTCAAAAATCTTCCTATTTCCCTGTTGACACGTTCTACTCCATTTGACTGAGGGTGATATACTGAGGTGTATTTTACAGTGATGCCATACTCTAGTAGTGTATCTCTCCACTTGTGACTGGTAAACTGAGTCCCATGATCAGAGACAATAGTCTGGGGTGTCCCTACCTCATCAACATAATGCTGAACAATTTTATTGGTTACTGCTATTGCCGTGGCTTTTCTAATGGGGTACAGTTTTACGTACTTAGTGCAGATATCCAGAACTACAAAGAGATACCTCACACCCCTGATACTAGCTGGCAGTGGCCCATAAAGATCAACAAAAACCAATTGCAATGGCTTCTCTGCTAACACATTCTTCATCATTCCTTCATATTTAATATTAGGTACTTTGCTCTTTTGACATATCTCACACCCTTTTAACACTTTGGCTATTGTTTTTCTCATGCGAGGAAAGTTACAGGACTCCTTTAGAATTTTAAAACATTTACTTACCCCTACATGTCCACTATCGTCATGGCAACTATTGATTACAAATAAAATTAGTTCTTTGGGAATGCAAATTGTCCATACATTGCTTGTTGCGGTTTTTTGAAACAATACACCTTCATATATCTGATATTTTTCTTCCAATTCTACCTTAGGGTTGGTTTTTTCTAACTCTGCAATGATTATTCCTAATTTAGAGTCTATTCTCTGCAATTGAGGTAATTCTGCCCTAATCCTCTTATCTTCCTCACTGAGTGCCCTTCCCCTTCTCCTTTGAGCTAGCACCCGAAATTCAGTGTCTCCTGCTGGCTCGACTGCTCCTTCAGGAGGATACCGCGATAGTGTGTCGGACACAATCTGTTCCCGACCTGGAATGTATTGGATTTCTAGGTCATATTCTTGCAAAAGGAGGATCCATCGAGTCAGCCTACCATGTAACAATTTGCATTTCTTTATGAATATTAGGGCCTTATGATCAGTGTACAACGTAACTTTTCTCCCACATATGTATATGCGAAATTGTTGGCATCCAAATACGATGGCTAGCAATTCTTTTTCCGTGATGGTGTAGTTTAGTTCCGGACCATGGAGTACTCTACTGGCGAAAGCTATAGGGCGCCTGTAACCCTCACCATCGATTTGATATAGCTCTGACCCCACAGCTTGTCCACTGGCATCACAAGAGATACACATAGGCTGCGACAAATCTGGGTGTTTCAACATGACTGTCTTGATAAATTGTAGTTTAATGGTTTCTATAGCTTCCTGCTCGGTTTCTCCCCAGTTCCACTGTGATGGAGGTGGTGTTCTGCTTTCTCTCTGAAACTGATAATTTGTTCTACCTTGTCCCTGTGGATGGTATTGACCCTTAAATTTCTGGAAACCTGACCAATTTGGTTTACTTTCTCTCCCTTCACTTCTTTCTAAATTTGAAGGTACGTGCCCATTTTGTGTTGAATCATGTTCCTGCACATCCCCTAAATATTCCCACTCTCTAGTTCTTTGACATCTATCATCAAATGCATTTAACACCCGCTCCATGTCTTGAAGGTCCTGTAAATTCGCGCCAATAAAAGCATCCTGTACATTTTGAGGAAAATGATATATTAAATGCCCCATGAGCCTATCTTCCTCTATCGGGTATTTCAAATACTTTGCTTGTACCTTATATTTGTGAAGATATTCACACATAGTTCCTGCTCGAACACTGTATTTACCATTGAAAATCTGCTGCAAAAAACTATCTTGTTTTACCTGTGACCAAAATTTTCCCAACAAAGCACTCTTTGCTTGCACAAATGTATCCCATTCTCCTTCTACAGAATTTGCCCAGGACCTAGCTTCCTCTCTTAATCCTGATAACAAAATAGCAATCTTATTTGCTTCACTAAATCGTTCCCCTTCCAAAGTACGCTCCACTTTTCGAATATATTGGATTGCCGAAATATTTCCTTTCTGCCCCTTGAATTTGGGAATTGAAGATAACATCTCCTCATTCACTCCTCTAAACAAGACACTATTATGACAAACATGACTATCAACTTTCTCTTTATTTTTGACTTCGTTAAATTTGCATTCTAAGTCCTCCACTTTGTTTTGTAATTTCTCAAGATTTTTCATATAGCTATCTTTTAACTTTTTGACCTTTTCCTCTATGCTTTCGCCTTTTTGAGTTAGTACATCTTCTACTTGAGACGTAATATAATCCCTGTTCACATCCAGTTGACCCTCCAATTCTAACCTAACCTTACTGACTTCTCTTTCCAAGTTAGACTGAACTATTTTGACATTATTTTTTATTTGAACAATTTTGAACTCAATACCTTCTACCTTATTTTCTGTGCTTTTGACTGTCTCTATAAATTTCTTTTCTAGCCCTTCTATTTTTTCATTCACTTTGTCAACTCCCCCAATTAAATCAAAATGAATTTTTCTTAAATTATCTTGTTTTTGTTCCAACTCGTTTTGATTTTGTTTTACAGTGATCAAACTCTTATCTAGATCCATTACCTTAACATTAAGTGCCTGGTGCGATATTTCCAGGTTATCTAGTTTACACTCTAATTTTATTCCTAATTCTTTAATATTGTTTTTTATTTCTTTATTATTGTTTTCTATTTGTTTATTATTGTTTTCTATTTGAGCTCTCAATTTTTCATTATTATTTTCTATTTGGGTTCCCAATTTTTTATTATTATCTTCCATCTGACTCATTATAGTCATGATAAGTTGTTCAATTTTTTTGTTCCCTTCCCCTATTAAATTCTTTTCTACCTGAGCTGGTTCAGAATCTCTTTTACTATCCTCTATGTCTACAGTAGTTTTTTTGAATATCGAAATTTCATCACCCCCATCCTTTAATTTTGAATGTCCCTTTGAGCTATTTTCATCTAATATCTGATCCTCACTATTATTTCCTGACTCCCCTTCTTCTACCTGTTCTGTCACAGAAATGCACCCTTTATGTAAGTTTCTACTGTTTGCATTTCCCACCTTTAGTTTGTTTAATCTACTCTCATACATTTCATTTTCCCAATCCTCCTCACTCTCCTCTAATCCTTCTTGGTTATATGGTCTGTTCATGATGTCTTTATCTTCCGAACAAAATGGAAACTGACCTATCCCACTACTACACTCTTCCCCAATTAAATCCTCTTCTGATTCTAACATCATCAACTAAAAGAGTTGTTGAATTTCTTAAATATATTAATTTCTAAGTTTAAACACCTTTTAAGTTCTACTTACTTCATTAAATGTTATAAAGAATTCCCTTACTACAATGAACCCATCAATCAATTAATTAATATAATTAAATGTAACAAACAAAATATATATAACTACTGCTCTTCTGTTGATCTGTCCCTCGGTGATTGTCCAGCATCCGTTGATGAAATACTTCGCTGCTATCCACAATGACATTAATTAATTAAAATACTGAAATGTGACACAAACATTTTATTCATCGCCTCCTATTCTGTTGATCTGTTCCACGGCGATGGTCCAGCATCCGCTGCTCTGTTGCCTCACTGCTGTTATCAACAACATTAATTGATTAAATAATGAAATAATACCATGTAGCAAAACATATCTACGCTATTCAGTCGACCTGTCCCTCGGTGATTCCCCAACATCCGTTGATCGGTTACTTCGATGCTCTGTTGCTATTCTGCATTGTTGATGAAGTACCTACAGGAACGCCTTTGTGTGTCACAGCTGCTCCATTGCTGCATCTGCCCTTGAATTGGTTGGTAGCACCTATTAATTCCCCGTGTTCTCCGCGAGTATTTTATCAAGCCGTCGGTGAGCACCTTTTAAATTCCCGAGTTTACCGTGAGTGTTTTTTATCAAGCCGTCGGTGAGCACCTCTTAAAATACCGAGTTTACCGTGAGTATTTTATCAAGCCGTCGGTGAGCACCTCTTAAATTCCCGAGTTTACCGTGAGTGTTTTTTATCGTGCCCCGCGATTGGGAAAGCCATTTGTCGCGATTCTCTTCCACGCGAACCTCCTGATGATGTTGTTAATTAAATAATGTATATATTAATACATATTACAAGTTTTATTTGCACATATTAAGATGCTACATTCAAGAAATTGCCCCAATAACACTCGCGTTTCTTCATCGTGTCTTTCTCTCAGAACACCTCGTTAACAAGTGCTGCAAATTATTCATACCCCCACCAGTTTCATGGCTATAACATCAATTTTGATACTGAGAGCTGCTGAACTCTTGCGAGCACAAGCAAAACTACCTTTTAAAAATAAATCAAAATAAATACAGTTTGCAAATGAAAAATATTGCTCTCTTTCTCGCACTCACACTGCGAGGTTTTTTTCTTTAATAATTACTAGAGCTAGAAACAAGCAAACCAAATGTTCCTAACCCGTAGCCTGCTCGCACGTGTACGGAAATGAATACACAACAGTACAGTGCGACTAATAGATTTGACACAAACTTAATTTAATTACACCAAAAGCTATGCAACAAAGCAGGATCATTACAAAGACTACATTTTTACCACAGCTGTATTATTATTATTAGGTGTTCTTTCTTATGATAGGTCCATTCTTTTTGTTAATGAACTTAGACTGCCATTGTTCCTTTGTCTTCTGCTGCCTCCTAGAGCTCCCAGATTTTTTTTTTCTTTCCTTCAAGTCATCCAATATTTGAATCCTCCTTCCTCAAACTGAACTTGAATTAGTGTCTCTCCAAAGTGACTTGTGATTTGTAGGATTTTAATCATGACATAGGCATTGTTTGTTATGTTCCACATGTGACTTGTTAGTGTGGTTTTCACATTCTCTCTACACGCTAATGCGAGTGAACTTATAAAATCAACCATCATTCCCACTATTTATATTAAGTCTAACCCTTGTATTAAAGGTGTTTCATTAGAATATGGCTAATCCAACATTGGTTAAATCGAAAAATTGCATATTTCGAACCCACCACGATTCCCCATAAAATTACTATTCAAATCATTGATAAGAAAACACATTTCATTTGAATTTTGGATGGAAATATTTGGATAGTTTGAAGCCTATACTTTGTTAATTATTTCGATTTTATACTCATTTCAAACCTAGCTTAGTGATATTTATTAAATCACCCCATATGCCAAGAATGTCAATATAAAACTTGTGTGTCGTATAAATAAACATTAATACCATGATAATTACACAAATAAAAGACAGTGTATATAACCACATTTGAAAGACAGCCTGAAACATATTATTATTATTTAACAAACTCTTGGTCATCACTTAGCATCCCTTTAATCAAATATATTTGAAAACATGTTTCCAAGTTTATTTTGGGTGTTTATTCCTATTAGAGAATAATGTGGGAAGAAAGGAGAGGGAATGGGTGCCCAGGAGGGTGTTGGATAAGGAGGTGTGGGTGGGAGGCCGAGAGACAGATGACTGAAGGCAGTAAGGAAGAGAGAGGAGAGGACTGGGCCGAGGTGGGAGGAAAGGAGGTGGTGGCAAGGCTTATGTTCCAAACAGACCCTGCCACTGACTGGAAGATTTTCATGATGAGGATGAATTCATAACATAAGGTTTCACTTAATATAATCTTCCTTCCAAAACTAGAGACAAGGTCTTCATGTGAGTATACTCAAAGAAATGTTTTATTAATCTGATAGTTTTCACAATGCTTAGTGATACTTGAGGTTAATTATAAACCATTTGTGCCTCAGGTGTTTTCCCATTATGTGAAGAATAAGTTTTATATATGAACAAAAACCAAATGTTAACTCTTAATCCAGTGTTCCCCAAGCTTTCAGGACCATGGCCTAATCCAGTGTTCCCCAAACTTTCAGGACCATGGCCTAATCCAGTGTTCCCCAAACTTTCAGGACCATGGCCTAATCCAGTGTTCCCCAAACTTTCAGGACCACGGCCTAATCCAGTGTTTCCCAAACTTTCAGGACCATGGCCTAATCCAGTGTTTCCCAAGCTTTCAGGACCATGGCCTAATCCAGTGTTCCCCAAACTTTCAGGACCATGGCCTAATCCAGGGATTCCCCAAACTTTCAGGACCATGGCCTAATCCAGTGTTCCCCAAACTTTCAGGACCATGGCCTAATCCAGTGTTCCCCAAACTTTCAGGACCACGGCCTAATCCAGTGTTCCCCAAACTTTCAGGACCATGGCCTAATCCAGTGTTTCCCAAGCTTTCAGGACCATGGCCTAATCCAGTGTTCCCCAAACTTTCAGGACCATGGCCTAATCCAGTGTTTCCCAAACTTTCAGGACCATGGCCTAATCCAGTGTTTCCCAAGCTTTCAGGACCATGGCCTAATCCAGGATTCCCAAGCTTTCAGGACCATGGCCTAATTCAGTGTTCCCCAAACTTTCAGGACCATGGCCTAATCCAGTGTTCCCCAAACTTTCAGGACCATGGCCTAATCCAGTGTTCCCCAAACTTTCAGGACCACGGCCTAATCCAGTGTTTCCCAACTTTCAGGACCATGGCCTAATCCAGTGTTTCCCAAGCTTTCAGGACCATGGCCTAATCCAGTGTTCCCCAAGCTTTCAGGACCATGGCCTAATCCAGTGTTCCCCAAACTTTCAGGACCATGGCCTAATCCAGTGTTCCCCAAACTTTCAGGACCACGGCCTAATCCAGTGTTTCCCAAACTTTCAGGACCATGGCCTAATCCAGTGTTTCCCAAGCTTTCAGGACCATGGCCTAATCCAGTGTTTCCCAAGCTTTCAGGACCATGGCCTAATCCAGTGTTCCCCAAGCTTTCAGGACCATGGCCTAATCCAGTGTTCCCCAAACTTTCAGGACCATGGCCTAATCCAGTGTTTCCCAAACTTTCAGGACCATGGCCTAATCCAGTGTTCCCCAAACTTTCAGGACCACGGCCTAATCCAGTGTTTCCCAAACTTTCAGGACCATGGCCTAATCCAGTGTTTCCCAAGCTTTCAGGACCATGGCCTAATCCAGTGTTCCCAAGCTTTCAGGACCATGGCCTAATCCAGTGTTCCCCAAACTTTCAGGACCATGGCCTAATCCAGTGTTCCCCAAACTTTCAGGACCATGGCCTAATCCAGGGATTCCCCAAACTTTCAGGACCATGGCCTAATCCAGGGATTCCCAAGCTTTCAGGACTATAGCCTAATCCAGGATTCCCCAAACCTTTAGAACCACTGCCCTAATCCAGGACCATGGCCTTATCCAGGGGTTTTCAAACTTTAGGACCATGGCCTTAGCCAGGGGTTTTCAAACTCTTAGGACCATGGTCTTATCCAGGGGCTTCCAAACTTTCAGGGCCATGGCCTTATCCAGGGGTTTTCAAACTTTTAGGACCATGGCCTTATCCAGGGGTTTTCAAACTCTTAGGACCATGGTCTTATCCAGGGGCTTCCAAACTTTCAGGGCCATGGCCTTATCCAGGGGCTTCCAAACTTTCAGGGCCATGGCTTTATCCAGGGGCTTCCAAACTTTTAGAGCCATGGCCTTATCCAGGGATTCCAAACTTTTTAGTCTGAAGCAGCCCTTGCACCAGAAAAAATACATTTTGGAGCCCTCATAAAATATTTTAAAATAATATTATAAACATTTTAAAATGACATTTAAATTTTTACAAGTATAAAAAAAAAGGAAAAACATCACATGTGCTTGGCTGCGTATATGGCACATGCCCTTCATTCAGACTTGAAAAAATTGGCAATTCTAATTAATGATGCTATTTAAAGTTGTGAAATCAAATAAAGATTATTATAAAATTGCCTCATAGTACCTGAGAGAAATATGGTGAAGCCTAATTTGAAAAACATTGGCCTGGTCAACATACTTCTTATAGCTCTTCATTAAAAAAAAGTACCAAACAAATACCTGTTACTGTGTAAAGTAAAATAGGTCACTCCAAATTTTATTATAGCTTTGGTGGTAAACTAAACAAATTTGTGACGGAGGGAAAGAATGGCTTATAGAAAGATAATGACATAGGAATGAAATGCTTATTATTACCCATAAAATGTCATGTCAAAATTTGCATTAATTTGATTTTCAAACTTTCAAGCCAAAATATCTTTTATTATTAATAAAACTTGGTGGTACATTACATACCTCCTGAAGTCCTTTGCGTACCCCTGAGGGTATGTTAGCTATAGTTTTGGAAACGCTCCTAAACAATTGGTCATTGACTGATTCTTACTATTTTACCCCACAATTATTAACAGCTTTTAATGATATATAGTCAACCCTAATACTGTAAAATGTATGCGATTGCTGTAATTTGTATGACCTATCTACAACTGTGAATCTTGAAAAATAATGTTCTAATAGTATTATTTATTTTATTTGAGTAATTTGTGATGATTACTTATGTTTAAAAAATATTTAGCACAGCTCAAAGTTTATTTTACTGTCCAAAATATTCCATATGGTGTCTCTTTTATAGTTTATTAGCAGAAGTACCCGGCTTTTCTAGGGGTAATTTTGTGGTTACCCCTGGCAATGCTTTTCGTTGCTTCAAGCAGGCAGGAAAAAAAAAATCTTCATTTTATTCCTACCCACTTAATAATAAATAAAAAAAATCTAATAAAAAATTAAAATAATAGATTCAAGGTACACATGTTTGTATACAGGAGCCACTAATTTGATAATATCAGACCTCAGCGGCGGTAGATATCACACAATGCTCATGACAGACACACAGACTCATTTCATTAATATACATATTAGTTGATATTACTTTGTTCTAATTAAATAATCAATAAAAATAAAAATATAAAAACAAAATATATACTAAACTAAACAATAAAATATTTTAATATTACCTGGAAGCTGAATCTGTTCTATAACTGCCATGCACAAGCTTCTAACAAGGCATTTAAACACTGTCACAACTTAACAAAAATAATTTTTAAGAATCAAATAGCCGAAGCTATTATTTATGCTTTTTAGTGAGGAATTCTCCATCTAGATATCATATTCTGAAAATTGAAAAATAATTTTATTAATGATTGTTTGAATCAAAAATAGAGTAACACAAAACCTTAAACTTCACTATTAAATTATTTAAATTGAAAAAGTCACCTGGACACAAGAATTGAACCCGGGACTTTTGGATTACTATGCCAATGGTCTTACCACTGAGCTTTCCAGGAGTCGACCTTGACCCAGGGTCATTCTTAACTTAGATTTTATGGCAGAGTCTGTGATGGGTATACCAGTTATAACAAGCATCTTCTTTAAATACCACACTATAAGAATAATAAAATTAAAATAGGAATATGCCTGCACAATTTTGAAACATATTAAAAACATGTTTAATATTACAATCATAACATGTTTACCAGTTCAACTATCACTTAGTTATTAAAAAGGTTATATTAGCTAGATAAATTAATAAGTAGATTAAACACATTAAATATCTAATTACTTAATAGATGAATGAATAAATAAAAACACCGGAAAATTAATTATATTATATTTGGAAGAAGGTATAGGAAAGGTGGATAGAAACATACAATAGACATGAACATAACATGGCTTTTACAGTTCACACTTTATACATTGCTGCCACTGGACAAAGAGGTAATCTGCCTCTTGAATAAAATTGATCATAGCCACCCAATCCCCCGACCTAGGTTTCATTCTATCGGAACTAATCAAGGAGGAGTGTGAAACCGCAATTCAACTTCCTAGAAGAGGAAACCTATACCTTCTTCCAACTATAGTACAATTTACTCATAAAGCGAAAAGAGGTTTTCACTATACAAATAATTAATTAATGATTTAAATGAGAAATTAATAATGTTCTATTCTACCACATTTCACAAAGTTTTTAGAAACTTAATAATAACTGTCCACATCACTCGATACAATAATTCATGCGCACGACACACCTTGGCTCATCGGTTCATGCTTAAACTCCCAGTCCACACCTTGACTCGCTCAGGGTGTTCAGCGACCTGGAAATCCTGGAAAACAGGGAAAAGTCAGGGAATTTGTTTGTCAGTGAAAAGTAATGGAAAAGTCAGGGAATTTGATCAAACTTCTGGAATGTTCACATAGTCACAAAAATAATAGGCCTACACTACATTCATTTACAATAAAATAACTGATAAATTTTTTTTTCTTCACTGTAAATTTATTTTAGTACATTTGTACATCTTTAATATAGCCTACTTATCTCAATTCTCAAAGTCAATATGAGATTTTCATCTAATCTTTCCACCCCTTTATTGTGTCTTTACCCAAAGTTGAGTCATTAGTTCATTAGCCCGTGTAAGACGATCTTTCAATGTCTCAATATGATCTAACTCAAAGCTAACTTGGAGCGCACGACCCAATGACTCATTGCGTTAGACTGACATCCTTTAACCTCTTCATAGTGTGTTACAATTTCAAAATGTGTATGTGTCTAAAAATATTATTACATTAAGTTGAGATCTTAATAAAATAATGTTTATAATATAGTGACTGGAAAAGTTGGAAATTGGCTCTGGAAAACCTGGAAAAGTCAAGGAATTTTAAGATATAGTTTGGCTGGACACCCTGTCACTGGTCCATACTTAGACTCACCAGTTCACACCTTGACTCACTGGTCCATACTTAGACTCACCAGTCCACACCTTGACTCGCTGGTCCATATTTAAACTCACCAGTCCACACCTTGACTCGCTGGTCCATATTTAAACTCACTAGTCCACACCTTGACTCACTGGTTCATACTTAGACTCACCAGTCCACACCTTGACTCACTGGTCCATACTTAGACTCACCAGTTCACACCTTGACTCACTGGTCCATACTTAGACTCACCAGTCCACACCTTGACTCGCTGGTCCATATTTAAACTCACTAGTCCACACTTGACTCACTGGTTCATACTTAGACTCACCAGTTCACACCTTGACTCACTGGTCCATACTTAGACTCACCAGTCCACACCTTGACTCACTGGTTCATACTTAGACTCACCAGTCCACACCTTGACTCACTGGTTCATACTTAGACTCACCAGTCCACACCTAGACTCACTGGTTCATACTTAGACTCACCAGTCCACACCTTGACTCACTGGTCCATACTTAGACTCACCAGTCCACACCTTGACTCACTGGTTCATACTTAGACTCACCAGTCCACACCTTGACTCACTGGTCCATACTTAGACTCACCAGTCCACACCTAGACTCACAGTCCACACCTTGACTCACTGGTTCATACTTAGACACACCAGTCACACTAGACTCACCAGTCCACACCTTGACTCAATGGTCCATACTTAGACTCACCAGTCCACACTAGACTCACCAGTCCACACCTTGACTCACTGGTCCATACTTAGACTCACCAGTCCACACCTTGACTCACTGGTCCATACTTAGACTCACCAGTCCACACCTTGACTCACTGGTTCATACTTAGACTCACCAGTCCACACCTTGACTCACTGGTCCATACTTAGACTCACCAGTCCACACCTTGACTCACTGGTTCATACTTAGACTCACCAGTCCACACCTTGACTCACTGGTCCATACTTAGACTCACCAGTCCACACCTAGACTCACCAGTCCACACCTTGACTCACTGGTTCATACTTAGACACACAGTCCACACCTAGACTCACCAGTCCACACCTTGACTCAATGGTCCATACTTAGACTCACCAGTCCACACCTAGACTCACCAGTCCACACCTTGACTCACTGGTCCATACTTAGACTCACCAGTCCACACCTTGACTCACTGGTCCATACTTAGACTCACCAGTCCACACCTTGACTCACTGGTTCATACTTAGACTCACCAGTCCACACCTTGACTCACTGGTCCATACTTAGACTCACCAGTCCACACCTAGACTCACCAGTCCACACCTTGACTCATGGTTCATACTTAGACTCACCAGTCCACACCTAGACTCACCAGTCCACACCTTGACTCACTGGTTCATACTTAGACTCACCAGTCCACACCTTGACTCACTGGTCCATGCTTAACTTGTCAAATTTATACCAAATTATTATGAAATCTTGTGTTATATGTATAAATTTCTCGCCACAGTAAGCGCCTGTGTGCTGCTACTTTTGTTAATGAGCACGTAGAATAAACATTAATCTCATTTAGTTTGGTTTGATGGTGATTTAAAGGTCGGGGTGGGAACCCTTGTCGAGTGGTTTTTCCTAAATAGTTTCCACTCTCCATCCACACAAATACATGTACATTTTTTCCTGGATTATATCTTGTGTATCCTTTTATCATTAGTCTAAATATGAGAACAGCTTGGATTAGTAATTGTGAGATGGTTTATAAAATCAAACTCTTTGTTTGAGAAGGTTATCTTTCAGCATTTAGAGTATATTAAGTTGATTTTGTTGCTATGGTGTTTTATTACATTTTACAAGCACAAATAGACCAATAGTAATACAGTAGATCCGAAACAAAGCAATCATTTGTTTAACAGATGCTATTTCATTGTTCTTGCTACAGCTATGTTTATAATTAGCATAGGAAGTGTGATATTGTGTTTTAATGGGGAGCTTGCAAACTAGTGCAACAAGTGCAGCTATTTTTTTCTTTATTTGGATAATTAATGTAAAAGATATTACAATATTTAAAATTAAATTACTCTGCCAAATTATCACGAGTCAGACTACATTTAAAATAATGGTTCATTTGTATTGATTTTTCCTTATAGTCACACTTTATTTGAGTTTACATGTGTGGGCTGTATAGAAAAGAATAAATTATATACTATATATAATTTTTTTGTGACTAATTTAGTTTTAATGTTCTGGGAGTATCATAGTTAATTCAGCTAACTCATTACACTTGACCAACCTTTGAAGATTAAACTATCAAAATAATAGTCCCATTCCACCCATAGCTGCTTGCACCCTTGGGACATTGAGGTTAGGTTAGATTGTAAATATCTTGTCTCTTAAGATAAACACAAGGGGTTTATAAAGAACTCCGGGGTTTTGATAATTCATATTAAATCCATAAAGTGCAGTTGATGGGGCACTCATCGAAGCATATTAGTCACAAAAAAAACACTTAAATATATGATCTTTCATATATCTATTATTAAAGATTTAGGTATTACTCTAGAATATAAACTGACTTTCTCTGCACATATAAATATGACTGTTACAAAATCATTTAAATTGTAAGGGTTCGTCAAAAGAAACAAAAAAAAACAACTTTACTAACACTAGAGCAAAACCTTTCCTCTTTTATTCTCTAATTCGAAGCAACTTGGAATATGATTCTATTATTTGGTCTCCACACTATTTAAAGTACTCCCATTGCTTGAAAAAGTACAATACAAGTTTATTAAATAGTTTTCCTATAGTAATCCAAATTTTATTCCTTTGTTAAATCTTGAAACCCGGTGAACATATTTTGATATGAACTTTCTTCACAAATTTATAAATGGGCAAATAGACTGTGATGACCTACGGGAACACATTAAACTCTTACCACCATCGAAACTGACACGAAACACTAATACATTCTTTTGCGATGGAAAATCTACTAATTACATGTACAACTCGCCTTGGTCTCATACCTTGTGCATACAATTTAATAAGCAACAGTGACAATTTTATAGACCTATTTGACATCACACAGGCTGTCTTAAAAAAAATTACTAAATTACTTTTGAAAACCACACTAAACTGCCTTTTTATGTTTTATTTTATATTTCTTATTTAAGATCTCAATGTAGTTCTTTATTAATCCAGCAAACTACTGTAATTGGAAGTGGGCTTCCTAGTCATTAACTCTTGTAGTTCCTTCAAATGAAATAAGTATATATTAATTTAAGTGATATTTTGTATTTTTCGTTAGTAAAATTTGCTTTGAAACCCCAGAGTTATTTTATAAACACCCTGTATAGCATATTACGACTGAAGTGACTGGTTGCAGAGCAATCAAACACTTTTTTGTACTGTGTTGTTGATTTTTACATAACACAGTACCTGTATATGGACATTTTAAAACAGGTCAACATGCTCTCTCTTATTTTTGGCTATTTTTTTCATTTTTAAAGATGTCAAATTAATTTAAGAAAAGCTCCAAAATTTATTTAGAAAGAGCATGGGAAGCTAGAATGCAGCTAAAATACACAACCAACACTTTTGAGTGATGTAATTTACATTTCATTTTATTATTGAATTTTTAAACATACTAATTAAGTCAGACTTAATTTTTAGCACAAAAATAGGCCTTAACAGATAAAAAAGAACTCATTTAGCTAGTTGCACTGTAAGTATGCCTGAAACTGATCCTCAAGCCAAGAATTGAGTGACTATACTCAAATTAGGATTATTTCAACTTTGTCATTTTTCATTCAATATCCAGGCCAATATCAGTATTATTATTTTTTACTTTAATCCCCTTTCCATTACATTAATCATCACTAATTTAACACCTTTTATTGTGGATTCTGACCACCTCTCTTTCTCATACTTTACCTATTTGGTTCATGCTAACTTAGAACTTTTCTTAGAGTTCAACGGTTGGTGAAAAGTTGTTCTGTATGCGTTCATCTTGAAAATATATTCTGTCAAAGTCAGTTTGAATCACTTGTCAAAGTGACATTACATCCATAACATGAATCTGTGTTTAGTAATTTGGAAGATATTTGGTCCATACTTGGCTGCTGGGGAGTGGAGGAGGATACATAATGATGTGTTGCATATCCTGTACTCATCACAATACAGTCTTAGGATAATCAAGTCTCGTTAATCTAGAACACTGCTCAGGGTATTGGACGACAAACCTAATGGGAAGAAACCATTGGGAAAACATAGACAGAGATAAGAGGGTAACATTAGAAGGGACCTTAAAGAGATAGGGTGTAATGAGGTGGACTGGATAGAACTAGCTCAAGATAGGAATAGGGTGTAATGAGGTGGACTGGATAGAAAGAACTAGCTCAAGATAGGGATAGGGTGTGATGAGGGTGACAGGAAAGAACTAGCTCAAGATAGGGATAGGGTGTAATGAGGTGGACTGGATAGAAAGAACTAGCTCAAGATAGGGATAGGGTTTTAATAAAGAGGACAGCATAGGCGTCAGAACAGGGGGCAGGGGGTGTAGTGGGGGCATGGTGGCGTTGGCCCCCCTAGCCAACGTCAGGGGCAAGGGGGACAGAGGGGGCCAAATAATTCTGGTTTTCTAATTTTTTAAAGCTACACAATAGTTTGACATCAAAATGACAATTTTAATACGCATTTGCGAGCACATGCAATTAAATTTATGGTGCGTGGAATTGATAACTTCATTATTGACGCTACGATGAATGACTTTATCACTAGAAATGAATATTACACCCTTTTATTTGAAAATATTTTAAAAACATATTTATTAATAATTGACAGTATATAACTTTGTGAACGGTGATGGTATGAACATAATTTTTGTAAAGTGTTTTACTTTGTGGTTACTAACACTTTCGAGAAATTATTTGTTGTTACTCTTGATGATGCTCTAGTTTTAAATACGGTAAGACATTATTTATTTTGACTCTACTTTTGATATGATGCTTCAATTAGTTTTTTAACTGAGCTTTGAGTTTTTGATTATATAACTTGAGAAAATATATTTAAATTACCTGTACCGGTGTATTCTTGGCAAAGTGCATTGAATAATTTTCTTTAAATTATAATAATTTGAACAATTTAATGATTAAGACCTACATTTTTACAAATGATCGTATTATGCCACTGGCAAAATAGTTGTGCTAGCTCATGTCATAGATTAATACAAAAAAGCCATTAGATCATCAAAGTTGCAGTGCATCCAATATTATATTCTGTTTTGTAAGTTATTCATGGTAAACAGGATGCAACACAAAACATATTATATAATTTTGATTTGGGTGGGTATCTAGAGATTAATGTTTTGGCCCCCCTTATGGCCAAAATGTTCCGACGCCTCTGGTGGACAGGGTAGAACTAGCTCAAGTGCGGTAATACATTTCCATGCTCATAAATGCCATAAAGTGAATAAGTAAGGATGTTGTCGAACTTTATATCTTGTTACCTTTGATTATTTAAATACAAATTTGAACCAATCTTAATATCATATGTTCAGTATCTCAATTCTTATCTCTCAAACTCCGACAAATGAAACTTCCGGCATCATCATCATCATCATCATCATCAAATCAAACTTGCGGCATTTAAACAAACATTCTATTTAGAATTGGGGATTTTTAATTGTGACCAATATTAGTTAAGTATTTTGCCTTTTCACTTTACTTACAGAAAATTATAAATCCACACAACATGCATGACCTTTGTGTTCTAGCAATCTTGTGCAAATCAAACTTTTCCAATTTTGTTTTTTTACTATCTACTCTTTAATATCTTTTTTCATACAGTTTTTTTTATTATTATTATTTAGCACCGCGTCTTACTACCCGTTCGGGTTATACGCTTAAGTACTAATTACGCTAATGGATTAGGAATTGGGAGGTTGAATAGAGGAAGTGAACCCGCATTTGCATGGAGGAGAGTGGAAAACCATTTAGGAAAAACAACCCCCAGTTCACCCGACGAGATTCAAACCTCGATCTCCCCGTCCTCGGCAGTCGGGCTCACACGACTAGCGCGTTAGCCAACTACGCCACCAGGCGGGTTTCATACAGTTAATTATATAAATAACACATTTTATATGAGGTTGGTTGCACGGAGAAAATTAAAATTGTAAATGTTGAAAAGTCAAAAAATTCAAGGTTAAATTTTTTAAAATTTTTTTTATCTGAGGTATTTAAAGTGCACTTTCTGAACCCACCTGTTATATCTGCACACAAGAATGTCTATAAGTGGGAGCTAAAGAGCCTATCAATATGGTTGGGTATTTTCAAATACCTTCCAGGGTTTGTTTACATCCCACAATCAACATGGAACCGATGGCTTTATTCCCCCCCCCCCCCTTCCCCCCTAAGAAAGCTGTGTGCTATGAATTTTTATTGCTTAAGAAAAATTCATTGACCTTGGCTGGGTTTGAACCCATGAACATCGGCTCCTGGAACAAGCACCTTACCACAAGACCACCGAGTTTGACTCGAGGTTAAAGATGAATCATTATTGAGAAAAATGGGACTAGTAACAAACATCTTTCTTAGTAGCTTTTCAACTGTAACTAAAGTCCAAAACTACCATGAATGATCCATAGTCACCTAATTTTTTTTTTATCCTTACAAAGCCTTATCTGACTGCACAAGTATTTGTTTATGATTTTTCAGTACAAGGAAGCCTTCATGAAAGCCAACCCTGACTTCAAGTGGTACAAACTGCCCGCTCCACCCCTACGCACCCTTGTCACTCGAGTGTCCAATCAGGCCAAACCTCACAAGCTTCATTGTCAGCTCACCTGTGGCCCCATCGTCCCTGGGAAACTTGCAGGTACATTCTCACTGAAACGCCGCCTAAACATTTCTGAACTCATTTGGTTTTTGTAAAACTTTTATATATGATAATCTATTAGCATTAGATTAGTATTAGTGTGTTTTTTAATCGGTGATATATCATTCACTTTGAGCTGTTAATTACATTTGGATTTATTTGAAAAGGGTTTTTAAATTGTTTAATACAATAATATTTTGTTGATCTTTTCGAAATATTTAATTTTCCATCTATAAATTTACAGTAGTGATGAATCAATTAATTAAAAATAATCCTTTGTACCCAATATTTTGTACATTGTTAATTTGCAGCAGTAAAGTAATGTTTAACTAGTTTAACTTGTATCATTAGTCACATGGTCTAACATGTCACCCTCACATGTGACTCGGAGATTGGGATTTGAATCTTAGTTGAATATACTGACGGTGTTTTTCCTAGATAATTTCCCACCATCCCTCCATGCAAATGTGGATATTTTTTTACATCCTACTTTTCTCATCACCAGGGCCTGGAAGTTGATGCCCTTAAAAATGCAAAAAAATGCATTTAAAAATTGTGTATTAATCCTCTCAAAAATGAAAAAAATGCCCCTTAAATATAAAATATGCACATAAAAACTACGTTTTTATATATTCAAAAATACAAAAGATGCTCTAAAAAAATCAAATAAAACATTTAAATTTCAATTGATACCAATATTTTTTCCCCATGTACACTGGCTCATATTTTATCTATTGATTTTCTCATAGCACAGGCTAATATAGCTTTCACGCAGAGTAAATTCATCCGGAAAAGAATGATTCATTTGTCTTTCTAAGAACTCGCGAAATTTAGGATGATTTAGTTTTTCGAGCTGGTAACAACACTTTGAGCAACTCTTGATTGAAAGGAGATGATTTGGTTTGAGAGGTTGATGCACTTTGGAACAGCACTCGTTGAATTAATTTATTTGTTGCTGCCGTTTAAAGCACACTTATTTTTTTCACCACCATATGCTAAGTAACAGAAACACTCTTTCTTCTGAAACTGTTGACTTGCACAATTTACAAAATAATATTTTCCTGTCCGTGGAAAATACACTTTCACCAAACTCGTTAACTAACTGCGGTAAATGGTAGGATTGTGATGGTTTGAATTTCGGGCAATCTGCTCACTTAAAGATAGTGTGAATAGATAAAAGTACATCAATTAACTTAAGATATACAATTTCAACTGACAATCTACTCAACTAACAAAACAATCGGCACTGTACCGCGGATGTAATTAATGGTTTACATTTCCGCCCTTTGTAAATTTCAAGCTATAACAACCCTTTCTCCAGCATTGGGGTTTTCCATTGAAACATAAACAAGATCAGAATATAAAAATACATGCACACTTAAGTACTATTCTGTCAGAAAACATTAGGCTATGCTTATTGTTTCATATCTGGCCATACTAATAATTACACAAGAAAGTAATGCTCAAGTAATGGAAATAATGGATTTGTGCATTAAAAGATTACCCATTGGGTGCTACAATTATTATGTAATGTTGTAAAAATGACATAAAATGCATGATAAGAGTAAAAACAAAAAATGGCAAAAAAAAAATTCTGCTAAAATGTCACACAATGGCATGACTGCAAAATCCTTCAAATATACCAAAAAATGCACAGTAATTTATGTTTACAATATCAGTTTTTTTTAAAATGTGTTTATATACAAGTTACCATTGTGATTGACTTCACAATGCTGATCTGCTCATAACTAACACATTCATGTTACTAATATATATATTTATAAACCAAACTGAAATTGTGGTGTTAAATTATTTGAATAGAATATGTTGACTGCTATTAATTTATGCTAAGCAGCAATCATGTAAAGTCTAACCTTGTATTTGTTTTCAGATGAAAGTCAAATGGGCAGCCTGAGCAGTCTCTTGTCCTCTTCCGTCGCTAACAATACTAATGTCAACATTGTTACCTCTTACTCAGACATTACCTCAATGGCAGCTACCGCCTTAGTGACTCCCACTCTAACACCAATGCCTACCACACCCACCACTCCTACCAAAATGGTAATACCAACCTCCCCTACGATACCCAAACCACCTAAAAAGAGGTGGCAAGATATGTCGGCACAAACAGGGGATTACAATCTAGAACAGGTTTGTTTTATCTGTTTAAAATTCACTCATGTCAGAAAGTCTTGCAGATTCAGCTGATGTGATCTATTTTATTTAAATCAGATACCTAGATTTACTTTCAAATGAACATTTGAAACACCTTTTAGAAAATTTAAACAAATGTTTGGCAGATCGACATTGATAATATTTTAAGACATTATTACTTCACTTTTAAAGGTATAATATTTATCAAAAATGACATCTGCAGATCACATGACCTGATGAATATCAAATCTGACAAATAATTATGTGAAAGTAGATTTAATAACTTTTCTCAATGTCTGATATTACCATTTGTAAGAAAATAAGGATATACCTATTTTTATTTTGCAAACAGATTTATAAAAAAATAAACATATTAAATAGTGATTTCTTTTTTAACATCAAAGCGGTAACATTATTTTTACTAGAAACAATCGTGAAATCAAATTATGACAAATATACTAATTTTCCCCTGTGCTCATCATTGCTTGGTTTCATTCTTTAAATAATATCAAACTAATTAAAGTACTGTGTTTGATTTCCAGTTTGGGCAAAAAATACATTACAAATTACATTAAGTATTTCCCTTTAATTTTGAATTGGTTAGTAAACTGTGTTTTAATATAATATTTTGAATCAAGAAGTGTACTATAATTACCTTTTCAATTAAATAAGTTTTTAAGTCTACAATATTATTAGGAATTGGTCTGTAAGCTCAAGTTTTTTGTTTAAGTTAGTTCGAGTGAGCTTCTGAAAGAGCTCTCTAGTATTAAATCGAGTTGAGCTTGGGTTAAATAAATATTTAATTCTTACACTACCTACCACAGCCCTTCAAAAATCAGTTTGCTAAATTGCGGACGTTGACATTCCATTGGTCACCTGCACAATACCCTCTTTTTTGGGGGTTATTTTTCACCTCCCACTCCCCCAACTACAGATGTTACAAAAAACATTTAAACAATTCTTGGCTTGAAGCTTGAAATTTGATTACTAAAGTTCAAATGTTTGTTAAGTATTGCCCCCACCATAATGTTCACTCATGTCAATTTTAATGAAAATTAACAACATCCTAAATGCGCACACAATTTTAGTAGCAGATGACATTGTAATTTTCCTGAAATTGCCAGAAAAAATAGTGCAGCCAACTTTACATCCATCCATTACTGTTTGTTTCCCTGCCTGTGGCCTGGGTCAGTTTTTTATTCAGGCCATATATTTTCCACTACTGGTTTTGCTAGGCCTGTCGTAGCTTCATATGTCATAATACAACTTAAGACTAGGACAGTACAACATCAAGCCCCCAGCCTTTAATTCATCACTGTGAAAGGGTAAACCCACATTTCACCAATGATACTTTTTCGGCCATGTCGGGAATTGAACCTGGGACCCTTGGCTTGTTAGACAGACACGCTACGACTGAGCTAAGATGTCGTATAGTACAGCCAAATGCACATTTGTAATCTTTTTCTTAATATTTCCATAAAAAATCAAAGTTTCCAATCCAGTAAAAAGATGTCACTCCACCAAAGACCATTAATAAAGACGAAGTAAAATATTTGTTGGCTCTGGCTACTATGACAATCGAATTGCAACTAATTAAAATTTAAGAACTTGAAATTTAGCCGTAATTTATCCCTCCATATATACCACTTAAGTTGGAGTAGATTTGGTTTTACCATTTTTAGCCGAAAGTGTTTTTATTTATCAACTTTTTAAACCCAAATCCAACTTTTGATTCAATGAAATCCAATCAATTTATTTATCACAAATCAGGGTCTGTAATTATAACCTATATTGTTCCTGAAATATTGTTGAACAGTTGTCTGCTGCATCCAGACTCCCTTCAATCTCAGCAGCTTGGGACACAGAGAAGATAACTTCTAGTAAGTCCTCTTTCCCCACCACTCTCAAGACTTCCTTTCCCTTCACACCTTTCTCCACCCCCTTCAAGAAACTGCAGCACCATGCCGCCAACACACTGCACGAGAGACGGTGCATTCGGCGCCTCAGTACTTCCAGCAAGTCGCCACCACCTACAAACAAAATAGAAGACTCTCTCAAGTCACCAGATTCGAGTGGTTTTGAAATATCCTTAGAAGAAGTTGAACTTTCTGACAAACATTCGCAAATACAAATTATTGATGAAAACATTAACATTACTCAAATGACAAAAATAGCTCACCATCTGAGAGCAACACGACGATGCATTCTATAGGAAGTGATCAGACATTTCACTCAGAAACAACTTTTCAGACATCAAATCAAAATATCATAGATCTAGCTGTTGACAAATATATGTCATCTGATTCACTTTTTAGTTCTTTAGAAGCCCCTACCTTTGTCTTGCGTAAACCAGAACTTGCCAATGAGAACGCTGCTCCTATTTCACCTTCATCTTCACCTTCACCTTCATCAAACAAAGTTACAATTTTGCCGGCTGTGTCTCAAACAAATCCTCAGCCTGTTAATGTTCAGATAACAGATGACATTATTTTGTCGCCGACTCAACTCCATACTGTGCCCCAGATTAAGTTCCACATTGGCAGTTTTGATTCAAATTTTTTGAATAAAGATGTACGGTACCTGTCCCCCTGTAAGAAAGAGGCTTTAATTGTAAACTTGTCTCAGAATAGTACTAGTCGAGAACAATGCAACCTCTTTACACACTAATAATAATGTGTATGTTGTGGAAGATAAAACTGGTCACGATGTTTCTAGTTCAAATTGTAACTTTGTAGGTTGTATCAAAGATGGTTCAAATCAAAATTTGATGAATGTTTTGGAGGGCATTATGAAAATAGAGTTTGTGATCAAATGATAAACAATGTTTCAAGTGTTTGCACACATCCACTGAGTAAAGGCTGTGATATTGCTAGACTTCCATTGCAATGAAGACTTAGCTCCAAGTGATGGTATAATTAAAAGTTGTGATATTTCGAACAAGGCCGAGGGTTTTTTGTTGGTTTGTGATAGTCAAAATAAGGTGGTAGGTGATGTTAGTAACGTTAATAACTATAATAGTGCTGTAAGTTTACATGTTGCTCTTAACACTGATAAAAGCAGTGAGTCAAAAGATCAAATTGACAATTTAGATATAAACTTGCTTCAAAATTTCCATTGAATGTTATATCAAACAGGGTAAAAGATGAAACAAATTTGGGTGGTGTGAAAAGTGAAAATAGCGGGTATATCCATAACAATATTAACCCGACTGACATCAAAATAATTGGCAAAGTGTCAGAGAATGGCAAACAAAAATGTTTTTCATCTTTTGTTTCATCAAATAGTTGCTTGGGTGATCAAACTCTAGACTCCTCGATAAATAAAAATGAAGTGAAAAGTTCAAAATATTCAAGTAATACTTGTGAAAAATCTCAGGACACTATATCTAGTTCACAAGTTCAAAAAATTAGCTTATTTAAAAACTTTTCTTTAAAAAATCACTTAAAACGATATGTAACAGAACAGAATAGCAATGAACTTTGTCTACATGTACCTTTAAATATTGATCCAAATGAGTCTCAAAACACTCCTAATGCTCAAAACAACAAAACATTCTGTGTCTGAACTTCTGTCAAGCAATACTTCTAAAACAACTTTTGTCTCAGGCATACCTAATGTGTTGGAAGAGGCAGGTGTTATTAAAAAATCTGTGGTTTGCACAAACTCACCACTAACTTTTTCAGACAATCTAAATACTAGTGTGTTAAATAAGGAAACTCTGGAAGAATTACAGCAAGTGTCAGAGTCGGAACAAAGCCGCGAGGAATCTAACTCTGAAAGGTTGTCAAGTATTCATCTAGAGAACCTGCTTTAAAGTCTGAAGTTATCGCTGTTCAGACTGCTAAGAAGGAAGACGGTGGCAAGACAGCTTCGAAGACGCTGGTGCTACCTCAGAGGCAGAAGTCGCTGAGGGCTTGCAAGGGTCAACGCTACAAAGAGTTCATGAGAAGTGGCAACCTTGCTGGTGGAAAGCGTGCTCGTAAAAATGCTCTAACCATTAGTACTGAAGGGTGAGTTGAGTAGCAAATAATATGTTTTTACACAGATTACATGGTTTTAATTAGGTGTATGACGTGTGAGCTACATAAATTGAATAAGATTTTCCAACACATACTCAAACTTTACTTAATTGTTTTTACTTTTACTATACTTAAATCTTTAATTTTGTCCACACATAATGACAAATTCTTTTTCCCTCTGGTTTTTTAAATGTTTATATTTCTAATCTTGAACTCAAATATGTGTAATGGTATTTAGTAGTTAAAATAGTATAGATATAATGTTACTAAATGTGTCAACACTTTATGCCCCACCCTGGATTTATATTGCTGAGAACAAATTTTTTGTAACCAAAACTCAAACTGATCCTTATTGGCAAAACAAATTACCAACGCGACCCATTCTTAGTGTGTGTGAATATAAATTTGATAAACAACATTTCAGGCAGTTAAAAGATCTATTCAATTTCATTGCAAAGTTGAAATAGGTTTTAGCCATGCAAAATAGAAATTGAATGAGGTAGTGTGGACTTATCAGTTTTAAGTTGGGTAACAGACTTCATGGTCCTTTGCACAACCCTTTATCGGGATGAAAGGAGCAGGGCGTAGTGGTGGTTATTTACTATTTTAGGCTATAGTTACATTGAATTCCTATTAACATCGTCAAGTTCTCTCAAATACGCCTTCTTCCCCACTCCACCACATTTGATTGACATTTATTTCAGCGCATACTGTATATTTATCTTCCCTTGAATGTCAGCACAGTTATTAACACGGTCACCAGGTTTCCCAGATACAAGCGGAATAAATTTAAAACACCAGAACGTCTACAAGAAACAAAGTCCCACATCTAGTGACATACTTTAGGAGTTTTAATTGAATGAGACATTTTCCTAAAATTATGTATATACATACATTAATAGTTTGTAGATTACCTTGCCTTACTTTTGTATAGAAAACTTCTCAAATGGTGAAAAAATCCCTTTAAATTACACTGTTTACCCATTTTTTTCTTTATTATTCCAATTGTATCAAAATACATTCAAAAGTATTTATGAAATTTGTTAGGTTGACTTGATTGGAGTTCTTCATATAATAAATAATATTCACTTAAATTTTGTGGGGAAAATAAGGGTACACCCAGGATTAGCTAGTGGTATTCTCTAAAATGAGGAACTTTAAATTATTATTTTCTAACAGATATAACTCTAAGGCAGAATCCACAACACAGTTTTTAACTTATATTTAACTATAAACAAAAGATTATCCCAAATAATTTGCACACAAATACACTTCTACTGTAACCGAAGCTCATTTTGGGCAAATATGGGCGTATCTGCGAGAACTCGACTTGGTCAAATGCACTTCCTCTGTAACCGTAGCCTTAGAAACAAAAAATAAGTTTGAAAGGACAATCTTGCAACTTGCAAGTGTGAGAGAAAGAGATATTGCTAGAAGATAAATTTAAAGGTCAACATTATGTGCCAGTTTTATGTCAGACTTAGTACTCCTCAAGTGTGGTGCTATACTAAATACAGGACGACACCTATCTAGACCATAATGGAATGAACCAGTTTCATAGTCAGACTTAGTACGTCTCAAGTGTGGTGTTATACTAAATACAGGACAACACCTACCTAGACCAGAATGGAATGGGACAGTTTCATAGTCAGACTTAGTACGTCTCAAGTGTGGTGTTATACTAAATACAAGACAACACCTACCTAGACCAGAATGGAATGGGACAGTTTCATAGCCAGACTTAGTACGTCTCAAGTGTGGTGCTATACTAAATACAAGACAACACCTACCTAGACTAGAATGGAATGGGACAGTTTCATAGCCAGACTTAGTACGCCTCAAGTGTGGTGTTATACTAAATACAGGACAACACCTACCTAGACCAGAATGGAATGGGACAGTTTCATAGTCAGACTTAGTACGTCTCAAGTGTGGTGCTATACTAAATACAGGACAACACCTACCTAGACCAGAATGGAATGGGACAGTTTCATAGTCAGACTTAGTACGCCTCAAGTGTGGTGCTATACTAAATACAGGACAACACCTACCTAGACCAGAATGGAATGTACCAGTTTCATAGCCAGACTTAGTACGTCTCAAGTGTGGTGCTATACTAAATACAGGACAACACCTACCTAGACCAGAATGGAATGGGACAGTTTCATAGTCAGACTTAGTACGTCTCAAGTGTGGTGTTATACTAAATACAGGACAACACCTACCTGGACCAGAATAGAATGGGCCAGTTTTATATAGCGAAGGTGACCTGGTGGTCTAGGGGTAAGGTGTCAGACTTCTGTGCTGGGGGTCCGGGGTTCAATCCTCGGTCCCGGCACAGATTTATCTGATTGCCAAACCCTTCCTTCACCTCTGACAAGATGTGTATTAATCACGACTTGTGAATGTGAGGAATGCCAGGCCTCCACCGTGGTTCGGATTCCACGTTAAACTGTAGGTCCTCCATTTCATCTCACAATCACCCTACCATTGCACATTAGCGTAAGTGTGTATAACCCGAACGGGTAGTAAGACGCGGTGCTAATAATAATAATAATATATAGCGAAGTTGACCTATTCAGTTTGTATTTGTTTGTAATTGTTGTATAAAGTATAACGCTACACTTAAGATGTACTAAGTCTGACTATGAAATTGGCCCATTCCATTTTGGTCTAGGTAAATGTTATCCTGTAAGTATAGCGCCACACTCGAGGTGTACTCAGTTTGACTATGAAACTGGCCCTTTGTCTACAGCAAACAAGAGAAATAGAAAGTGTGAAAGAATGAGAGGATAGATTTAAGAGGTGACAGTGCCAACATAAATTGAATTCTAGTTCATGACTACTGGATTACTCATAAGTTCTTGCTTTAATTACTTATTTTATACAGATATATTATTTTATACATATTAACTGTTAACTAAATTTAATGACTTTAAAATATATATTTTCCCATGTTTGGATTGTATATATTATTTAAAATATAAATAATAATAATTTTGGCCACTCTTCATGGAAAAGTTGAAAACAAATACAATATTAGCCTTTGAATAACTTTGTGATAGTTTTGAAGGGATTATTAATACTTTATATTTATTCATACTCACAGTTGAATATTTTGGAATTATGTAAAGAGGCTTAAAACACATACCTCGTACTCCCTCCTCCTTCACCTCTTCCAAATAGTTGCCACAACATATTTAAGTTGTTTTTTTCTGATTTTATTTATGTTTATTAAGATTTTTATTAGGAATTTAATGAACAAAAAATGGTCTAAATTAAAATGTTTATATGTGTCATTTTTCATATTACCTTTGTAATGTTAGAAAGAAAATAAACCAAATAATCAGCTAAACTAAATAATCAGTGATCGGCAAGATCCACAACAAATTATCAATAAAAGGGCTGCAGCCGAGCCGTAAAATATCTATTTTTTAAATCTGTAATAATGTTTTAGAGCTCGAAAATAAACACTTTACAGAGAAAAGTTATTATTTTATTTGAAATATTAATCACATGAAATACACTGTCTGTAAAATGTTTTCAGGAATATTGTTTCTTCTATGAAGAAAGAAACTCAGCCACACCCCATCACAAATATCTCCACATCATCATCATCGTCATCATCGTCCCCAACACACACAACCTTATTAATAGCTGGGGCAACTCGACCAAACCAAGTATTATCCCCTCCACCTAATTCAAGTCCAAATAAAGACTGCATCACAACCTCCGCTACCTCTACACCCATCAAACAACATCACACCGTCACCATATCACTAGACGCTGCACCACCAATCCTCTACCAACATAAACTCCAGGATGTCAGCCCTTTGCGACCCTACTCTCCTCCTCACAGAGAGCGACTCAACTCCACCTCAAGCTGGACCAGTGAGCGGACAGACTCCGCCTGCTCGGACGGGTCAATGGATGCTGTGCCTTATTCGATGCTGCAGACTAAGAACAGTCTAGCTCAGAGGAACAGCAACGTCAGAGTAAAGACAGCCGCTGAACTCAAGTTTCATGGGTAAGAAACCCTCATTGGGTTATTCTAAAATGTATTGTTGTATTCAAAGTGTTTACTTTCTCACGACGCCTCAGAGAGAGAAAGTATTGTGCTCTTCATAAAAATCATTCTATCTTGGCTTTGAACATACAGAGAAGCAGTTAATCATACTGGCATTGAATGCCAAACTTGTAGAAAGAATATTTAGAATTTAATGAATAGATACTATCACTGAAAAAATCTTAGCTTTTTTAATGGGCTGGAATCATCATGGCTATTTATTAATTTTTCTAGTTGGAGTGATCTCATACCAACTAAAGAGAAAAAAGTCCGGAAACACTCTGAAACGTCTGTCGAGTCTACCTCCGATACATCTCCCAAAAAAATGAGCAAACCATTGTAAGTAATACTTAAGTTCGAGGCTTAGTTATTGTAACTTGTGTCTCAGAATATTGATGTAATTTTGCTTATTTGTTAACTGAATTTTGGAACATAAATATTAAATTTTTGATAAATCTTGTGTTCAGCTGTTATAGAATACAAGAAATGTAACACTAATAACTCCAAATAGAATTTAAAAATCCAATCAAAATCAGTTGAATTTCCTATTATACTATGGCTTAATTTCTTTAAATCATGTTCATACAATTTTTGCTGAAATCACAAAAAAGTAAAATAAATCACAAAACTATATATTTTTATTTGTTAAATATAATTAAAACTTTAAGTCAAACCAATGGCTCTAAGAATAACATAACTGGTTTAAGAACAAATCTTATGATAACATAATCTATTTACATTTATTTTTTTTACCTCAGGCCACGGATTGCTTGCAACGACTTCAATCTCGATGCTAAGATAGAGGCCCTTCCACCTTTGAGCCTTGATGAGTTCCAGATGAAGAAGAGAGCACGCAAGAAACGTAGTTCTCTTGTTCATAAAAAGCCTGAGGAGCTAACACCAACTAAAGATATCGTCTCTTTTCATGAAGTTCTCAACTCTGTGCTTACGACTAATACCACACCTCAGTCATTTACAGTACCTGGTAATTATTATTGTATACTTGTTTGAGTCATAATATCCGTCTGGGATATTTATATACTTACACTAAAATTGTAAGACGAGGATGAAAGAATTGGGCAGAAATTTACCTGCATTTTGTGTGAGTTATAGTGGAAAAATATTTAGGGAAATCCACCTCCTTCTGGGTAAGATTCTAACCCTGATTGCCCTGTCATCAGCAAACCAGACTAAACAGCTCGGATGCTTTTCTCCACATGCCCGACTTTAAAGTTCATTTGATGGAATTTAAATTTATAATTTTAATAATCATATCAATACTATAAAATTCATACTTGTTGAACTTAAGCCTAAATTCATCATAGCAATTGTTACTCAGTTATAAACTAGGTTTTTTTTTCTTTCATAATAATATGCTCTAATCACTTGAACCCAACCTTTTTTCATTATTATATTTATTTTTTGATTCTGATGTCCTTATCTAGGGATGCGCGAAGTCCACTTTTTCAATTCAAAGCTAAGTCGAATAAAATATAAGATATTCTCGAAACCACATTGAAGTTTTAATATTCAAAAAAAGTTTAATGTTAAATAAACATTCTCTACTTTGCAAAACTATGTAAATTTACTTATTAAATATAATTTACAAAATGCTATAATTCAAACATAGTTAATATATTTTGTATTAAAATGATAAATTTATGTGAACATTAATTTATGATGAAAATTACACTAAAAATGAGAAAAACAACACAAATGTCTGTTTTGGGGGGAAAATATAAAAATAAATAAATATATACATATATTTTGGCAAAGATTTGTAATTGTCGAATTCAGAATTGTACTTTCAAATCAAAGTGAAGATGAAGTTTTAGAAGCTTCGCACACCCCTATTCTCATAATTAATCTTCCACCTTTTTGTTCTATGTATGATGTATTTATAAACCTCATCTCAACCACTAACTAATATTTTGCTCCAAAGCTTTTTATAATTTCATAATTGAAGCAGTATGTATTGATTTGGTGCAGAAACTTTTTTTTTTTGTTGGTTTTAAATTAAACAAAATTATTTTAATATTAGTTTCTTACAGAAAGATAAATTCATTAAACAGTTGGCTTGATAAAATAATGTTTGTAGTATACTTTATATATATAAAGTGTAATGCAAACATATATATATATATATATATATATGCACATGCGTGCACACACACACACACCACTTTTTGGTATTTTCCCTCAATTCTCATCTTGGATTGAAAAAGTTGTTCTAACACAATTATGGTACCAAATTATTGTATGTGGAACTAATGTCCCTTGAACCATAATTTAGTCTCTCTAACCACTCTCTGTAGCAGACAGTTTTTTATTTGTACATCATAATTTTCTTTTCTTTGTCACTGTATTATCTAATATTAAGTTCTTTTCACTTTTTTTTCTCATTGTATTGTGAAGTATTAAGTTGAAAAAAATTCTAATTAGAAGTTAATAATAGATTTTTCCTTATAATATTTTAATTTTGGCAGAGTAACGAAAATATTTAAACATTGCACTTCTACATTGTGTGCTGACTAAACGTCCCCACTTTGTGATGTCATTCACACGCTCTTGAGTCCCCCAAACTTTCGCGGGAGTGCATGATTTGCTTCCGGAAGAGTAATTATGTGTGATTACTTTAACTTTTCAAGTAACAATAACATTAAATGTATTCTGGAACTTGTCTTATTTAATTAAAAGAAACCTATGTTATCAGAAGCGGCACTCAAAATTATTATACTTGTACAATTTAGTTATTAGAATATTTCAAAAATAAACTTGAGATAATATTGTTTAGCAATCATTTCATAAATAAACTTGAGATAATATTGTTTAGCAATCATTTCATAAATAAACTTGAGATAATATTGTTTAGCAATCATTTCATAAATAAACTTGAGATAATATTGTTTAGCAATCATTTCAAAAATAAACTTGAGATAATATTGTTTAGCAATCATTTCATAAATAAACTTGAGATAATATTGTTTAGCAATCATTTCAAAAATAAACTTGAGATAATATTGTTTAGCAATCATTTTATAAATAAACTTGAGATAATATTGTTTAGCAATCATTTTATAAATAAACTTGAGATAATATTGTTTAGCAATCATTTTATAAATAAACTTGAGATAATATTGTTTAGCAATCATTTCATAAATAAACTTGAGATAATATTGTTTAGCAATCATTTCATAAATAAACTTGAGATAATATTGTTTAGCAATCATTTCATAAATAAACTTGAGATAATATTGTTTAGCAATCATTTTATAAATAAACTTGAGATAATATTGTTTAGCAATCATTTTATAAATAAACTTGAGATAATATTGCTTAGCAATCATTTCATAAATAAACTTGAAATAATATTATTTAGCAAGCAGTATTTATCAGTTCAAAAAGTGATAGCCCAGAGGTTTCTTCTTTTATACAAACTCTCGCATGAAAAGTTTTATTTCATTTAATGGGGCATGTTTTGGTAAAATGTAAATATCTGGCTAATATCCACATCTTTGTGTAGAATTGTGTCTCAACTTAAGGCGCGCCACTAACGTGGAGCAAGACGTCAACATTGAGGGCAATGTTTCTCTGCTTGTTGAAAGTGAGGGAGTTAACACTCAGCAAGACGTCCACTCTACTCCACGGATGGACTATAGTGAGTAGTTTGTAATCTTGGGCGAATAGTACAGTCTTAGAAGTCAACCAACTTTCACTAAATGAATAACAAGCTACTCAGGTCGACTGACTGACTTGAAAATTGCAACTATAAATACATCTCTTTGTTTCGGGAGTCAACCACTCTCCTAGAATATGAATAACAAGTAGTGCAAGTCGAATGGGGGATTGGCGCTCATTGAAGTATACTGGTGTCAAATGTGAAATAGCTAATGATTCAAAGTAAAACATATATTTAAAAAGGTTATGATTGCATTTTATTATGCAATTATTTGATTGGTGAATATGTATACCTCCACTATAATAATAATGATAATGATAATAAAAAAAAGATGTCAAACTCGATTCTTCGATACCTCAATATCCTCGATTCTTACTTGTATCGAAAGAATCGAAAATTGATCTTAACATTACGAATTTAGGGGTGGCCGGGATCCCGAACCCCCGAGAGTCAGGCAGGAAAGACCCTTTCCCGGCAAGGGTTCGGGCGGAGATAAATCCTGCTCATTGTTCTAGCAAGTACTATTGACTCAATCTCTAATGGAGACAGTCATCATCTTTGTTCTCTCACAAACTTGGAGGGGGAAGAGGGGAGTATTTTACTGCCTGTGGTGAGACAAACAAGCCAGGGAAGCTTGTTGTGACTTATTGTGCTCTATCTATCAACAGTTATTTGTTAGGTCCAACAAGAGAGAGTTTGAAAGATTTAGAGAAGGACATAGATATATTATACTCAGCCATCTTTTGTGGCATAGAAATGAAGGGGGAGAAAGTATCTTGCCAAGGTCAACTATTTATGTCTGTTGTTAGCAACCAAAGAGGGGAGATTACAGGGGTGTTAAACTAAATAATCTTTAAGGGGTGTCAAACATAGAGAATATTTAAATGGTAACAAACCTAGGGGACATTTAAGGGGTTTCTATACTTAAATAAGATTAGTAGGGTTTCAAACCTAGATAATCTTTAAATGGTTTAAATGTTTCAAACTTAGAGAACATTTAAGGGGTATCATAACTAAAGAATATTCAAACAATATTGTAATCCAAAAGACAAACCTAGATAACCTTTAAGAGGTATTGTATAAAAATGAGGTGGTCCAATGGCTAAATAATTTTATAGTAAAGTAAATTGATAGAACTAAAGAAATAGGAAAAATAAACTGCTAAGAATAAATTTGATAAAGAAAGCCCACCTAGGGAAAGAGGAAAATTGTGTGAAGAATCCAATGCACAAAGGTGACATCTTCTTCCTTTCTTCTGTCTTCTATAGTAGAAGTAGTCACACATTTTAACACAAATAGAATAATGTTTTGGCATTGTTGTCTTTATCAAACACAAAGAAGAATAAAAAAAAAGAGTAGAAATAACACGAACACTGGATTACTCCATTTTGAATTTAAATTAATTAATCCAATGTTTGAATTTAGATTCAAAATGAAGTAATCCAGTGTTTGTGTTATTTTTACTCTCTTCTTTGTGCTTGATAAAGGCAACAATTCCAAAATATTATTTTATTTGTGTTAAAATGTGTGTGTGACTACTTCTACTATAGAAGACAGAAGAAAGGAAGATGTCACCTTTGTGCATTGGATTTTTCCCACACTTTTTCTCTTTCCCTAGGCTTACTTTTAGTAGTTTATTTTTACTTTATCTTTAGTTTTATCAATTTCCTTTACTATAAAATTATTTAGCCACTGGGCCACCTCATTTTTAAACATTTTCTTAGAGTTAAGTTAGAATAGCTTAAACAATGTTTAAAAAAATCTGTACTGACTATAAAATAGGTCACCCCTGAATACAGGCCGCACCCTAAATTTTAACCACTTTCAGAGAAAAAACAATATTCCCACTTAAATATGATCAGTGTGTATTAAATCATGTGAATATAAAAATTATTTACCGGTAGGTGCCTACACTTAAAATTAGGTTACTCAACTATATAAAATCACTTTCAGAGAAAAAACTAGGGCTGGGCCGATGCCGATTATTAATCCGATCATCGGCCGATTATCGCATAACCGGCGATTCCGATGATCGGTGTTTGAATCTCCGATTTTTATGCCGATTATTCAAAATGTGTGTGGGTATATTTTAAGTCCTAAAAAAATAATATTTTATCTCTGCTCTCTCGTATGTGATCTTTGAATAATTAGCTTGTTCTTAGCGACTTAGGTTTGAAATAAACAGCACATCCAACATTCCAAACAAAATATATCAAAATAAATATATTTACCATAGGTCTTTTTCCAATTTATGCACGTTATTAGAAATAAAAATACTCACAAGTAACAAATCTAATAATCATAAAATAAAATATTAGCAGATTGGTGTTGTTTTATTTCGATTTGTTAAAGATGCCCAAAAAATGAAACATCGGACGTAATAATCTCGCACACGCGCACATTTTGTTTTAAATGGAAACCGTTTTTCTTTTAATGCAAGTACAAAACTTTCCATTGGCAGGGAATTTGTTTCGCTCATATTTCAATATGAATTGAATTAATATATATTAATATTTAAATTTTACATTTTCTTTAATAGTTAAAAGTAAATTAAAATAAGTTTTAAAGTATTTCTTAAAAAAAAAACCACGAAAAATAACTTTCGTTGCACATTATGTTATTTAGTATTTATTTTATCATATTGAAGTAGAGATGGGAAAAATCGGTCTTTTAAATGAATGATTTATTGTATCTTGTTCAGTTCAATGATGCGTTCATTTTGACCCGTTCACTGTTCATTTGATTTTCTAAAGGTAGTTTTTATTTAAATATAGTTAAAACAATGTTATTCTTCATTAAGATTATTTAAATTGTTAATAAAAAGATCATATTACTGTTTAAAAATGGTGATGCCTTTTTATTATACTTTTGTTTTAAAGAAACCACTTATTTCTACACGATATTAATATTTAGTAGTTAAATTATGATGGAATGCTTTGTAGAATCACAAAAACCTATGTTATGATATATCTAAATCACAATTCACAAAAATATTACAATTAAAAATTGTTTAATATAGAAGCCATATTTTAATAGACATTGGATGTAAAAATTCCTATTTCATCTAAAAACAAAATAGATGTAGGCCCATTCTCCTTGTGTGCAAATATATGTCTGCCTTGATTATTTTTTATCATTAAAATTAAATTTGCTGATTATGATTTATCTTTGTCTAATGAAAGGGTCAGTAGGCCTATTTAATCATAAATGTGAAATCATATTTTAATTATCTAACATTTACCGGTATATTTGCTATTCATTATTGTGATTTAGATTTATCTGATTACCAAACTCTTCCTTCACCTCTGACAAGATGTGTATTAATCACAACTTGTGAATGTGAGGAATGCCAGGCCTCCACCGTGGTTCGGATTCCACGTTAAACTGTAGGTCCTCCATTTCATCTCACAATCACCCTACCATTACACATTAGCGTAAGTGCGTATAACCCGAACGGGTAGTAAGACGCGGTGCTAATAATAATAATAATAATAATTATTGTGATTTGTTTTTGTTTAGTGACAGGTTCACATGTCCTAACAATAACAATATAAAATAATAATTAAACAACCTTTACATTTTAAAAGTTTCTATTTAAATGTTATTAAAACAAAACTATATTGGACATTATAAAACTAGTAAAAGTAACTATTTTTTGCTTTAAGGGTCGTTTTACTTTATACACTTATTAAAATTGAAAAAAAAAATAATCGGCATCGGTGATCGGCAACAAATGATCGGCATCGGACTAATCGGCAAAATAGCTGATTGGCCCAGCTCTAGAAAAAACCCACATTATTTACACTTAAAATTATGTCACTTGGTAATAAAAAAGTAAGTTATTCATACTAAAAATGAGATCACTTGGAAATTAGAAAATAATGATACACCCAAAATGTGATTACTGAAAAAAATAGGCAAATAACGAGACACTTTGAGAGGAACGAAAAATTATTCATCACTGCTCTCATCAGTGTCACTTTCTTCACTCCCATTGGTCTCTTCTGCATCGTCTTCCCACAAAATATCATCTTCTGTGTCATCCATCTTATTGGATAGGCAGCACTTCTTAAATCCGTGGACAATGGATTCAACAGATTTCCTTCCTCAAGCAGTTAATACCCACTTACAAAGCAGGTTCAACAAAGGCTTCTTAATTTTGCCACTGGAAGCTAGGGAATGATCTCCTGACATAATCCTGTCTGAATACTCCCTTCAGAGTTTGTCCTTGAAGGGTTTATTCACAACCACATCAAGGACTTGTAGTTGTGAAGTCATACCTCCTGGAATAACAAGATCTGAATTTGTTGCCTTGACTTTATTTTTCACATCTGGAGTAAGATGCCCTTTGAATGCATCAAGCACTAGCATTGCCCGTTTTTTTTAGAAGAGCTCCAGGCCTTCTTTTCCACACGACTACTAGCCAATCGCACATTAATTCTGCTGTCATCCACCCATTATCGTGACACCTAACAATGATTCCACTGGGCAGGGTTTCTTTCGGGAGGGTTTTTCTTCTTAAAATTACATATGGGGGTAGCTTCCTACCATCAGCAGTTACAGCTAACATTGCTGTAATGCGCAATTTTCCATTGCCAGTGGTCTTCACATCCACGCAAGTATTACTTAGCAAGTCTAAATACATAGGTGTTTCATCGGCGTTTCCAATCTCACTAAGAAGATAGTCATTCTGTCTATGGAGGCCAATTACATACTGTTGATATTTCACCAACTTCTCTGCGTAGTAAGTCGGCAACTTTCGCACTAAAAAAGTTCCTCGTCTTAGTGACAGATCACTTCTGTGCATGAATCCTCGGCACCCCCCAAGGCTTGCCTTGAATTCCCTTTGTGGCACTTGTAGCTCTCTTGCAATTTATTGTGCCTTCAATCTGATTACGTCGCGACTTATTGAATATCCATCACGTCTCTTTTCCTTTACAAAAGAAAGAACACGCGCATCAATTTCAGGATTACGGCCATGCTTGGGTCCTCGAAAGGCTTTTTGTGTTAAGATGGCGTTCTTATGTTTGTTTTTTCTAAAATCCTGCGGCCTATGTTCTCATCAATTCCATATTTTCTTCCTGCTTCCCTCTTACTCGTAGTTTCTGCTTAGTTTATCACTCCTAATTTAAAATTGGCATCATATTTTCTTCTAATTCCCAGGCTAAAACCCTCTTTTTTTCTCGACATAATCCGCCATGTTACACTTCCGAATTTAATACACGCACTAAATTATTGTTTTCACAATAGAATAAATGTTGACCATTTAATACACTAACTAAATTGTTGTTCTCACAATGGAATAAATGTTGACCAACATAGTAAAACAAATCTAACTCGAAATATTTAAGCTTCCCTCACCAAAAGGATATATTGCCGATAGAATGCGCTGAAGAAACTAATTTTATTTTGGCAGCCATTATGGCTCAAATATTGTACACACAAATAAGATGGTAATTCTTCATCTATTTTTAAATAACCTTGCCAACTGTCATGATTCATATATTTTAAATAATTTTGCCAACTATCAAGGTTCATCTAATGTGTATTATCTAAGAGTGTGATTATAGGCTGCATTAGAGTTTTATGAGAGCTCTTTCTTGGAAAAAATTTCTGTTTATTTTCAGGCCAATACGATTATTTATTGCCGACACAGATCTTACTTTTTAAGTTATAAGCTTAAATTTCTTATATTAGGTATAAAAAATAAAATTTTATTTCCTCCATTTTAGATGTGTCTGATTTTGAAGATGATGCTGTAAGTGCCCTGCTAACTTTGGCCGAAGTTGCAGGCACCAAATCAAGACTGCCTTGTTCAAGTATTGCCAACTGTTAGAATTAATAACTAATTTAATGTGAACTGTGAAGACTGTTGTTTGAAGTGATTAAGAATCATTTCATACGTTTAATATTTAACATATATATATATATTCAAAGCCATATTTATTATTTAAGAGTTTAGAAGAATTCAATTCTTATTTTATTATTTTGTACAAAAAAGTTAAAAATATATTTGAAAATAATCATGATACAGAATCTTCAAAGTAATAATCAAAGCAGATTTTGGAGGAAGATAAACACATTTTTATCATTTATTAGAGTTGTTTTGGCCTTTTTTCACTTACATCTTTTAATAGGGTTTGCATAGTGGTCTAATGCTTAAACTAGCAATGACTGGTTTCTATTCAAAATTTCATGTTTAGATACATAGTTAATTATCTTCACTGTGTTTTTGTTAACATAATGAAAAATGCTTGACAACAGTTATTGTGAACATTAAGTTATTCTTTTTTTTAACTTTTAAATTACCATCAATTTAATTTTCTGCCAAAATACTCATAGCTGCCATTGTATATCTTTGTTCTCCCATTTCATTGGTTTCCTAAAGAATTTTGGTGTTAAAAAACCTGTAATAAACAACATATTTCTATATTCTAAATTTTCAATCAGACATTTAAAGCTAGTGCAGATATCACTGCCATAATTAATTATGTTTTTTATTTAATTTTAAATGTATCCTTTGTTTTAAACATACCATATCCTGAAATTTAAATATGTTGTGAAATAAGACAGAATATCAGCTTGAGTGAAATGAGAAACATAATTTCTGATACAGTAACATGGGCATTTCAATATGACTAAGCAGCAGTGTTTTAAGCCTTTTGACTTTGTCTGATATAAGTACTATGGGTTAGTAAATTCAAAACAATTGTTTTCTACCCCAAACAAAATAATCATAGTTTAGCTACTTAGGGAGAATTATTACACAAATGTGGCTTTTGTTAAATAGTTTTATAATTGTGTTATGTTATTTGACTAGCAGAGGAAAGACCCATTTAAAGAATTTGTTGATTTAATTTTTAAATACTTTTGACATTTAATAGACATATTTTACTATATTATTTAAAAGTTAATTAGTGAATTAGTGTGCATTAATAAAAAGATTTTAATAGCAATTACTTAGCTGGAATCTATAAAGATTGATTTATTAGTCCTAGCTCAATTTTTCATGATTATGTTTAGTACATTGTGTAAAGTAATTCTTATTTATCCTAATAAATTGGGCCATTTTCTAAAACCAGACTAAATATTATAGCATACTTTAGCTACATTATTATTTATTTAAAGATATTTTGTGTGTATAAACATTTCTTTGCACTCTCTATTTTTACAAGACTGACCTATTGTTTAGCATTTGGAATAGCATGTTGGGTTGTAACGTAGTTAGAATGACCAGCACATTTACTTGGTCAATGCAGGAGACAAAACACCATAAAACATACCCACCATCTGAGGAATTCACTTAGGTTTGGTAAAAGGAGTTTTAAAATGTCTCAACTGGGCTGTGTCAAGTCCACTTTTCTGATTCAAAAACAAAGTGTATTTAAATTGAACATGTTATTCAATTACTACAAGTTTTGGTCATATTCATAACATAAAATTTATATTTTTTTAAACATATGTTTGTATTTTAGCTGTCAATTTTTTTTTGTGAAACTGCATAGTAAGTGAAGCTAAAATTTTTCTTGAAACAAAGTCAAAATTGAAAAATATTAATAGAAAATAAGAAATGTAATGTTTGCAAACCTCTGATCTCAACAATTTCTTCCCTAACATTACCCAGGCAAGTGTGCTGGCTGTACCTCTAACTTATGACTATGATTGTATGGTAGGAATACAGAAATATTACACTAGTGTGTAGAAATGAGATTATTAACCATGAGTAAAGATCGATAGTAATTATTGTTTCCATTCTTATCGAAAACATATTTTTTATTTCTATATTGGAAAACTACATATTCATAAATGGTTTATGTATCACTGTGAAGAGTTGCGTGCCATCATAAAATAAGACATTTTTAATACAAACTATGTATGTACAGATTTATTTTTAGGACACATAATTGTTAAAAGGGAAGTGAGCTTGAAAATGTTCAATCATTTAAAATAATTTGTGATATTTTTCCAGAAAAAAAAAAGCCTTATACACAACTTGAAACCATTAGGAGAGTGTGTTTATAACTAAAGGTGAGAGAAAACCTGTCTCGGATTCAAATAAATCAACGACCTCCATGTTCATGTTGGTATGGTTCACAGGTGCACGCCATTTTTTAGGTATTTTGTTATATTTACTAAATACCTTTGTCATACATGTTTCAATATTGCACCAAAAAAGTGGCTTCCATAACAACCATTCTGTGTAGTGTATTTTAAAGATGAAATTTTGCTTAAAACAAAATTTTGGCTTTATAATTGAAATAGCTTTATTTTAATGATGTACTTAATGAACCATATCAAATCAAATACAGTGAAAATAACCTCTTGAGCTTCACTGTTGTTGTTGTTGTGGCAGAGATCATACAATCAATCATGATTAAAAGACTTTATGTAGGGCCTGCGATTATGTGGCAGCTTTATAGTCTCGGCAAATTCAAGTTTGTTGTATAAGGCTATTGCTGTGCTGGTGATGGATGAGTTATTGTTTACTCATCTCTTTGCCTTTTCTGGATGTTGTTTGTGAAATGTTAAAGTTGGCATATGTTCATTTCATTATAAAACCACTATTGCTATTTTTGTTTCAAAGATACAATTTTATTTTATTTTAAATTGACAAGTCTTATTTTAATTTTAGAACATTAAAAATAAAAGTAATATTTATTAGATTTTTGACTAAACAGTTAAGTTTTAAAATCATATATTTATTGAATTCAAGCTTGATTAAACTTGATACTTTGTTTGGAGCATTCTTAGAAGCTTGTTCAAACTCTACTAGGATTAAAAAACTTGAGCTCAAAGACCCATAGCTTTAACTTTTTAGACAGTTACAAGCTCGACTTACACAATATTGGGAAGTCCTAGGAATCTCATGATTTAAAACAAAAGCAGCTTAATCTTGTCATTCCTGTTTGCGGTACAGCTAACTTATGATTCAAAAATCATATATAGATTGTGTTGTATGAATGTAAGACTAACTCCTTTATCTATGACAGTAAAGTCTGTTCACCGTAGGAATTTTTTTCTGAAAGGCCTTTTTCCCTACCAGAAAGCTATTATATAGTAGGATATTGGTAGGAAAAAAGACCTTTCAGAGAGTAATTCCTACCGTGAATGGAATATAGTCAGCAAATTCTACACACACCTTCCCATAGATATTTTTAAACCATTATGTAGAATGATTGATGAAACTGTCTCCACCACAAATGTTCAGTGTGTACTGTGCAGGCCTAACTTCGTCGTTTAACATCACTGACACTCTTGCATTGGACTAGATTGTCAATGTTGGGGATATTGGGGTTTACATCTAGGGGTAGGGTGTATTTGAGTTTGTTTCCTACTTTTCCAACATACAAATGGGGGTACATTTAATCAAAATAATTCTACCATCCTCTTTCCTGCCTTAGTGTAAATATGTGGTGCACAAAAAAAACTTAATCATCAAACAAAAGGTGCTTTGGTGAACAGTTTGACTGTGGTAGCTTGCGCAGTAATTTTTTTTTTTTAGTCTTACATTGTGGGTTGTGGCACCTCGACCCTCAGGCCCAACGAGGATGTAACAAGCAAATTTTTCATAGAATATGGGTCTTTATTTAAATTGTTGATTAATATAAATACTAAAACACAAGTTGGTTTGTGAAATCACAACGCAAGCTTAAAATCAAATTGCCCATGTATATTGAAATCCCAGCCTCCACCGTGGTTCGGATCCACGTTAAACTGTAGGTCCTCCTTTCATCTCACAATCAACACATTACACATTAGCGTAATGCGTATAACCGAACGGGTAGTAAGACGCGTGCAATAATAATAATAATAATAAAATAATAATAATATATTGAAATATGGCAGCATGCACAACAAACCTCTTACAAAACCTTTTACATGCATAATCCTTGTTCAAAGACTCACAACTGGAGTAAAGTCTTTGAAAAATTTGGAAAACAGATATTTTTTATCGAGAAAGCAGCTCTGAATATTTCTTCTAGAGTTTGAGTGGCCACTCTGTATTATAGTTTCCAGTTTTCATTCAATGAAAATAGTAGGATAAGAGCTTGTTTATTTTTTAGAAAATGCTCTATCATATCAAAATGTGTGACTTTGGACTAAGTAAATGTTAAAATATCAATTATTTGAAATTATATGTAATATTAGTTTTTTTTAACCTTATTTAATTTTTATTTCTTTACTTGGAAACTTAGTAAATATGAACATTGTCCAAATTAATTTATATGTTCTAAATATTCTTTCAATAAATATTATTCAAATTGGTCCTTTCAAAAATCTACACAACTATGTAAAGTTAAAAAACTTTTGACTTTTTTTTTAATGTGTTGATATATTAATTCTCTTATTGTTTTATAGTACACCTCTTATTAATGTGCTAATTAATATTATATTTTGTAAGCTTTATTTGCATTCAAAGAACTTTTTTTTGTTTCAATCTATTCATTACATTTAAAAACTTGTTTACAATTCTAGACATGCAAATATTTGGTTTTGATGTTTAAAAAAGCTTCAATTTTATTTGAAATAGAATGCAAATATATTTTACAAATCTTGTGTAGCTATTGAATCACTAACTACATGCTTTATTATATGTAAATATTTAATTTCATTTAATTTAGACTTAAATATGATATTGTTACATTCTTATTCATACTTTAAGTTTTCATATGCATATTTTATTAAATTTGTTGTTTGTTAATTATGTTTGTATATATTATATTTCTTGTTTTATTGAATTGGAATTATAATATAGTTTCTGAAGTTTCAATTTAACCGTGTCATTTCAAATGGTAAGAATTTGTGATTTATTAAATTGGCAAATTAAAAACAATTCTCTAAAATGTGTTGCATTGTAATTATATTGTAACTACCATCTACTTAAAGGAAAAGGTAGTCGAACCAAATTCAAAAGTTTTTAATTAAACCACTTATTCTATTTGCAAATTATGTTATTGAAAAAGTGAACAAATATCTTTGATAAAGCTTGAACACATTCTTTGTGATAAAATTTGAATTTATTGTGAAGTATTAAAAGGAAATGTTTTAGTTTTCCCTGAAATACACACAAACTGATCATCAAATCATGGTATGATTGACTAAATAAAATATGCAAAGATGAGAATGATGCAGCTCTAATCAATTCTGGTTAGTGATACTTTTAGTTTATTTAATAGCTTTTAAAAATCAAAATTATGATATAACTTAAGGGAACAAAATAAACCTAAGTTTCTATGGGATACTTTCAACCTCAGTGGTCTAAAAACTCATCTTATTTCAAGGTCTAAATTAGATTAATTAATTAATTTTTCTCAATTCCGACTCTCAATTTCAAGTTTAACCTCAATTCTTCGATTCTTGAACATTTCTTTTTTCATTATTTTTCCAAGCTTTATTGCATAGAAAATCTAACGTGCCTAACACCCTACTCCCCCCCTCAATCCGAAACTTGGACTCGACCATTACAACACATAATCGCTTGAAACTTTAATCTCACAATCTTATATATATTTATTAAATACACTAAAAGTCTTTAAAACAAAAGATTCAAATAAACTCAAAATTAAGTCAATAAATTGTGGATTTTATAACGGAAAGAACAAAACATTTCACATGACAAAAGTTTCAAGTCATTCCCATAACTGATCATGTTAGCTTTCCAGAAATTATTGATGAAGTTTTGGCAACGATATATCAATAATCTATTGAAATAAAATAAGTATAACTTTTTTTGCTCCATTTTTATTAACTGTGTCAATTTTTGTTCTATTTTTATTAAACTTGTCATATTCAAATAGCTAAATAAAACATTAAAAATTGAAAAGTGACAAAGAATATAATTACACGAGAGTGGCCATTTTAATTTGATAGGAATATCATAACGTTCGATATACAAGGTGTGATATATCAATTTATGATAGAAATATCAATATATTACGGGAAATTGCCATTCTAGTCTACGTATTAGATATCAATTGTTTGTTTAGAATTGATTCATATATTCTGAAAGTCTCACTTAATTTTTACTTTAAAAAAAAGTGTGTCGAAGTTGTTAAGTTTTTACCTTTTGATACTGTCATAATGTGAGGTCGTATTATATTCGAAACCATTTATTTTTATGTAGAACACCTCAAAATGATAGGGTCGTACTACACTCGGGATTAAACTATATTTGGGCCATTATGGTACATTTACAATTTAAGTGAAACGGCAACTTAATTAATATGAGAGATAATCGATTATTACCTATTTTGAATGTTGCCGTTTTGTTTAGTTGCCAGTTTTATTGAGAACTATGAATAGAGTAGCGAGAATCGTGATATTAAGATCGATTCTTTAGATACAAGTAAGAATCGAGGGTTTCGAGTTTGACAGCCCTAGTCTAAATGTATATGCCTAGTTCTTGAGGTAGCTTCATTGCCCACATAACATTATAACATGTCAGCTTAGGAGATGAAAAGTTTTGATTGGATGGATGATATTGCACTATCCAATATTTTATTGGACACAACTTTGTTAGAACTACATTTTAGTCAAACATACGCTCGCTATGCTGGAGGTATCTTACTTCCGACCAATGTACTGGCTAATTTCCTTGCATCCACTACACATTTGTTGGCCTTTAGATGAGCAATATTTAGATATCAATTGCACAACATAGTTTATTTCTATGTAACTAAGTTACATAATCTTTCTCACAATACTGGTTTAGCGGAGAGCATAGGGGTGACACTACTGTTGAACATGCACACCAAAAAGATATATAGAAATAAGCACCGGCGTGGAGGTTACTTTAATTTCCACTTGAGGGCAGTTGGGCAGGAAAGGGACCGATTTACATTTCACCAGATGTAAGGAATTGCTTGTGAAAACTTGATTTGACCGACACCATATTTTAAATTTATTCCTGTGATGTCTTAGCACCCATCAGGGGTTGGCGCCCTGGGCAGCAGCCTGGCTGGCCCGCCCTTTAATCCGGCCCTGAAAACAAGTGTAAACTTGTGGCTCTTGACTACGGAGAATCGTACATATTGTATTAAATAGTGTTATTAGTATAATTTGTATGGTGAAGATTGATATTGTACAGAATATTACTACTATAGCATTAAAAATACACAAGGAGTACTAATAAAACACTGAACTTTATTAAATTTAAATGTTAATTAATTGTAAGTATTGATAATAGTTACCACCCATACATCACAAAATGTATATAACTAAGTGGTTGGTCACTATGTTCATCCTGGAAGGCCACAGGCTGATTTGTTGGAGTGCTGATAATGTTTGGTGAATATTAATTGCAGTAAATACTCCTCTTATAATATATTGTGCAAGAAAAAACATTTTTTAGATGGGGTCTTTTAAATCTGTATTCCTACTATCACAAACCGAATAAAAATTTACTAATTTTAAATCTATGAGACATTATTTAGTTTATTATAAATAATTTAATATTAAATACCAAATCTTTAAATGCTTTATTTAATGACACTTGAATGATTTTTCAATGCAAGTAGGCCTATATATTGTGTGCACACTATTAAAGAAAAACACCAACTTTTGCATATAAAACACAAAATTATGACAGGTCATGTCAACTGAAAATTTAGTGGGTGGCCCAAATTTTGTTAATTCCTTAATTTTAACTAAAATATGAATATAGAAAAATAAAACTTTTTTTTAAAAGAAAAGTATTATTTCTTGGCTAAAAGTTAAAATGTGTTTGTAAAAGCAAATTTTGTCTAGGAAATATTTCAAGTAATTTTTTTAACATGAAGTAATGTATAATAAGACAGTGTAGTAACACTGTAGAGTAATGTAAAGTAATTGATAGTGAAGGAAACCAACCTGAAAGGACAATTAGTTAAGGTCTAGATAGGAACAATCACACTTCTTTCTTCATTTATTCTTACACTTTAAAGTGTTAAAAAGTTGGAAGGGTGAATAGTTTGTTCTTATCTAGGTCTAACCTAACTTTCCTTTCAGGTTGGCTTCCTTCATTATCAATTACTTTACATTACTGTACAGTGTTTTACACTGTCTTATACATTTCCAAGCCATTTGGCACTAATTCATTTTATTAACATGAAAGTAATTTAGAGGAGATTGAATTATTATTTTTTGTTCATAGTGGGTTTGGCTAAATATCTTAGGTTATTGCACGTAATACAATATAATACATCTTAACATTGTACGTTTTTAAATTCTAAAAACAACCATTTATCTGTGAATAGATAATCCATTGCCTTTTGCTCTTTAAATATTATTGTTATTACAATGGCTACACGTGAATGATTAAAAAACTTAGTTCAAACCAGATATTGCAGCAACATATGATTGTATGTAATCTTCCCTAGACTACAAACATACATAATCATGCTGTTCCCTTACGAGGTAAGCAAGAAGCTGTGCACATAGCTCAAAAAACAACTCCATATTTAATCCACCCTCACAAACTTTCTCCACACTTCCTTATCCTATATACATTTATACACTGAGTCATACATGATCTTTTATTCTAAAAACACTTAATGTTTCTCTTTTTCAGACATTCATCTACAACATCTAGACATGGCCACCTCTTCCTTTTAATCCACACACGCTGCCTTCATATATTTGCTTCGTCACTTGATCCACACTCATCCTTTCAACATGGCCAAACCAACCTAAGACAATGCTTTAATATTAATCTATTAAATTTCCTTTCAAACCCCACTCCTTCAGCACCCATTCATTACTGACTCACTATCTATACGAGTTTTTCAACATACATTTATTATATATCTTCCAAGCACATTTTATTCTTCCATTTTTACGGAACATTCTGTCCAGATACACAAAAGCATTCACTTGTTCTAACAGTTTTCCATTAAACCTAGCTGACAATCATTTCCTGATTCATCCTTATCAAAAACTATCCCCTTAGTTTTGGAGATATTTATACGAAGATCCATTTTGCCTCTTGCCACATTCAAACTATTTAATACATACTGCAAGTCACTTTCATTCTCAGCCATGAATACAGCATCATGTGCATTCTATACAGGGTGCCTACCATTCGGGAAAATGGTAATTAGCCGGGAATTTGAAGTGGTCAGGAAAAAACTAGAGTAAGTTGGGAGTTATGTAAATTAAAAAAAATGGTAATATTTTGTTTTACTCAAAATATGAAATATAATAATCACCAAACAATCTAAATATAACAAAATTTATTCGCATTACATTAAACATGTCTGAGAGCACTAACTTATTTTAAATACTCCGAGCCAGTTATCTATCATGACAGCTATCTTGCAGCTAGGTCAGGTGCGGTAGTTAGTAAAAAAATGTTTGGGGGGAAGGGTGTGACATACTTTTGAGTCAGGAATTTTAGGAAATGATCAGGGGAAATCAAAAAAGTCAGGAATTTTGTTGATAAAGTTGAGTAGATACCATGTATATAATAGCACTCATATTTACATTGCCCAATTGTACATCGACTGCGTCCTCACAAGCATCCCTCATACACATACACATACATCCATGAATACATTAAACAACCATGGAGACATAACATAGCATTGTCTAACATCCTTGTTCAATGTCAAACCATTCTCTCAAAGCTCCATACACTCTAACGAACGGTTTACTTCCATCATACACCTTAATTACATTTACTAACTATGCATCCACACCATAATTCTCTAAGAAAATTCCATAACATACTCCTATTCACATGATAATATGCTTTCTCCAGATCAATGAATGCACGCAAAATAAATTTCTTCCTTACTGCCATAAAACTCTCCCAAAAACTTTGCCTGGAATACTCAACAAACTAATTGCCCTATAATTCTTACATTTACTCTTAATACCTTTGCCTTTGTACAAAAGAACAGTGACATCATTATTACATTCATTAGTAACATTTGAAATCCCAGCACACAACTTGATTAAATCGAGAATATAATGTTTATAGATGTTTGTTCTTCTGAAGAAGACTGCATAAAATCTTATTACTAAGGCTGTCAAACTTGATTCCTCAATACCCTCGATTCTTATGGTATCAAAATAATTGAGAATCGATCTTAATATTATGATTTTTGCTACTTTGATTCTTACCTCTCAATAAAACTGGCAACTAAAAAAAAATGGCAACATTCAAAATGGGTAGTAATTGATTATCTCTCTTATTAGTTTAGTTGCCGTCTCACTTAAATGCCGTCAAATTGTAAATATAGTACAACCCCGAATATAATATGACCTTAACATTTTGAGGTGTTCTATATGAAAAATAAATGGTCTTGAATATAATACGACCTGAAATTATGACAATAGCAAGAGAACTCGACAACTTCGACACCCCTTTTTTTGTAAAAGTAAAAGTGAAACTGTCAGAATACATAAATTGATTCGAAACAAACAATCGATATATAATATGTACGCAGACTAGGGATGGTAATTTTCCATAATATAATGATATATTCATTCAGGCTTTATGTTTGGTGGGGAGGGAGGAAAGGGGGGTGGGGTGGCGAACGCCAAAAAATAATAAACTAGAAATATTTAACAACCAAGGATTAATATTTTACTCTACTGTGATATTTTGTAAAAAAATGGGAACCACCTGAAGTGATAAAAACCTTAAACACTCTTCCACCTAACTATATGTGTGTGAGTCGTAAGTATAAGGTCTACATATTTTGGGTCTGCTGCCCATAATTTTGTTGATAAGTATGCTCAAACTAAATATCAACAACAATCTATTCTATGTTTTCACTGGAAAATTAAGCTAAAATATTGATGATAGATCAAAGAATTACCATGTTTGATTTCAGACATTTATATTGGAAATTAACTTGACTTAAACAGATAAAATACATCTTAGGAGGTGAAATGTAGAAAATACATCTTAGGAGGTGAACTGTACAAAATACATCTTAGGAGGTGAACTGTACAAAATACATCTTAGGAGGTGAACTGTACAAAATATATCTTAGGAGGTGAACTGTACAAAATACATCTTAGGAGGTGAACTGTACAAAATACATCTTAGGAGGTGAACTGTACAAAATACATTAGGAGGTGAACTGTACAAAATACATCTTAGGAGGTGGACTGTACAAAATACATCTTAGGAGGTGAACTGTAAAAATACATCTTAGGAGGTGAACTGTACAAAATACATCTTAGGAGGGAACTTAAAAATACATTAGGAGGTGAACTGTACAAAATACATCTAGGAGGGAACTTAAAAATACATATTAGGAGGTGAACTGTAAAAAAATACATATTAGGAGGTGAACTGTACAAAATAATCTTAGGAGGTGAACTGTACAAAATACATCTTAGGAGGTGAACTTAAAAATACATCTTAGGAGGTGAACTGTACAAAATACATCTTAGGAGGTGAACTGTACAAAATACATCTTAGGAGGTGAACTGTACAAAATACATTCTAGGAGGTGAACTGTACAAAATACATCTTAGAGGTGAACTGTACAAAATACATCTTAGGAGGTGAACTGTACAAAATACATCTTAGGAGGTGAACTGTACAAAATACTTCTAGAGGTGAACTGTACAAAATATCTTAGGAGGTGAACTGTACAAAATACATCTAGGAGGTGAACTGTACAAAATACATCTTAGGAGGTGAACTGTACAAAATATATCTTAGGAGGTGAACTGTACAAAATACATCTTAGGAGGTGAACTGTACAAAATACATCTAGGAGTGAACTGTACAAATACATCTAGGAGGTGAACTGTACAAATACATCTTAGGAGGTGAACTGTACAAAATACATCTTAGGAGGTGAACTGTACAAAATACATCTTAGGAGGTGAACTGTACAAAAACACTAAGGTGAACTTACAAATACATCTTAGGAGGTGAACTGTACAAAAATACATCTTAGGAAGTACTGGGTTACAAATAATTAGAGGAACTTACAAAATACATCTAGGAGGTGAACTGTACAAAATACATCTTAGGAGGTGAACTGTACAAAATACATCTTAGGAGGTGAACTGTACAAAATACATCTTAGGAGGTGAACTGTACAAATACATCTTAGGAGGTGAACTGTACAAATACATCTTAGGAGGTGAACTGTACAAATACATCTAGGAGGTGAACTGTACAAAATACATCTTAGGAGGTGAACTGTACAAATACATCTTAGGAGGTGAACTGTACAAAATACATCTTAGGAGGTGAACTGTACAAAATACATTTAGGAGGTGAACTGTACAAAATACATCTTAGGAGGTGAACTGTACAAAATACATCTTAGGAGGTGAACTGTACAAAATAATCTTAGGAGGTGAACTGTACAAAATACATCTAAGTGAACTGTACAAATACATTAGGAGGTGAACTGTACAAAATACATCTTAGGAGGTGAACTGTACAAAATACATCTTAGGAGGTGAACTGTACAAAATACATCTTAGGAGGTGAACTGTACAAAATACATCTTAGGAGGTGAACTGTACAAAATACATCTTAGGAGGTGAACTGTACAGAATACATCTTAGGAGGTGAACTGTACAAAATACATCTTAGGAGGTGAACTGTACAAAATACATTCTAGGAGGTGAACTGTACAAAATACATCTTAGGAGGTGAACTGTACAGAATACATCTTAGGAGGTGAACTGTACAAAATACATCTTAGGAGGTGAACTGTACAAAATACATCTTAGGAGGTGAACTGTACAAAATACATCTTAGGAGGTGAACTGTACAAAATACATCTTAGGAGGTGAACTGTACAAAATACATCTTAGGAGGTGAACTGTACAAAATACACTATAAATAACCACCACTATAAATAAACCTGACCAAACACTCAAACAAAGAGTTTATTTTCCTCCTCTCTCCTCAAGGGTGATAGTAAATTTCATCAAAACACCTCAACACACCTGTATGTAGCTTACATTTGGTTCAGTTCAATATAACCAGACTTAATAAACCATGGTCATGTTTGCCATTTAAAATTGTGAGGATCTAATACTAAGCAATTTTACTTTCCGATTAATGTTTTACAGCCTAGTAGGTGAAATAAAACAAAATTAGTTTAATATGTTCTCAATGGAAAAACTATAAAACTGGCTTGAAGTCAACAAACAAAAACATTTAACACTTATGCTAAAAGGTCTAAACAAGAATCTTGCCAACAACATTAACAAGGAAAGTGCGTGGAAATACACCTTGTGACCTTCATAATAAATGCATGTACACACACTAAGTCCCCCCCTTCATCCCATTGACAGATTTTCCTGCCTCATTTTCTTACCCAAACTCATCCATTCCAATAGGACAGGTGCACACTAACAGTTATTCTTTCTTAAAATTTTATTTCTACCTCATTCACCTCTGGTATTTTTTTTCAACTTTTTTTTTTTTTGGGGGGGGGGAGGTTTGATCCTGTAAACACCCCCCCCCCCCCCCCCCCAAATACGGTCCTGTATCTATCATTATAAAATTAAAATGGCCACTCTCCTGTAATTATATTTGTCACTTTTCAATTTTTAATATTTTATATAGCCTTTGAATAAGTTAAGTTCAATAAAAAAAATTAAAATAAGACAGAAAAAAAGTTATATTTATTTAATTCATTAGATTATCGATATATCGTCAAAAATTCATCACTAATTTCTGGGGAGCTAACGTCAGTAGGATCAGTTATGGTGGATGGACGACTTACATTTTTTGTAATGTGTGACATGTGTTCTTTTTTCTGTTATAAAATCCACAATTTATTGTATTAATTTTGGGTTTACTTGAATTCTTTGTTTTGATTTTTAGTTTTGAGGACTTTTGGTGTTTTTAATAAATATTCATAAATATCTATGTAATTGTGAGATTAAAGTTTCAAGCGACCATGTGTAACGGTTTCACATTGAGGGGGGAGTAGGGTATCAGGCACGTTAGATTTTCTATACAATAATGCTTGGAAAAATAATGAAAAAGGAAATCTTCAAAAATTGGAATCGAAAATTGAAAAAGACGAGGTTGAACTTAAGAATTAGAATCGAGTAAAACAGGTATTGTGACACCTCTACTTATTACAATGCAACGTCTGGTTCAAGTTGAACCATGCTCCAACAATCATATTTTCATAGTAAGGAGCTTGTCTGACAGTTAGAAAAGTTACTATTATTGGTTCGTCCTAATCTGAGACCGGAAGTAAACAAACATTCCCATAAAGGACATACATGATTGGTGGAACACAAGTGCAATATTTTAAACAGGCTTGACCATGTATAGTCAGTATCATAGCAAAATAGGTCACTACGAATTTTTGTATTTTTTAATGCTTTTAAATTTCTTGTCTTATATTTAACAAAACTGGGACCAGACTCAGCAAATGCCATAAATAGACGAGAAGCACTCAGCCCTCAACGCTGAGTCAGGTGTTTGATGAAATTCGAATAGCACTTGCAAAGCTTAAATTATAATTTCTAAATCAAATGAAGGTAAAATTTTAGCTTTAATAATTTTCTAATCTTATTTTAAAACAAGTTTAATACAAAACAAAAGAGGGACTATTTAGTGAAAGGATACCATTGAAGTTTGTTCAGTAGCAAATCAGAGCATAAACTTACACGTGGGTTTGTTTACATCGAGTCTCAGCTTAATGTGAATCGATAATAGAACTACTTTAATGTTATCATACATCAAGTTATACATCAAGTTATGCAATCTGCAGCTGGGTCGTTTTTATGAACAATGGTCTGTAGGTGTATTGATCTGATCCACAAGAATCACTCCAAAGTTGCCCCATACAAAATTGTGCTCTATTTGGTTGCCCAATCTTTGCTTTTGATTTCCAGACATTGTTATTTGAGGAGATATCTGCTTTACTGAAGTACTGGCTCAACATGGTAGTCTGCTTAACTTAAACAAAGATATCTTTAGTTGTGTTATTAATTACTGTTTTAAGGTAGCTCTGAAAATAACAAAATTATTAAGGCTCATAATGGTGTGAATAATAATTCATGTACACCGTAAAATGTGGTATGAGTGTTGCTTGACCCTCTTTTTTTAACATTTAATGTAATCTGATTTATATAGGAAGGCCATTTTTGACAGATATAAAAGTTAATAAAAAATGCTAATATACTTACACGAAAAGCCTTGTGATCTATATCAGTTACTTTTAACATAGATAATATCATGACCTATGAATTAATGCTAATTACAAAGTAATATGTTATCGATGCTAATTGAAATAAAATAAACAAGTTTTCATTTTCTAAATGTTCCTTCCTACCAGAATCTTACTCCATTTATGCTTGAAATTTGTTGGATGAATATACACATTAGTGTTCTAGTGTTCAAGATTTGGACCTAATAAACTGTCACAGAGTTAGTTACTCCTAGAATTTTGCTGGAACTGTGTTATTACTATTATAAAAACATTGTTTTACCATTTTATTTCTAAACAATTTTTTTTTAATTTCAGAATTTTCCCTCTTTTGGCTAAGTATTAAAATTTACTTTGTTCTTGAATCATAACTTACTTGTGTGAGAGTCATTATCTAATCGATAATTGAAAAAGGAAAAAGTGAACCAATACAATATTCAAGATATTATATGGCCATATGTAAAAGGTAATTTGATATAATGTTGATATAAAATGTGATTTTCTTCTACATTTTGTTTAATAATTACAGTTCTATATGATTGTTTAATCTGGTGTAACAAGCCATGCACGTCTAAAGTAAATGTTAGATTTTCATTGGAAAGTTTAGAGCAGGGGTGACCACAATGTGGCTCGCGAGCGCTCTTCAGTCGGTTATTTTCACATTGAAAAGTAATACATAATCTTTTTTTAAATTGAAAACTTTTCTTAAACACAATTTTGGGATTATTAATCATAGAAAACATACTTTTCAGAAAATTTAGTAGCTAAAAACACTCAAAACATACCCTACTAATTGTTTGAACGTTTTTTTTAATCATTTGTCATATCAAGAAAAGACAAAAACAGACCAAATAAAATTAATAGAACGGAAACAACAGGACACTCTTTGCTGAAAGTACTGACCTTGAACTGAACCATTGTTATTTGATATAAGGCATAAACTGTCATCAGTTATCATGTCTATCTTTAAAAAAAAACAACTCCCCCTCCCACTCTGTCTTAAAGCCTCTATTCTAGTCCTCATATTATGTACATTTACTAGACATAATTCAACTTGAAAAAACAAACGTTAACAACAAAATGAATTATTGTACTACTACTCAGTAAAAGGCTGACTGGTTGAAAGTGGGCTGGGTCCTTAAAATAAGAGGAGGAACAGCATCTGCTTGTAACTGTAGTTATTGGTGCGGCACTTCACAATCTTACCTTAATTATTGTAGCTCCCAAAGGCCATGCAGTTGGCCACCCCTGATATAGAGTATAGGTCTAATTTGAAAGTTTTTTTACCTGAGCACATATTAATATTCCTATCCTACAATTTTACTCTTAAATCTTGAGTTATACAGAAATTATAATCACTTTAATTACTAAATCTACTTTTTATTCATACTTTTACAATCTCTTGACACACATGTGTGAAGACTAGCGGCAATGAGAGTACTTAAAGCGAGTTGCACATCATTGATAAACATGCTTTCACACAGTATTAAGACTAGATTTTCAACTTCACTGGGGTTTGAACTAAAGTCTCTCAGTAGGGCATTACTTCAATAACTATGAGCTAAGCTGGGGTCAAAGAGTACATGCCATTGACACAGGCATGTGAATAGCAGTTTTGTTAAACTACACTTCAGTTTTTACTATTTCCATCCCCCCTTCCCTCAAAAAAGTTATTGAAATGTATACATATAATAAACGAATAATCTTCTTCCTTTTGTTGACCTGTGTATTCATCATCTTGAATAAATATTCCATTCCTATCTAATTGCAACTAAAGCATTATAGGGGCGGGGTGTACACAGACATTCTTATTGGTGGGGGGTCCAAAGTAAAGAAGTTACAAGTCAACAGACAATCCAATCCATTACTCGTATAAGATTCATACTTTGAACAAATTACCAATCACTTTATGAGACTACATAAAGACTATACAGTATAACCTAAAGCATTAAATGTGTACTGTAATGATAAATAATAATTTCAAGAGATTATATGCATATTCATAATATGAAGAGGATCTAACATTGCTAAATCATTGCTTTGTATTATAATTTTATTTAGCTTTCATGTTCGCCAGGGGGATGGGGGATGGGGTCGGGACCCGGTCGACCCCCCTTGTGTGTGTCCCCCTGTAGCATTATATTCCGTTGAGCCACTGAGTTTTATAACACCTGTGCCAAAAGTAGCTCAACCAATGAAGCAATATTATAAACACTAGAAAAATATGCTCTGAAGAAAAGATATGAGTGGTGTGATGTTAAAATTGTCATTTAATGGTATAGTTAAATTGAAATTAAATTTATGTGGAGAGTGATAAATACAAAATAATAAACTGTCTCCATATTATATTGTCCATTCAACTCAAACTAGTTTTAAAGTTAAGTTTAATTAAATTATTTTTTATTTAGTTTGTATCCAAAATGATTTCTATTTGAATTTTAAATTTTAATGTGATTTATTACTTTTTGGGTTAAATTTTTTTGTTGTGAAGATTGAAAAGTTTAAGTATTTAACTATTGTAAAAAAAACAACATACTTTTCATGCAAATTGTCTATCATACATGTTTGTTGAAATAAAAAATTACTTAATAGTTACTTAATTTTTTTCAATTAGTTTGTTTTTGAAAAATATTTAGTAAAATCTCTTATAGATGCATGGTGTGATATTAACATATCTTCTCATCTCTTTTTCCTTGTCACAAAACTCTTATCAAATTTTGATCCTAACTATTATCTAGTCTTTATTAAAAAGCATGTTGAGCAATTTCCCGAATTTTGTTGTTTTATCTTATGTCGTCTGTCCCTTGTAACTAGAAATAGGGTAAATAGCATTAATTATTGGAAATTTAGCGTTTTGTGGAATAATTTAGCATTTTGTAGCAAAATAGGTAAAAATGTATTTCGTCAATGTTTTTAGGGCCTATACAAAGGATTTATGATAAAAGCAACGACTAACGGAATGTAGCGATTAGCCGGATGGGCTGTGGAAGGCACAGGATGCAAGTAAAACCCGAGCTGAAGCACACAGACGAGTGAAACTCAATGATTTTTTTAATCACTTATTTCTGCTGAAAAACATCGTTTTATAGATATTCTCAGCATTTTATTTAAATGCACAGCATTTTCAGGGAATTCGTGTCTATTTCGCTAAATAGAACAATTTAGCTAAAATATTCTCAAAATCACGTTTTTCGCGTTAATTCGCGAAATAAAAATCGCTTTAAACACTTTCAAATGCTATGAAACGCAAAGAAAACTTATAAATACCCTATTTTCGACCTTTTTTTCCTTTTTGCGTTTTTCGCAAACGCGAATTTACCCTATCTCTACTTATAGCCAATACATTAAGCCAAGTATTAATATTCTTACCTCCAATGTATAGTATTACCCACTACCCGTTTCAAATCACATTAAGCCTAACAACTAATCTAGTTGGTGCATGCATTTGTTGGTGAAACTTCTTGGCCTTGTGTGTAGAAAACAATATACCCCTTTCCAGCCCAAATTAACTAAGGTGTATTCTAAAAAATATTTTCTTTAGGAATCTATTTAAAAAGCTATGTATAGCTTACACATTTTTTTAAATATTAATATAGTTTGAAAATTCTTTTTAATGTGTAGCCATTTGGCTATATCGGGCCTTTCTTATAGATGAAAAATAATATTAAAAAAAACAACGAAGCCCTATGTCTAAACCGGGCTTTAAAGAGATACTCTACATTTCCTGTAGATTTTATTCTCATTCTTAAATGAATATGAGAACTTTGATGCTGTTGAACAAAAGTTGAAATTTTCATATTGCAAAACTTTATAAGTAAATATGAAAACTAACTTATTTGATGGAAATGAAAGCAAAACCCACAAATTATACATGGTTTTATTTTGAAAAAATCAGTTCAATCTTGTCTTTATTTTGTGATTAAATTAAATTTAATTTAGAGCAAGTGCACCTGCGTTTGTATGGAGGTAAAGTAGAAAACCATTTTAGGACAAACCACACATTGCATTTAACCGGGACTAAAACTCCAATATCTCCATCATTGGCAGTCCAGTTTATTGCTAAAGGGACAGCTTAGACCATTTGATCACTGAAACAGATCTCATAAAAATATGCAATCTATATTAATACAGTTATAATATCATCAAGAACCTTCTTGTTCTTCCCGATGAGCTGGAAACTAGAATTTAGGACTAATTGTAGAGGAACGACAAAATACGTTCCCAAAAATTTGAAACAACTTATTTTAGTTTTACTAAATACTCTAACTGAAGTGTGTGGAGGGAGAATGGAAAACCATGTAGGGAACACCACCCTCAGTACATCCGACCGGGATCTAACACAATCTCCCTGTCATCGGCAGTCTAGTCTATGTGAGTGTGATGCCTTAGAGGCTTAGACCATGCAGACAGTGAATTGGATCGCTCATAGTCGTTTGATGATTGGTCGGTGTTGACAGATGCCGCCCACAATTATTTAGTTATCACTTACAAATTAATTAATGCACTTCTTTTAATGTATTAAATACATTTATTTGGAAATAATAAAATAAACTTTAAGAAATTAAAGTGAAATATAGTTTTAAAATAATGGACACATACTTTTTTTTTAAAAGTTAGATGCTCATCCATTTTTGGCCCCATTTCTGCGTTACCCGCTGACATCCACATGCATATCAACAATATTGGGAAACATCTCTTGCTGTTGCAGTGTGGTGTTCTCTTTGTGGAATGACAAGGAGGACCCATGCCCGGTGATTAATGAATTAATTGATTAATGAATAATTTAATACTTTTGTGGCAAGTGCCATTAAAAAAGTAACACTTTGTTTAGTGTTTTTTAATGGCACTTGCCACAAAAGTATTAAATTATTCATAGAGGAAAGAAACTGCTCACATCCTTATGTGTTAAACTATCTTAATATGACTGTACTACATCTCGGTAGTAATATTACTACAGTAATTTAATTAAATAATATTTAGGGATGATAGGTACTATCAATAATTGTCTTGGCGCTTAAGTCAAATATAGTATTTGAAAAATGTCTACTTGAAGGCGGGGAAAAACCTGAGACCATTATAAAGACGGAAGTACCAAAGTACTATGATTAGATCTCATTTTTAAAATAATGAAATGATATTGAAACTTTATATACCATATGCAAGAACAAAATGAGTAAAAGTGAAAGGTGAGTGGTATTGATTTGCCTTGGAGCCTTCTGCAAGAACGTACCCTCTAAGACAGCTAATTAACACCACTCACACTTTTGAATGTGAATTCATATTCTTCAATTTCACTCAAAAATCACACTCCTCATTCACTCTTCACGTTTGCTTATTTCATTCTTGCATTCTGCCTTATCCCTTTAGTGAAGAAAAGAGTCTAATTTTTGTATTCAGACAAACTACTCTAAATGCTACTCATCAGGATTAAATCAAAAATCCCTAAGATGCTGTGAGCTAGATGGTAAGACTGATTGATGCCTTAGTCCCTTCATACATCAATACATTTTTAAATAATAATTTATAGCCATGTTTATATGATCAAATTTTACCAAACAAATAATTACCATGTGATTTATAATACAGTATTTCAGATTTAAATTATCTTAAGTCGATGAGCAAATGATTAATTGTAAGTTGTATGCTATCATTTGTTGTGAGCTATTCTTTTTATCAACCTTTTAACTGTCAAACCCGTAAATATACATTGTGTGACAACATGCCGTTGTTGTCAGACTCGTAAATATACGTTTTTGTGCAGGGCTCATTTTTTCAAACTCGTACATATACGTAGAGCCTTAGAGCTAATTGAATTGCGCGCGCTTAAGTGCAAAGACGTTGTAAAGAAAAAAATACTGAACTTGTTCCAAGGTACATCTATAAATTTTGGTTTATATTTACGAGTGAAATATCTACTTTATTGAGCTCACTTACTACAGTCAAGATGGCGTGGTGAGGAAAGCAAACAACGTTTCGGGATGACGAAATTGGAGGGTTTACAGTGGACAGTGACTCGGAGAATGACTTTTTGGATGAGGGATTTTTTTACATAATTTTAATTACATTTTGCTTAAAATATTTGATAATACAACTGTTTTTCCAAAAATTGCTTTTTTCAGTTAAAAAAACCGACAGAGTGGGCTTGTGTATGCAAAATATACATGACAGTGAAAGGGTTAACTAGTTATCACATTCTGGATAAAATGATTACTCTTAACTTTGAAAAATTACACCTTGACACAGGAATCGAACCCTGGATCTCTAGCTTAGTTCGCCAATGCTCTAACCACTGAGCTATCCAGGAATCGTCCCGTACTCAAGGTCACGCATATTTTAAGGCCTGGATTCCTGGATAGCTCAGTGGCTAGAACATTGGCGTACTAAGCCAGAGGTCCCGGGTTCAATTCCCGTGTCCAGGTGTCATTTTTAAATTTTCAGAATATGATATCTTGATGCAGAATTCCTCACTAAAAAGCATTAATAATAGCTTCGGCTATTTGATTCTAAAATAATTACTGTCTAACAGTAAAATGTAAACTTGGAGTTTCAAACTTCTCTTCAAAATTTAAATTACGCGCGCGCTATTCCGCAACGACACTAGCGCCATTTGGCTTCAATGTCTGATCACTGGAACTAAAGAGTAGCCAGACCCATATACTTAGACTCTGGCTGTGGTAGACGCTTTTAAAATTATTTTTTTTAAGTAGAATTATTGTTTGTGATAATTATTCATTTTTTACAACAAAACAAAAGCAGAGATTATTTACAAAACAAGAGCCACTTGATTTAGATTAGTTAACAAGATTACCACCAGATTGCTACAATGTACAGGGGTATTTAGGCGCGAGTTAATGTATTCCGACAAGAAGTTCATCATGGTGGACGCTGGAATAAACGGTCGAATATCTGATGGAGGTGTACTTTTTTATTCCAAATTTGGAGAACTGTTATAACAAAATGCTCTAAAACTTCCAGATCTTTCACCGATACAGAACACCACGGAAAGTTTCCTGTTCGTGTTCGTTGCTGATGAAGCTTTTGTGTTGAACGTAAATTTAATGAAGCCTTATCCAATGAAGCGACCTCTGACCAGTGAACAGTGGGAATATAACAAACGCTTATCTCGTGCTCGAGTAGTTATGGAGAACGAACGCTTTTGGGATATTGGCAACTAAGTTTGGAGTATTCCAGAAACCAATATGTCTAGAGCCAGAAAAAGCTACCATAATTACGTTGGCTTCACGGTCGGATATCTCTTACAAGAACTACTTCAAACTTATTTTAGTTATTTTTATAACCACGGCAATCATTAGTGTAGGCAAATATCGAGCTGTGATTGGACGATTGATTCAAACTTTACAACAGTGAACTGTTATGTCGTTTTCCACGTTATGATTGTAAATAATGTTTTAATAGTGATAGTATTTTGTTAATAATAAAATGTTATAAGTGTTCATTTGATCAGGGTGTACTTTAAATATAAGTGTTGTGTTTCCGGATGTCTAAACAGAAGCTATATTAGACATAGATTTCCAATAAAGATGAAACAATATTCTCCATCTGGAAGAAACTTATCTGTACCCAAAACTTGAAAATCTGGATAATGAAACTATTCGTACTAAATTTACAATTTACATTGAGCATTTTAAAGACAAATGTTTTAGTCTAGGGACTAAACGGCTGAATGCACATTCCATGCCATCTTTACAATTGCCAGGTTGGGCGTGGTGTCCACTGTTGTATTCTGTATTGGCCAATTTATAAATTAAAAAGCTGACAAAAATAAATTAACGAAAATACATTGTATTAATATCAATGAACAATTGATTTAATTACTTTTGTTAATGTAATTAAATGTTGATCCTCAATATTTAAATAAACCAATGTAGGTAAACTTCAATTAACTTTTGAATCCAAATGATAGGACCTATACAATAGAGTAATTAATTTGCTTTAGAAGAGAAATATTGGTCCATGAAAAGGCCCCAACACAGACTTTGTCCGTAGTCCGTAAGAAATCTATGCTAACGTATCTGATTGCTCTGGACAAAGTGCTTATCCGTAACTGTGTAGAGGTTGGTCAACTTTCTAAGGAGTAAGGACTAGGTTTTACAAAGTACACAACTGAGTAAATATGTGTGCCCACATTTAAATAAAAGCAGAAATGGCAGGGAAAGAATACTAGTACAGTGGGTATTATTCTTATCAGACACAAAAAAGGTCAGCTAAAAGGTCATACTAAGACTAAGACAATAATTTAGAAGATATTAGCACGTTAACTCTCGTGGTCATATTGACACTTAGTGTTTCTCACAATGACACATTTACCATGGATATGGCACCATAAGTGCCAAAACATGTCGGTATGAAGTATTCCAGTATCTGTCTAATGTTAGATATGTATAAGGAGTAATGGGACAAAAATAGATAAGGCTTACAGTGGCGCAGGAACGTTTTTATTTGGGGGGGTAGAAATAATTTTGTGCTTTTATAAGAGATAACATTTTTGAGATTAAAAAAGACCAGGGAAATGTAATACAGCTGTCCCTTTCACTACGCGAGTGATTGGTTCTAATAAATAATCGCGTAACATGAATACGCAAGTGAATGGATTTTAACCTGGGTGAAATAGGGATTACTCCAAGGGAAAAAAGTAAATAAAAACATAAAACTTGTAAATTAATGCAATTTTTATTCATTTATCTAACTTGTACAATGCTATAGGTAGCCTAAACCAATTGTCAATCGTCAATCCCCTGAAATTTGTAAACAAACACAATTTTTAATTAATTCATCTAATTCATACAATGCTACAGGTATACTTACTGTTAATCTTCAATCGCATGATAAATTAACTGGATTTGGCAAACTTGGATTATCACTAGCTTGTTCTTGACGGTAGGCTCCTGCTCTCTTCACGGCCCTTGGACGGGAAGATCTTGTTCTCTTGAAGGCCCTAGGACGGCAAGCTCTTGCTCTCTTGAAGGCTCTGAAATGGTAAGTTCTTGCTCTCTGAAAGACCCTGGGACGGTAGGCTCCTGCTCTCTTGAAGGCTCTTTCCTGACAGCTCTTACTGTCGTGAGGTACCCTGGGTCGTTAGACTGAGGCTTTTCAATTTTTTTGATGAAATGGTCAAGACTCAGCTGACGGGCAGCATTCTTCTTCTTTCTATAGAGTGCTTTGAAGCAAGCCAAAGAACTCAATCTCTCTGGCAACTTTGGCACTTCTATCCATGTTAGGATCATTATCTTCAATGATTCTAATTGCACTGTCAATGTGTTAACAAAATTCAGCAATTTGTTTTGTTGAAGATGTTTGATAAGCTCAACAACATAAGGTTCTTCCTCGTAATCCTTTATGCCGTTTTCCATTTCTAGAAGATCTTCATTGGTGAGTTATATTGAGTGGGATTGGAGCAATTCATCCACATTTGCCTGGTCTACGTCCTCAAATTCAACATCTTGATATATCAACGATGTCATGTCTTGAATTGGAAAGCTTGTGCACAGGATCAAAATCATGAGAATCAGAAACTTCAGACCAAATATTTTTCCAAACTTCATAGAGGACTGTTTAACTTCTGCCCATGAATCTCCAATGTTGACTGTTGTCAATACCACCCCCCCCCCCCAACACCAAACTTTACAGTAAAGATCTTTGTCCTCACTGGAATGTGCGTGTACAAGTTAACGTCACCACTGCAAAAGGTGACTGTGGAATTACAGCCGACAATGAGTTATTTTTATTATTTCTTAATCGTGTTATAGCGAAAACGCGTATAGTGAGATCGCTTATAACGAGGGATACCTATATTTAACGGGCCCATTGTGCATTTTTCTTATTTATTTTAGTCATGCCAAACATTAGAATTAATATACACAAAACAAATTAAGAAAAATTATATCTGATGTGGCTTAGCTAAAAATTATGAAACACCGAAAATTAAAGTAGGTTTCCATACACCTTTGCCCTATATTCGTTACTAGCTATAAGACTACTAACTAATTTTGCAATTTTCAATTTTGTTGAGCCTCTCTGCCATTCAGCAGACACAGTGGATTTAGTCTACGTTGCCTCATCGTGCAGTGAAGATAGTTTTTTTTTCGTACAAGCATTGAAAAACTTCTTTCTGCAGTAGCTGATGTAGCTGGTATCACTATTAGAGTTTTCAAACCGTGTGTGCTCCTAGCACATTTTATTTTTGTTATGTTACCTTAGTGTGAACTTTTTATCTTGCCTCAACAAGATCTTTACATTATCTAAAAGTTTAACTACAATATTTTGGATGGGTAAAAATTATACTTTTTACCTTCTTCAATTTTTAGAGGGGGTAAAATTTACCCCCGTACCCCCCTGTTCCTGCGCCACTGAAGGCTTAGAATACTCCACTACATTTTCTACTTCATTTAAAATCGTTGGCAGGTGTTAACTTCCAAATTAAATTGTATATTCTTTTTACTTTAATTCATATTTAAGCTTTAAACATTGTTTTTCTATTATTTAAATGTCTTTGGACAATAATACTTAATGACTGCATAATAACTCATTTGGCTAGTGATAGCCTCTAAATTCAATTTCTATACTTTTTAATTTATTATTTATTTGAACTTGTAGCCAAGTTAATGATGAATTATTGTTTTTATGTTTAATATTCATAGTCTGACATAAGCCCTATTGTTTTTAATAGAAGTAAATCGTAATCATATATTTTGTCTTGCAACATCACTTTTTACATATATCCAACTTAGTTTACTTTATTAATTAATTTTTATATATATTTTGAGAACAATATATCTAAGTCTTAACTTTTAATAATATCCACTCCTCTCGTTAAATCATTTTTAGAATGTTTTCTAAAATGTTATATTTAACAGTATATCGTTCCGCCATAATCTTAGGCCTAAGGATTTTCTTAAAATCTTGAATTTCATAGGAAGTGTAAATGTCCAACCACACATTTAATAATGTGTTCCTCAATTAACCGCAAAAGGTCTAATCCCCTGCAAAAGCCTTTTAACTTTGCCCAATCTAAACCCTATTAAGTTAGTTCATATGTTCCAGTTAACGGATCAACAAAGTATGTCTTGTTATTCTCTATATTATGCACGTACGGCGACACATACTTGCAACTTTGTAAACCAAAAAATACTTTTAAGCAGTCAGTCCAAGCCAAAAAGTTTTTCAAATAGCCCACTCAAATAATAGATTTCTAGAAGTGCCAACTTAAAAAAACCTCCTCTAATGTATATATATATATTAGGTTGGTTTTATCTCATAGGGTAAAAAAAAATGTCAGAATTTTTTTGGGGGCACCCCCCTAAAATGTTTCTTTCTATCAGATTTTAGGATTGCCAAAGTTTGAGCACGATTGAAAGGGGTTAACACGTGCCACTGGGGCCTCAAAGTTTTGAAAATCTCGATTTTTTGGCAGTTTGGCGACTTTGCCGACCCATATCTCTAGAACGGTTTAATATATTTGCCCTTGTCATACATCAAATTGAAGGCGATACTGTTTATAATATTTTATATGCAATAAAAAAATACGTAAGTAGTACTGAATTCGAGATAATGAAGCCAGTGTCCTTAAAAACGTGACTAGGTACCCCTTAGAGCGAAGATGGAACCTATTGTGAAAAAACCCATTTTCCTTCCTATATTATCAATTTTTGGAATGAAAACAATTATGTATTTAAAAAATCAAGTATAATAAATGTCTTTTTAATTTTATTCTTATTTAAATTTATTCAAGGGACTGACATAATGTGGTTTTGTAGCTATATGGATACAGCTGACGTCATCTGCTGACTACTTGGAGAACGTATTGTTTTTGTTTCTCGTCCTTTGTAAGTAATTGGTTGTAATCTGTGATGAGCTTGACTCCTCGCTCTGCCATGTCGTTCACAACTTTCAAGTTGTTTACCATCCTTTGCCCCTCCTGGTAGTTGATGTTCTGCGGCCAAGTTGCAGGATCTTTTTCCAGAAATTCGGTGTTAATGTTTACTCTCTTGAACAACAGGTAAGTCTCACTTGTAATTAGGGCTGGGAGACCTTTTTCTAGGAATTTCGGCAGTTGTTCTTTTTTTAATTTGGGTCGCATATTTCTGGAGCACTTCTCATTTTCTTCTGCTTGATTTGTTAAGATTTTTGTCGCCATTTGGCTCTTTACGGTATTTTGCACTGTCGGGTCAAACAATGCCAGGGCAACAAGTTCAGGACTAAGATACCACAGGTGATTTATCATTTTGTTAATTCCTTTTTCTGATTTTTTTTGTCAATGCTTTCGTATTTCAATATATTTTCAATGAGTTCTAGGTCTTGTTTTGGTGCTAAACACGCTCTGGGGGCGTTAAACCAGGCTTTACAATAGACTCGAACGATGAAAACACAAAGTGCTTCTAGGGCCTCTTGTTCTTGGGAAGTCAGCTTAAACTGGTCACGGAAGAGTTGTATTTTCAGACAGTAAATAGCTTTTGCCATCCACCGGGCATGGTGTACTGGACCTGGAGACCTGAAGCGCACATCTTTTCCGTCAAGATGGCCAAGATATATCAATGCCAACTGAACAGCTCTTTGTAGTCGTCTCTTGGCTGGCATTCCATTAGTTTTCTTTGCAGTTCTTCTTTGATATTCTCTACTTCTTCTTTGGGCAGTAGTTTCAAAACATTCTCGCCTACATCGAACTTGGATTTATCAATCGCCGACCATTCTTTTTGAAATCTCTTGAATATGTCTGGTTGAGGTCCCGATGTGCTTCCAAACTTGCAGTCAAAAACCGCTCTCAACAAGACTTCTAAAACGTGGTGTCGGCACGCTAGGTACAGGAGCTCTCGACCTAACATCTGCTCCAGGAGATTGCACGCTCCATTGAGTCTCCCAGTATTTGATGCTGTTGTATCGAAGCACATAGCCACGACCGAGCTGGCGAGACCCCATTCCTCTAGACATTCGTACACTGCTAGGGCTTGTTCCGCCCCTGAGCTACTGTCAGTTTCAGGAACGCCCAGGAGTTGTTCTTTAGTCCCATGTGATACCAGAACAGCAACCCGTTCTTTCTGCTCTGTTTTGAGGATACCTGGTAGTAGTTTTCCATCCCAGTGCATGCAAACAGCCTCGTTTTGGGGTATCTTAAGTCTGTCTTGAATTTGTTCCGTGTATTTTTCACGGTTTATTCTCCGCTGTTCACGGATAACGCTTCTGGAGATCTTATATTCTTTGGGATCCTCTCCGAGAGCTTCTACTGTAGCCAAAATGATACGAGTAGCGTTCCTATCGGACACCTTACAGCGGTCCAGCAACAATGACAATTTCATGGTTAGGACCTCTTTGAAGCCACGCTTGATTCTCTTGGGGGCAGATGGTCCTTCAGATTCTACGTTCATCTCGAGCTCTTCATACGGCGTTTCACGTCCTTCTGACTCTTCTGTTGTCTCGTCGTCCGTGAGCTCCACCGTCTCTGTGAACAATGAGATGAGACAATAAGTATAAAGTTAATATTGATGGAAATTTCAGCTAGTGATCTAGATCTTATAAAGTTTCGCTACAAGGAAAATATATTTTTTAAAATGCTTACCCAAATTTCCCGCTTCAAGTTGTTTGTCCAAGACCTTCCGTTGTTTCTGTAGTAGTCTTTCTTCAGCTTTAGCCAACTTCAGGTCAACTCCGAGCATGGAGCCTGGTCTTCCTTTCTGTCTTTGTTTCAACAGAAACCCCTTGTCTTCTTCTGAAGTCATCATCGTCAGGGCATCTTGGTGGGCAATATCAAAGAGATCATCCAACTTTAGGGTAAACTCTTTTACAGCATTTCTTGCACTTTCCGTTTTTCTATCCTTGTACTTTTGCATTTTTCTCCAATCATCGTACAGTTTTTCCAGCTTTACTATGACATTTTTCTTTTGTTTTGTAGGAATTCGAGCTTTTGTCCAAAAAACGGAAACCTCGTCAACAGTAGTTGTGGCAGAGTCTCTCACATTTAACTTCACAGTACGCAAATTGTAGAACATAGTAGCTAAAACTTGTCGATTGAAGGGCAGCTTACATCCAGTTATCTGATGAGCTGAATAGTCAATTAGAAAAATTTTGTCTCTACCTCTACTTCTCATGCCAGATGTAGAAGCCATCACTTTTACGAGAAATAAAAATGTTCACTAGAAGAAAGAATAAATGACACAAAATGACACTAACTAAAACAAAGAGTACGTGTTAGTAGGTACCGACCTAATTAAAATAAAAATGTCTTTTGTAGTTAATATTTAGTGGGTTTTTTAAACTCGATCACACGAACGTAGAACAAAATACGACTTTCACTGTTCAGCGAATACTTTTCAACTGACCAAGAAACAAAATCATAAAAGCAAGAACCACCTAGCTATCCTTTTCTTTTTTTAATAACAGACTCTGAACCCCTGGACTTTTACTTAAAATATAACAATAGGTAGTAGGGTAACCCAATACATTTTTAAACTTGTTTGGTTTTACCTGCTTGGGGTCGCCAGTGATACAGTATGAGGAAAAAGTAGATACATACCTGACATTAAAAAAAACCTTGTTGTGGGTCTAAAATTAACGGTATACCATAGCAAACATATTTAAATTAAATGGGATTCCAAAGTACAAGTATTTGTCCATAATAAGCAATAATAATACAAATAACGTATCTTCGCTCTCAGGGGTACCTAGTCACGTTTTTAGGGACATTGGCTCTATTTTTTTGGTTTCAGTACTAGTTGCGTATTTATTGTGTAGAATATAAAATGTTAAAAACAGTATGGCCTTTAATTTGATGTATGACACGGGCAAATAGCTTTAGCCGTTCCAGAGATATGGGTCGCCGAAGTCGCCAAACTGCCAAAAAATCGAGATTTTCAAAACTTTGAGGCCCCAGTGGCACGGGTTAACATCTTCCAATTGTGCTCAAACTTTGGCAATCTTAAAATCTAACAAAATGAAACATTTTAGGGGGGGTGCCCCCAAAAAAAATCCGACATCGATTTTTTAAAATCACCCTAATATATATATATATATATATATATATATATATATAATTCTAAAAATAATTGTTATATTTATAAGTAAACGTAACTAACCAAATCTAACCTAATTTTACAACTTCATGAAAATTTGAATTAAATAGATAGGGCTCCTCTAATTAGTTTCATGCTAAGTTGTCACGCTTGTATATAATGGCAAGCAGTAGTACCTAACCAAGATGCTTGGAATATGTCAAAGAGGTGTTTTAATCATCTTCATAAATAATTAATTATTTACTCTCACAATTATAATATTCTAACGGCTGCCTTGTTGTTCTTCCTTCTGTGGAGATGACGGTAAGGTGGAGGAGGAGGCATAAAGGTAGGAGAGGAAAGGATGACGGGAGTGGTACTTGTGTGGCTGCCCGAATGTTTCATGAGCGCTGGAACAGAGGGAGTGTGGCTGCCCGAATGTTTCTGAGCGCTATAGGTAGGTTGGTAGGGTTGTTGTAAAAAAGAGTGTACGCAGAGAGAAACTACATGATTCTGGTTGTCTTTTTTTTTTGTCCTACCTTTCTGATTTATTATTTTTCTGCCATCCATACATCAACGGTTTTTATCCGTGGGGAGGAGGTTGGGCCCTAGTCTTACACTATAACTTATATTAAACGCATACATATATACACTCTTAGAATTAGTCTTAATTAACCTTATATACATTCCCGTCCCGCTACTGCCACTGGATCGTCTTTTGGTCCCTTTTATTGTTAAGTGTGGGGCTTAATAGCCCTTCTCAGCATGGCGCTGTCTCTCGAGAATTCTGGACACTAATTACGGGCGCACTGGGGGCTCTCGGTGGTTCACTCGGTTTCGGAACGGTCACAAGATTGCCGCACAACAATTCCCCCTTGTAAAGTTGACCCGTTCCGAAACATTCGTTCACTCGCGACCATCTGAACCCTCTTCCCTACCTCGGCACTTCCCGTGATCACTTGTTTCACTCTGAGCTTGCTCTTCTTCGTTCGTTGGCTCGTGCGAAGGCCTCAGCTGGAGCTGGTCTCGGTGTGCTTTGATCCCGTCCGCCTTCGGATTTGAGTTTAGTAGCAGTTGGTACATGTTTTGTCCACACTGCCTCTGCATGGTGTATGGCCCCGTCCATTTGGGGCAAAATCCGGCGTGTATCCCTTCGGCCGCGTTTGACAGGGGGTGGTTCTTCATAAGGACACTGGCTCCTATGGGCAGGGGATCTCTTTCAGCTGCTGCTCTCCTCCCTAAGTACTGTACGGGCCGTCTGAGCAGTTGCCCGAAGAGAAGTTCACTGGGGGCGAACCCGGTGGCCTCGTTACTTCGGTTTCGAAGATTGAAGAGGATTTGGGGTAGGGCCTTGTCCCATTGGCGATGATCTTTTCCTTGGAGACTCGTGCGAATTCCCACCTTTAGTTCTTGATTTCTCCGTTCTACAGGATTTTCCCTTGGGTGGTACGCCGCGGTTGTCCATCTTTTGGTTTTCCATGTTTGGCAGATCTTCTTCCATGCGGACGAGCGGAATTGCGGGCCGTTGTCTGTAAGAAGTGCGGTGGGGTAGCCCCATCTGGGGAAGATTTCTTGTTCCAAGATCCGTTGTATTTGGGGAACGTTTGATTTCGAGAGGGGAAAGGCTTCCGTCCACCGAGAGAAAAGATCATTAATGACTAAAAGGAATCGCTTCCCTTTGGTCGATCTGGGGTATGGCCCCATGAGGTCTAGGGTGACCTCTTTCCATGGTGAAGTAGGCTTTCTGGCCTTCCATGGTGTCTTCGTTGTTCTCCCGGACGTCTTCATCGTGGCACATGTATGGCAAGCTCGGACGTGCTTCCGTACGTCTCTGGTTACTCCCTTCCAGGAGTATTGTTTTCTGAGATTTTGTAGAGTATTCTTTTCTCCTGGATGGCCCGCCTCTGCGTGGTCGTGGAAGTATGTCAGAATCTCCTTTCTCACTGCTGGTGGGGCTACAATCTTCATCGCTTGCTCTGGATAGTCTCTATACAACAATGCACCGTCTCGCTGAGTAAATCTGGCTGCATGGAGCCTTTCGTCTCTGGACCGTTCGTCGACGGGGATTCTTGCGATGTCTTCCAACCGTCTTATTTGTTTCTGGATGTAGGGGTCTGTGTGTTGGGCCTTGATGACCTTCTCTGGTAGTGTCGGGGTGGAAGGTAGGGTGAGGAGGCGGAGTGATTCGGGCGGTGGGATGGGAGTTTCTGGGGGCATCATCCGGCTCCACTCTCGGGTGTTCTCTTCCGTGGAATCTTCTCCCGGGTTCCTTGATAGAGCGTCTGGGAGCTCGTTCTCCTTCCCTGGTCTGTGTTGGACCGTGAAGCTGTACTCTTGCAGTAGCAGAGACCAACGGGTTAGCTTTGATCTGCCGTCCTTCATTTTGTTTAGCCATGTCAGGCATTTCGCGTCCGTTCTTAATGTGAATGGTTTGTCGAGGTGTATCTGATACCTTTTGATTGCCCATATTATGGCGAGGCATTCTTGCTCATTGTTGTGGTATCGGCGTTCCGCGGGTGATAGCTTAGCGCTACCATAGGAAATAATCTTCCGGTGTCCTTCTACTTCTTGGTACAGGACCGCACCTAGTCCTGTTCCACTGGCATCTGTTTGAAGACAGAAGGTTCTCTCAGGGTCGGGTCGGTGCAGGGCTTGGATGTGTTTAAATGCTTCTTTTGTCTGTTCAAAGGCTTTTTGCTCTGGAGTGCCCCATTTCCATTTCTGAGTTGCTCCTGCTCTGGTAGTGAGTAGGCTGGTGATATCGGCCATGTTTGGGACAAATTCTCGTAGCCAGTTACACGTCCCGAGGAATTGTTGGAGTTGCCGCCTTGTTTTGGGGGTGGGGTATTCTTGGATCACTTTGAGCTGTTCGGGGTTTGGGCTATTTCCTTCTGAAGAGATGATATGTCCCAAGTGGCTGAGTGTGGTTTTCCCGAACTCACACTTCTTCATGGCACCTGTGAGTCGGTATATTTCTAACCGTTCTAAGACCCTTTTTAGATGTTCGAGATGTTCTTCGTAAGAGTTGGAAAATATGATAATATCATCCATGTAGGCGAAACAGAATTTTCCTTGGTATCCTGCTAAGACCTGCTGGCTCATCATTTTTTGGAACGTCCCCGGCGCTCCTTTTAATCCGAAGGGCATGACTTTGAATTGATAAGTTTCTCCATTGGGTGTGCTGAACGCAGTGAGGTGCCTGCTTGCCGGGTCTAATGGGATCTGCCAGTACCCGGATTTGAGGTCTAAGGTACTGAAGATTTTGGCTGGACCTATCTCTTGAAGCAACTGTAGGATGTGAATTCGTGGACTATTCTCTTCTTCTGTAGCCGCGTTGAGTAGCCGGTAATCAATACAGAACCTAGGAGCTTTTTCTTTTCTCTCGACAATGACTATAGGTGCTTGGTACTGGGACGTGCTGGATTCTATTATATTGTCTCTGAGCATTTCTTCGACTTGGTTCTGAATTATCTGTTTCTTCTGAAGCGAATATTTGTAGGTAGGTCCTCGGATGGGGCGGTCGTTCTTCAGGCGGATCTGATGTTGTGTGCAGTTGGTTTGATTTTAGGGATTGAAGATGTCGAATGCCTTCTGGTGCTGCTTGATGACTTGAAAGAGGTGGGTCTGTAGTGTTGGGGGAAAGCTGTGTCTCACTTCTTCGGTGCTGAAGTTGCTGACCTTCTCTGGTCCTTTCGCGACCCAATATAGTTGTTCTCTTTGCTCGTCTCCGAATAGTACGCAGGCGCGCTGGTAATCCACTATTACCTCTTGTTCGGTGAGCCACGTATGACCCAGAAGGATTTCTTCCACGAGATCATCTGCGACTAGACACTTAATGACCATTTTGTTATGCCCTATCTCTATAGGGAGCTGGCAGTGGCCTCGAATATTCAGTTCTGTTCCTTCCTTGGCTAGGGACACCGAGGTGGGTGCCGTGACCATCTGTTCCCGTGTGTGAGAGTCGAGGGCTGAGGTCCTGACGAAGTTCTGCGATGCTCCGGTGTCTAGGACGGCTCGAAGTTCTCTTGAGGGCGTGCGAACTGGGATTCGGGGTAAATTGGCTGGCGGTTCACTGCTGAGTATGGCCTGCTGTGCCGGAGATGAGTTCGGCCATGTTTTCATCCCCTGGTTCCGTTTCCCGTGCTTGGCTGTGTAGTTTGGGCGTCACGTGGTCTGTCCGTGGTTCTTCTGGCGAGGAGTATGGGGCACTCTCTGTGGAAATGCTGGGCAGGACAGAAATGGCATTGAGGAGGGGGTCTGGGATTTCGGAATGATCCTAGAGGAAGAGGTTTGGGTTGTTCGTGAGAGGCTGATGGGAGTATATCTCGTTGCACTGCCTGAGCTCTTTCCAGTAATTGGTCTATTGAAGTGGGTGGGATGGAGGTGATAAATGGCCGGATGGTGGGGTGGAGGAGTTCACTTATGAGGGGTAGAATTTGTTCGTCGGGAGCGGTGGGGAAGAAACGCTTGTACAGCCTCATCTTTCTTAGGATGAAATGGTCGGTAGATTCCCCGGTGGTCTGGGCTTCTCCATATAGCTTCGCTTGAAGTTTGACTCTCAGTGGGGGAGAGTCGAATCGTTCTTGGAGCCTTTTTTGAAGTTCTTCCCAAGTGTTGGAATATCCCTCATAAAATTTCCACCACTGCGCGGCGTCTTGGTTCAATCTTTCCTTCACTAGCGTTATCCATAGCTCCTTGGGTGTGTTGCTGTCCTGGAGGATTGCTTCACACGTCCGCAGGAATGCTGCCGGATCTTCGTGGTCCAAGCCTGAGAATCCTGGGAGAATAGGCTGGAAGGTGGGCTGCGGGGGATTGGTGGTTAGTATGGCGGGGGATTGGCTTGCCTTTCGGCGGAGTTCCTCAAGTTCGTCGTGCTCGGCGGCCGTCTTTTCATTGCAGGGTTGGCATATGAATTGGAGCCCGGTGATATCTCTGTCTTTTTCTTCCCAGATTAAGCAGAGGAAGTGATACCAGTCCTCGCACTTATCACAGTAGATTGTTCTTTCTCCTCTTCCGGGGCAGGTGGGACTGCCGCACTGATGTCGGGTACGTCTAGGCATTTTTTTTTTTTTAGTGTTTGGGCGCCACCGAGTTTTTCTTAACTCGGAAAATTGGTGAGTTCTTGGGCGTGGTGTTCTCTGACGGCTTCAGCCGATCACTCTTCTCTTCTTTGGTTCAGGAGAAGTGGCCCCACGTTGGGCGCCATCTTGTTGTTCTTCCTTCTGTGGAGATGACGGTAAGGTGGAGGAGGAGGAGGCATAAAGGTAGGAGAGGAAAGGATGACGGGAGTGGTACTTGTGTGGCTGCCCGAATGTTTCATGAGCGCTGGAACAGAGGGAGTGTGGCTGCCCGAATGTTTCTGAGCGCTATAGGTAGGTTGGTAGAGTTGTTGTAAAAAAGAGTGTACGCAGAGAGAAAACTACATGATTCTGGTTGTCTTTTTTTTTTGTCCTACCTTTCTGATTTATTATTTTTCTGCCATCCATACATCAACGGTTTTTATCCGTGGGGAGGAGGTTGGGCTCAACCCTCCTCCCTAGTCTTACACTATAACTTATATTAAACGCATACATATATACACTCTTAGAATTAGTCTTAATTAACCTATATACATTCCCGTCCCGCTACTGCCACTGGATCGTCTTTTGGTCCCTTTTATTGTTAAGTGTGGGGCTTAATAGCCCTTCTCAGCCTGGCGCTGTCTCTCGAGAATTCTGGACACTAATTACGGGCGCACTGGGGGCTCTCGGTGGTTCACTCGGTTTCGGAACGGTCACAAGATTGCCGCACGACAGCCTGTTTTATGATAGATATAGGCCTAATTTATAACGCCACTCGGTTCTTTTCTTTTTTTTAAATCAACTATCTCAAAATACTGAGTAGGCATTCTCTTCCCAAAATGTGCTATAAATATATTTATTGTGAAAGTTTTTTTAGCCTAGTTTCTTTACAGTACGAAGATGGCAGGATAACATTAGAATGGACCTGAAAGAAATAGGGTGTATAGAGGGGGAATGGATAGAACTAACTTAGGATAGGGATAGGTGGCGGTTTTATGTGAGTGCGGCAGTGAATTTTCTAGTTCCCAATGCCATAGAGTAAGTAAGTTTCTTCTAATCATCAGCTGACTGCTTGGTGCACAATTCATGTGCACCAAATCCCTTAAAAACCATCACATTATGTTTGATAATATTTCATGTGATTTCAACAAGGCTTAGAAACCAAAACATAAAGTTTGAGAGTTAAAAAAACAACCGGTCGTTAACTTAGGCCTATGCATTTGTAACATTGCAACATGCTACATCATATTACCTCCCCCCCATCTTAAGCGTCACGCAAAGGTTTTCCTCACGAGTCATACTACCCACTCCATATGAAACCTCAATAGTAATAAACTTCCTGCAATAGTAAGCTTCTCTATTATAGTCCTATGTAGACTGTCTATAATATGAACGATATCAATCAAGAATGAAACTCCCCCACAATCACAAAATGTTCATGTACTTAACGCTTGTATTTCTTCTGGCTAGAACAACCTTCAAGACTGGAAAGCCATCTCATGTCCTAAGTCGATGAGAGGGTAAGATAGAACAGTCGTGCACCAACAGCCGAGGTTCCGAGTGGACAGGTCAAATTGGAACTAACTGAGATCATCAACTAAATGAAACTATCCTAGTGTCCGGCGTGCAAGACGAAACCAACCACCAACTCATCGCGTGATGTCTGTACATCACCTCCACCAACCAAACGGATCTCTAACACAAATGCAGCGCGTGTTGGAGGCAGCCGGCCAATTCTAGCCTGATCAAGGACTACGTGATCGTCTGCATGTTTGAAAATGACCGTTGAAAGCCACTGACCAATGTGAACATTCCCCCCTTCCACACCTAAGCGACTAGAAACACTATTTAAACCTTGCGGTTTTTAAACTCAGTGACTATTATTTATCTACACCTTCAAGAGAAGTCATGTCTTAAACATATTTATTCATCGCCGTCTGGAGAAGTCCTGTCCTGGACTTGGACAATTTACAGGATGATGACGTATTGTGTTTTTTTTTATAGAAGTTAATTCAATAGACTTGAATTATGGCTAATTCAATTTTGAATTAATGTAATGTAAAATTTTTGAATAAGCCAAAATAAGCGTAAATTATTTACTAATTTTTTTATGAAACTAAATTTAATTATGAGACAGTTAATTCGTTTAGCCGCCACTTGGGCGCTAGTGTCACTGAAGTCACATAGATTGCCACATTTATTAACTTGTTTTGTCAGAAGTATTTAATTTAATTTGACAAAGTTTTGCTCACCAAGTAAATGTAAAGTTCTCCTTTTTTTGTATAATGTTTTCATACTTAATTGTTGTTTGGATTTGCAACCTTACTCTTAGGTCATGTTATATGTTTTTTCTTATATTTTTTTATATGGATACTTACACTTTATTTTGTTTGAGGACGACCGTCAACTAACTATTCCCGCAACTAGTGTGAGTTGCGTGTTCTGAGTTTCGTATGTCGATTCTCAGGCATTCAAAACAAGAACTCCAGCCGTTCACTCTTGTTGCCTATTTCTGCCCCCCTTGTATGTTGTATGTTATTTTGGACATCCAATTGCGGTGTTGCTTGCTAGGATGGTTCAGCTTAAACTTTCTCATCAAATCTACAATGGTGATGAAAAGATAAGAGTTCATTCCGGACACACATGTCCTGGTAGGACTACAAGTTAAAGTTCCAATTCAGGGTTCTAAGCCTGAGTACAATATTACCTGGGATACAACCAATTGGTCTCAGCCAGGCTCAAGGCGATCAAACCCATGAGGGCCGGCGGTCAAAACAAAGGGGGATTAGAGATGACCCCTCAACCAGATTATACCAAAAATACATAAAAAATGCGAGCCATGCCAGACGGGCAGAAAGACCCACGAGTTGAGCACCGCAACATAGGTGAACAACAGTTATGAAATTACACAAGAAACGCGAGCCATGCCAGATGGGCAGAGAGACCAATACTGATGGAGGAGAAGTAGTGATGAATATCTAGATTTCTTGAAATAAAACCATCAGTATCACTGAGTGGTGGGGGATATTGACAGTAATACCACATGCGAGAGCTTGTATCACTATTACTGTCAGTTTTCCCATCAGCATTAGTAAAAGCACGAAAGATGGTGGAGGTTTCTGAAGGCGTTACTCTCTGCAACGATCAAGTTGGCAGTGCAGTCGAAGAAACACTGTTATTAGGTGGTAAATGTGCCAAAGACCATGACCGTGAGTTATTACAAAACTTTATAGAATTATATGAAACACTCCCAGAATTGTGGGACACTCGTCATCCTGATTATATGAATAAACACAAGCGCAATTCGGCACTTTTAAAATTTTTAGAGTGCTATCAGAAAATTAAGCTGGACGCTACCAAGGAAGATGTTAGGAAAAAGATAAATACTTTGAGATCCAACTACCGCAAAGAGACAAAAAAAATAATTATAGCGTCAAAACGCTCTGGAGCTGGATTCAAGGAGATTTACCAACCGACATCTAGGGTATTCAACGCCCTACAATTTATTGGCTCATGTGAACTTCCAGCTAATCTAACTATGCAAGTGGTTGCCACAAAGTAGGTAAGCTAGCTTTAGAAATGTGTATCTGAGTTTGTTGGTTTTTTTTATGGCAATGTGTTTTCTATCTGATTTATCCCACGCAGTTCCAAAATTATTGGTGTTTCGTTCCAAAATCACTTGCGATCTGAATTCACTCATGACTTCTTGTTGGAAACAGAAAAATAGAATAGTATGGATAATTTACGAATATGGCAATACATTATGTGTGCGTATCAATGTCTAATTTTTTATTTTTACCGAATCCTTCATTTCCAGGAATCACAAGCTGAATTCACGGATAGTAGCCAGGTAGAACAACATTCTGAGGATCAATGTGGGTCACCATTACCACAAACACCAACAGTGGTCACAAGCCCAAGACCAATGACTGCATCATCAAGCTCGATTGTAGACCTACATTCACAACAGCCGGCTAGAAAGAAAAAGACACAAGGCCCTATAGCAAAACAAAATGAGCTACTAAGCCTCGCATGAAAGTATTGGGCAAATTCATCAAAAGAAGGAAATGTCAATGATGAGTATTTAGACATTGCCAAAGTGTGGGCAAAGAAATTAAAAGATGTTCATCCTAGGCAGTGATTGTTGCAGAAAAGGCAATTAATGATGTTTTATTCGAAGCTCAATTAGGAACGTTACACAAGGACTCAGTAAAAATAAATGAAAGTTTTCAATTAACAAGTTTAAGCATTTGTTATTAGTCTACTTCAGAGTCTACAAATCTGACCAGTCAAATTCCTTCCTACAATAACACACCCTCTCCTTATCATTACCAGCATTCAAACGAGCCACTATACTTTCAGCCTAATGCTAGTGAAACATAGTTGAATAATTGTCAGCCCTCTAATGAAGAGCATAAGTTAAAGTCTCTATTTTTTTCATACACTGATAATACTATTTTGTAATTGAAATAAAAAAATACCATGTTGAACAACCTTAATAGCAATTAAATACATGTATATTAATTTTGAATAAATCTATGTTAAATATTATATAAGCAATGGCTGTATCCGAATAGTCTACTTATGCGGCGTCGCGTTGGCTCGTGGCGTTGATAGCTGCATATGCAATCACGTGACCAAGTGTAGATCTGTCCGAATAGTCACGAACGAGACCGATGCAGTCTTCTCGAGGCTTTGGTAACCATGGATACGGAAAGCTACGAGCTATGCGGCTTTCTTGCGACGTTGGTGCGGTGTTTGACTAGCAATTGTTTTATTATTATAGTTTCGTCTGCTAGAGCACCGACTTACGTTTTGCGCCATTTTAAACAAGTTTAATAGAATTTCTCGTCTCGTGATTCTCGTCATGTCTTTGTAAAATAAATCGCAAAAAATATGTACGTATGCCAATTAATTACATGTTATATTTTAAGATATAAACGTGTAAATAATATGCATATTTAAATAGTTTTTGCTATATAAAATAATTACCGCTTAGTAGAGTGTAATAATAATAATTAATATAATAATAATAATAATAATAATAATAATAATAAAATATGTACATAGTTTCTAAGTTATTCGGTAGGAAGAAGCACTGCGGGCCCAAGTGTGTTGCCGTTCGAATAGTTTGATGCAGTCTTCGCTATGAAAACCGCGAGAAGTGTAAAATTATCAAGACTGCATCAAGTCTGCATCAAGTCAAGTGTACTTGACTATTCGGATACAGCCAATGTTTTATTCATCCACCTATCATTTATTTAGTTGTTGTTGTTGGTGTAGCTTATAAGATAGGGGCACATGTAATCAGTCAACGTAAGACTGCTACCTTGCTTGGTTCCACTATGGAGAAGCTTATAAGATATTAATAGTATAATCAGTCAAGATAAGATTGCTACCTTGCTTAGTTCCATTATGGTGTGGATTATAAAATACGGTCATAGTGTAATCAGTCAAGGTAAGACTACTACCTTGCTTAGTTTCACTATGGTGTAGCTTATAAGACACTCATAGTATTATCATTCAAGGTAAGGAGCTATCTTGCTTGGTTACACTATGGTATAGCTTATAGGAAATGACCATAGTGTAATCAGTCAAGGTTATTTTCACTATGGTGTAGCTTATGAGTAAAGATACATTTTCCTCTCTATAGCGATGAAAATAATAGAAATTAAAAGTAATCAAAATAGGTTGTTTTTTAAATGTTCACGTTTCATATGGTTGAATTTTCAAGGAGTTATTTTTATTCCCGATATAAAGCGATAAGTGACTATTTCCGCGATAATTCCTTTATGAGCGAAGTAACAGCGAGTTTTAATTAAAAAATAATTATATATGTATATATCCGTAAATTGGGAAAATGAATTATATTTAACATTTTTTCATACTGGTCATCCTATACTAATTACGGAAACACATTCGAAGCGTTTGGGATTGGTATTTCCTAGGTATTTTCCCATTGTAAGACCCCAAGTCAATCATGTGATAACTGCCAAAAATACTCCCACCATTCGCATCCGCCTCTCACCTCCCCATCTCCTCACCCATCGAACCCTTGCAAGTGCAAGTGAGGGTGTTCACTGCCTAGCGAGGACAATCACGGCATTCTTCCAGTGGCTATCTATTGATCGTATACATTTTCACATCACGTGCTCGTATCATATCGCATATGTTCACATTGTAATATCATGACAACTTAAAGTATCGATCTATTCACGAACGTGTGAGTTATTTTAAAAATTATTCAAGTATTTTAATGTGTGATGTATGTAACAGGCAGCTCAAGGGGAAAAACTGGACATTCTGAAGAAGCATGTCCTTTATAGCGGGCATGTTAAAAAGAAATCGTTGGATGCAATGGTCGTTGGCAGTAGCAAACGACAAAGCATGATTTTATAAACGAACCAGAGGGCGAAGAAAGACAAGAGAGAAAAAACTGTCTTCATAAGCGATACTGTGAAATTGTGTTTGAAAGCAAACATTCCTCTACAAAAATTAGATCATCCGGCTCTATGCCAGTATCTGAAAACGTAAGTTGTCGTTATATCTCTAGATTTTTGTACATATCTGTACATCGATACATGCCAGTATTCTTGTATCGTGAATTTGCACATGTCACAAAACCACACATTATTATACATTATTAAAATATAAATATTCGTATCAACAAAAAATTAGGAAGTTAACCATATTGTTGTTGCTTGTTAATTAAATATAGTTTACATTTTTGCCGTAAGTAGGGCGACACCTTTCTATTTTTTTCTCTTATAGCGGCAACGATGAAAAATTCACGTCTTTCGATAAACATACAACTATAGTATACTAATCTTTTTTTGCTTGGAAGACTGGCATGGAACAGTGGAACGTTTTATATAGATGGCTGTGAATTCAATCAAGTTTTTAATGTTCTTGCAGGCTCTGGAGCTTTGCCTCAGGCACAGAATTTGAGGAACCGCCGCCACCTGGACTCTTGCAGTGACGAGATTCGGGTGGAGATAGTCGAGAAGTTTAAAGACAAGCAAATCGTCCTTGTTGTCGATGAGACATCGGATTCCAAGGGGCGTTATATTTGGACTATCACACCAAATGCTGAGAAAGCAATGCAACTGGCCACCTGCAGTTTTTTTGGAAAACGCCAGATGCGTCATCTATCACAAACACTATAATCAAGTGTCTGATTGGTTACAACATTCCTTGGGGACGTGTTATCGGTCTGGTTTCTGACTCTGCTCCTGACATGGGTGCTTTCCTTAGGGCCCTCAATACCCTTGCCGGAGATCACTTGCTCCACTTCCAGTGTTTAACGCATAGAGTGAATATGGCGGGGGATATCTTTATGAAAGAGATGAAAGATTTGAATCGGCTCATTACTAAAATGAAAATGGCGTTCCTTAATTCACGGAAAATAATGGGGGGGCCTACATAACATTATTAAAAGAGAACCGCCTTGATATGAAGGCAAAACTGTTCCCGATTCCTATCATCACGTGGCAGAGTAGTTGGTTTCACTTGGTGGTGTATTTTAACGAGTATTTTAATGAGTTGGTTTCATTTTTCAAAGTACACGATCCCAAAAATGCATGTGTAGACTTTATTTAAGAACAGTTTGCGGACATTGTTGGCACACAGAAGTTAAAAGTTCAGTTGCGGTTTGTGGTGGATGTGTGCGCTAAGTTTGTGCAATTGATTGACAAACTAGAAGGATATAAATATCCTTACGGCCACTTGTTTTGGGAGAACTTGGTTAATTTAAGCATCTGTCTGGAGAGTCTCAGTGACGGTGTTTTACTACTGAACACTATATGCTTTAGCTAATTAAGTCTAGAACATAGCTACCAGAAACGAAATTTTAAGAAAATTGAAGGAATATTGCTATTTCATCACTTGGTAAGTTTAATTCAAATCTGTTATCCTTTTATTCTTTCCGTTTGAAGATTTGTTTAGTCATCATCATCATCATTACTATTCAACGTTTCCGCCTCTGCGGCTCTTCTGGCACATTCTCTTCCATTACCGTCGATCTCTTCAAACTTTGTTTACTGTTTTTGTAACTTTGGGGAATTTTAAAAATTGGGAAAACTTAAATTACATTAATTTAATATGTTTACACATGGCGAGACAACTCATAATCGCTAAGCTTTGACATGGCTCCACCAAAAATAAATATCACACTCCACCACTTAAAACCAAATTCTCTCGATGAACTGAACTCCAGTGTATATTGTACAAGCAGTAGCGTCTTGTGACCAAAATTCTTAGGCAAGCTTGGAAGGGGTACCCTCATGCTTAAAAAGGGAGGTCGTGGGATTTAAAAAAAAGCTATTTGGAGTTTTTTTAATGATAGTTGTGGCTTTGGGTGTCCTTCTGTTCTATGATTCACATTATTGTGTTATTACTTATTATAGACATATACTTATAAACTTTCGTTTGATAGTTTTCACTGATACATACATCAAAATAAAAGCACCTGCTACAGTAAACTCCACAAAACTCTAAAGCCCGGTACACACGACACAACTTCTTGTACAAAAAGTTTTGCAAGAAATTGTACAATATCTTGGTCACATGGATTGCATACAAATTTAAGCCAGTGACTGTTCACACGGCATTTGTGATTGCATAAAATATTTGAAAAAAAAAATGGCATTTTTGCCCTTTTCATGGAAATAAATTATTAAATGATTTGGAAAATATTGGTATTTAATGTAAATAATTTCTCAATCATTCCTAAATATTATGCAATTTTGTTTAGTATTTAATATTTTTTTAGAACAGTTGAAAACCTTTATATTTGGGGCTTAACCTACTTAAATTATAATTTTTTTTCAAGCATTTAGCTGCTTTTCTTACAATAACTCATTAAAAAAAAAGTAACCGTCTAGCAGACGAAGTTTTCGTGTTTACAACTCAAAAGTTGTGCAAGAAAAATGGCTGATAGAGGACGTGTTCTATTTACTGAAATTGTATAGAATAAGTTGTGCAAAGCAGATCTTGTACAAATTTTGGTGTTCACAGACGCCATCTTCAGGCTGCAACTTCTTGTACAACTTTATGTACAATAAGTTGTGTCGTGTGTACCGGGCTTAAAGATGTGTAGGCATTGGGTCAGTACCTTGACCAAATTAACTACCCCTTTCGTGCCTTACCACCCATCAGGATGTTTTGAAAGGGGAAGTGAGGGGTAGTGACTTCGGTTCTAGTTGTCACCTTTCGGGCAAGAGAAGTCGTAATTCGGCTGCTTGCATTTTTACCTGACATCTGCAGCTCTTCCCCTTCTCTCGCCTCCAAAATCAATGACGTCACAAATAAGAACTACACTAGCTAGAGCAATGGGATGAAAGTCGGACAAATACCGACTTTCAACCACCATTAGATGGACTAGTGCACGTCTTGCATGCATGTTACGGTCACTGCCACGTATGGGATTTTTTTTTCAAGACCACTGATACTTGAATTACATTTAAACGATTACCAGGAAAATATTTTTGCAGACATTAAATAAAATAATTACATATCTCCAATCAAAGGCAAGCGGTGCTTGCTTGCCTTGCTTGCCCTCACGCGACGCCACTGTGTACAAGCAAGTGGATTTTTAGTATTTAAAAATAAGTTTTAATTGCATTGTTCTAAATTTGCTAAATAATGGCATTTTCTAAAATATAAATGCTACAAAACACAATTTTTCATAACCAAAATGCTATTTTTACTAATAATTAATCCTAAATAACAAAGTCTCTACTCACTAGCCTTTTCAACTATCTTACGACATCCAAGGGAATTCGTGTTTGACTCCTATAGGGTGACATTTTGAATAATTTGCTTGTATAGTAAGACCAGTAAAAGAAATATGAACATTTAAAATGAGCAATAGGTATTTTTTAACTAGGCGTACAAATGAAAATAAAACATTGTAATAATACTACTATGGTAATTTGTAAAAAGGCAAAATGATTGCGTAAACTCGCCCCCTTATCCCCCCCTCCCCCACACACAATGTACCGAGCTATTGATGGGGAAAAAAATATGTATTGCATGGCCAGGAAAATTTGGAGCACTCAATTATTATAGTTAAAAGTATATATTTTACTAATTATCTCCTATTTCGGGCATCTTAATTATATTATCTACTCGCCATATTACCTAAAACAATCAAATGATTAGTAGTAGTTCAAACTTCTTTAGAATATTTTAATTGCGCGCGTGCTATTATTCTAAGATACTAATGCTGTTTGGCTTCAATGTCTGATTCCTGGAACCATAACTTTTACAAGCTGTGAATAAGTTATGTCTCAGTGCTGGTTTGTCTTCGCCTCACGAAGAAAGACATCGCTATTTCTTCTCATACTTTATTTTGTGGTTCCAGTTAAACTTCCACTGCAAGAACTTAAAGCCTGCTTTTTTGATTTAATTTTAGCGAGCAATGTGTTGTCAAACACTATATATTCACTGTCAATGGTTTTCTCTGGTTGTTAAGTTCCATGAATAATCATCCTCATCACACACACTGTGTATATTTACTTTAATTGGCTTGAGAAGCAAAGGTGGACAAACAGAGAGGGAGACAGATGAACAAATACTAAAAAGATTAGGGTAGAGGAGAAACTTTTTGGGTGTGATTCTGCGGTACAAAGAACACTAGATCAGAGAGATCCTTAGGAGGAACTTTCTTTTGCACGACGTCATATAATCCATTAGCCTGTATTGTGATATTATCATGTTGGTGATTTTAAAATTTGAAGGCATCTTACCCTTAAGTAACAATTTGTTGATAATACTAATTACTAACTAACGATAAATTAAAAGTGGTTCTTAAAGTTTCAGCCACTGTGTATTCCACCCAAATTCACCTATTGATAATTAAATCCTCCGAATTAATACAGGCTAATGGATTGTTATTTATTTATATTAAAAATAGTAATTTCTTGCTGTTAATTAAAGAGGTTTGTGTAAATGAGTGATATTGTCAGGTACATAATGCTTTGTTATTGTTTTCTAATGTCGGTTTAACCATACAACATGTAGATTATAAATGCCATGTTACAATAGCTATTTTGCATATTGTCCAAACACAAAAATTGCTAATTTATTCTCATAATTTGTATAATAAATTACTTACGCTCTGTTTACTAATTTTGATCTTGCTTGGCTTAGGTCTAGAAAATTGTCCCTTTTTATGCCTATAGTTCGTAACTTTATAATAGTAAGGTGACCAATTTTTTTACAATGAAAAGGAGGACGAAAAAAATTAAGAAAAAAGTACAACGTAAATAAATGAAACATTTTATTAATTCAAACAAAAATACACTAATTATGCTTACATCCCTTTTAATTATTTAATTAAACGAGTATTTTTCCATTGAATGAATATTTTTTTGTCAATATATCATTTTCTAACAATATGCCCTGCGCATGCGTTTCATAATCGCGTCTTTCCTAACTGTACCGACACATGACGCGTAACAGTTCGGCGTGGCATCTCTGAATACAGAGATTAACAGATTAGTTTTAAAATATCGAAAAAGAGGACAGGTAGGAGGACACTTTTCGAGGAAGGACAGAACCTACAAAAGAAGGACTGTCCTCTCTAAAGGAGGGCGATTGGTCACCTTAATAATATATGTTAGACTGAAATCAAGACTTTAGACTGGGAAATAATCTAACTGATATACCGACATCAAATACATTACATAAAAAATAAATAAATAAATATATATTTGCCATTTACTTTTGAAATTAATATTACTATTGAAAGAAGCCAGTTGAAATACCCTCAATGATCAGATCGCTTTATCTAAGTACGAAAATTAAGAGATTAAAATTATTGTAATTTTAAATGGAAAATTAAGTTTAAACGGATCCACCATGAATGCACACGGAGTTAGAGACCTACTAGTACTGACATATTGTAATTAGCAGCACCTAAGAGGAAGATATCATGTCAACATTTTGACTTTGAATTAATGTTCCAGTTTAATATCTATATGTACTATCTGTGATCCGTGTTCAAAATGGATACTTGTGATACTTCTATCGTGAAGGAGGAAATTGTTGAACTTATCAAGACAGAGCCTCAGAATGAAGATGAATTTGAAATGTGTGAACAATCAGGAATTAAATCTGAGGTGAGAGCTCAAATTTTAGGCCTACGTAAATGACAGCAAGGGCCAGTATTTTGGTAGATCTTATAGAAAAATAAAAACTTTTTTGGCTAAAATAAATAAAATAGTGCTTCAATAGGTTTGTTTATAATTTAGATTTCTACATATAATATAAACGGTTTTTGAATATTTGTCCTAAGCAAAAAAAAAATCATTAGAATATTTGTGGCGACGCAACCTAAGGACTGTATCTTTTAGGTGTTTTTTCCTCTATAAAACCCAAAAATCACAAAAGTTATACTATAAATATACTAAAAAAATTGCGGGAAAATCAGTGATACCAAATTAAAGACTATTACGAAACTTTGCTTTGTGAATAATTAAAAACCAAACTCACCCAAATGACAAAGGAACAATTTATATCTTTGGAAAATCTTTCAAATGTCACTAGAGAAGCTTTACTTGAATATTTTAGAGCCGATTATTGTGCGATAATCTTCTACATCGACCACAATATACTTTTCGAAACAGATGAACTTTTGAAAATGGTCAATCTTTTCTGATCCGACCTTAAACTCTCTTGCACATTCACAAACGATTTTACATTCAACAAACTCACTAAAGGATGCATTAGGACTGGGTTAAAACATAACCAAAATTAGAACGAGAACAGACACACCCCCAAAACTCAATCAAATGAAAGTTAAATATTAAAGTAAAATAGGTAATATATATTTTAACACTAAATAATGTACAAATATAAGATTAAGGCTACTTTCCAACCTAGCCTAACTTAACCTTCCACTAACTTCGCTACTATCCTATTTCCCAATTAATTAGTATCTTAATTAATATTCAGAAAATAATTAATTCCACTTACATAGTATAAGATAACGTCACACCTTACAGGATCATGGAACAACTATGTGTTGTTAGTATGTTTAAGTTTGAACTTTGATTTTATTGAATTTTCTAAAAGTTGTGACAGAATAATCTCAAATAACTATAGTAGCTGTATTGTACATTCATAATTTGCCATTTCCTTGTGGGTATAGTGTTATTTAAAAAAAATTTATGATTTGAAATCTTGAGCTAAATACATTGCATTACATAATAAAGTAATTATGCATCATTCCCTACTTCTCTGAAAAAAAAAGATTAAACACTGGGAACAGCACCTGTAAAATAAAACTTATAAAATGGTTTGCTTTGTTTCATTTCAATATTTCTATTTTTACTATTAGTTTTACTACTATTACACACTTTAAGAAGTCCACAAATTGAACAAGACCAATATTTATAATAGGTACTTATAATTTTGAATAACTTACAAACAATGAAAACAAAAGAAACTTACAAACATAATTACTGACCAATTTATGGGTTGAATTTTGCTAATTTGCGTTGTATAGAGTTACTTTTTCTTATACACATTTAATTGTTTATTGAGAAATAGGCCTATTATTAAAATTTTAATTATTAATACATGAAAAGTTATGTTAAGTTAAGTAGGTAACTTAATGATAAATATAAATAATGAAGGGCTAATTAGGTTAGCTTTGACAAATACATTAAACATTAATTTGAGCTTTTAAATTTGTGACGATCTATCTTTTACACATAGGCATGGCCCTTGTAAGATGTTTAGTTTGGATGGACACTTGCATCATCAATTTCATTAGTGGTCTCAATATTTACGATTTCTTCAAATAAGATTAAAAGACAAATTGTGTATAAGCAATATTTATTCTTTGGGATATATATTTTGATATATCACTCGATTTAGAAATCAGATTCATGCCTAACAGGATTTATTAAGTAACATGGCCATCCAATTTTCTGTTTCTTATATTTATTTTTTAGAACTTCGTCCTACCAACTTTTCAGGTTATACACATGTGTACAGTGCTCGAATTGGGCCGTAATGCCGTTCTGGTTGATACGAAAAGATATTACGATCGTTCCGGTTGATACAACATAAGCTTATAGTGTTCCGCTTGCACACTAGGACGCTACTGTACTTATTCATTCTTCCTATTGTATTCCAAAAGGCTCTCTATTCTAGTCTGAACAAACGCAGATCCTACTACGTGCCTGTGTATTGTATTGTATTTTGAACGGACTTGGATGCTACTACGCTTCTGGATAGTGTATTGTATTTTGAACGGACTTAGATGCTACTACGCTTCTGTATAGTGTATTGTATTTTGTATTACACTGGGTTTTCCAAGAATTTGCTTCATGCAATAGAGAAGGCCTCCTATAACAAAACAATGACTTCAACACAATTTTTTTACAGATGTTAATCTTTCACCTCCCATTTTCTAGCCTCTATTGTGGCCTCTGAGGATTATTTTTGGAAGGGGAATTTGCTGTTTCTATTCGTAGGTAGAAGATTTATACCTTCAGTTTAACATTGTCTTTCATAGTGTAAATACCGTACACACCCATTTGAATTTAATAATAATAATAACTCTGTGCCACAAGTAAACCAGCAAAAAAGACACACACTTTGTAAGTACATATTATTTCTTTTTATAAATTATGTTTCGCATAACATTTTATTTATCTACTCAAGCTAGCTACAATATTTTCTTGACGCGTGAGTTTGATAACTAAACATATTTTATTCAAAATATTTATTGCATTGAATGAAATGAGAAATGGTGTCCATTTGTCGGTAACAAAATCTTTAGAAATGCCAAGCGTATTTAATAACAACTGAGCCTGATCAGCAGAGTCAGAATTTACATGCCAGTAGAGTCAGAATTTACATGCAAATTAAAGTCCCAATATAAACCTATGTAATGTCTGAAATATGCAAATATATATGAAATTTGACTACGCAGGTAATATGGCCATTATGTATTTAAAAAAAACAAAAAAAAAAAAACACTGTCATGGTGTAGTACGAAAAAAATACTTAAATAGATTAAAATTGGCTCATAATAGAAAGGGCTTCACATTAAAGAGTAGAATATCTGGTTGTCTATGCAAATTTTATGAACAGCGTTTGTTACAAATAATTTTACATTCAAGCAACATTTTTCATATGGATTTAATGATAATGAATGTAATGATAATGATAATGATAATTATATAATGATAATGATAATGATAATGATAATGATAATGATAATGATAATGGTGGTGGTGGTGGCGGCGGCGGCTATGTAAAATCAAGAATTTTTAAATTTTCTGGTGCCATATTTTGCCTTCTTCAGTAGCAACATTTTGTAAGATGAAACTCCTTTTTACTTCAAAAGCAGGGATTGGAGAATGTTTTAGCATGCATATTGCTCTCATCGTAATTCATTTAATTTAATTCTAGTATTTACCCACAAATTATAGCTATCCTTCACATGTTTCGATGTTTCAAGTGTCTTAATTTTTATATCAATGAAAGAGATGTGAAACAACAACGCTAAAGTATGAAAAAAGTACAAAATTAAAACATTGGTTATAAGATATATGCTATTATTTATTGTAAATAAAATAAAGAGAAATTGAAATGTACTAATATTCATAAAATATATGGTAAATATGCAGAAACAAATGTTCTACTTGAGGATTTTTTTTTAGCGGACAGAAAAGCTCCACAACTACAATAAACTGACCACTTCTAGCCAACATTGGGAAAAGAAAAAGACTAGTTTTAGACTTAGTTCCAAAATATCCCATAGATAGCAGCAGATGGAGAGGCTTGGTTCTAAAATCGCTCATAGAGTGCACTAAATATAATAGTTAAGTTTAAAAAAAATCTCATAGAGAGCGATAAAAGAAAGATATTAATTAATAGAATATACGAGCAAAATTTATAAAGAATAATGCCCAACATAGGTGTGTAACCTGGGTCTTCTGGAAATTTAGAGCACATTACCTTTAAATATTCGATGATGCACAAACTCGCGCTTTAGACGCGCCAAATTTTAGCTCAGCAGTTCTCAAGCTGGGGTACGTGAGCATCTCTCAAGGGAAAGTTGGCAAAATGATAAGGGGTTTATAGAAAACCCTAATTGTTGGCTTTTATTGTTATCTGGTTATTTCCACCCATCTTTTCCCCCTATTTGCTCTCAGCTGGAGACCGATTTATGATAATTTTCAACCCTCTACTTGAATCCTTCTACATTAGCAGTTATCTTGCTTTTATTTAGACATTTGAGATATTTCCTGAACAGTCATGACTTGGTGACATACTCTTTCTCTCTCAAACTCGCAATGCAGTTGCAGAGATGTATTGCGGTGATGCATGTATATTAATTAGTTCCAATCTATTTGTGTATATGTGTTATATATCAGCCTATCCATGACAATGTTACTCAAACATATAATGCGTGTTAAGGTGGCTTTCCAAACAAAATTATCTTGCTCGTTTGTATGAAATGAGACAAGAAGTCAAGAGTTTTCCTCTCTGGCAGCAAGTGTGAGTTTAGTGATAGATTTACAAATGAGCAGTAACTGTGCAGGCTGGCTTTCATGGCTGATGTATTTCAGTGACTGAATAAGCTGAATAAAGGTCTGCAGGGTAAACACAACTCCCTTCATGGTTCATGATAAAATAAACCTTTAAAAAATAAACTTCAATTTGCAACCAAAAGAAGTTGTAAAGGGACAGCTGTTATTCTTTCCGTCTTTAAAAATTGCATGAAATACTCAAATCCAGTCTCAAGAAAACTTCTTTGGCAGGTCTTTGGCAGACTTTTGGTTCCAAAGGCTGAATGAGTTTCCTTATATCACTGACCATCCCATCAAGTTTACTATGCCTTACTCAACAACATATCTCTGTGAGAGTGGTTTTCATCCATGCTGTACCTACAAATAAGTACCGCAATAGGCTAATTTGTAGCTGGACCTCCACTTGAAAAATTCAACTGGACAACCAGACATCAAAAAGTTGTACCAAGCTATGCAGCCACACCCCTCTCACTGAAAAACTTTGGGATTCATAATTTATCAGCTTCAGAATTACAATTAAAATGTTGATTTGAAAATATTGTGTTTAGGTTTACTTTTTTCTTTATTTTTGAACGAATTTGTGAAGAAAATGTAAACCACTTTTCTACAGACTTTTACAGTAAAAACATGTTTTTTTAAACTCATGATCACTATTATCTATAAGAGATAATGTTAAGGCTATAACAGTAGGATTCTCTCTAAATAACTTTGTAACATATGAAATATTTTGATTACATAAATTTTTTCCCAATAGATCAATAATATACAATGTGCTCATAATTTTTTAAACATGTAATTTTGAGGTTTTTTTTTATCTTGGAAGTACTTTAAACTTTTATTTGTGGCCAAGGGGTACAATCTAAAAAAAGTTTGAGAACTGCTGTTTTAGGCGCTCTAACACCTATATTTGAATTGGCCCCATGATCACTGATGGTGGCAATTATAGTAATAGGTGTATATAACCAACCTACATAGGTGTGGAACCTGACATTCAGTCTGCGTGCACACCGGTGTAATTTCCAATAAATACAATGCATCATAAGAAATACTTTTATTAATTTACAAGAGAATCGTTTGATATTTTATTCTAAATATTAAAAATGGACACCTATATTATATCACCATCTACTACTAGGGTTAAATATTTTATAATATTGTGATATTGTTTGTTGGATTTATTTGTCTAATGGAAGAGCAACAAATTGTATATACTACCCATCAAGCAGTAGTAACACACAGACAGTGACATGTATGTTTTGTAAGAAAAGATGGGTAGGACGTAATGTATAGTTTGAAATCATTGAATACCAAGCTGGGAAGCTAAACATTTGCCCTGAACCGAGTTATCTCAATGTGTAGGTTATCATTTATTTTATTTTTAAGAATTAATAGCCAGAGCTATTATTTATGCTTATTAGTGGGAATTTTCAGAATATGATATTTTATTTTTACTAAACCCCCTAATTTTCCAACTCAAAAAAGCACACACTAGCTAGTGTGTCTATTCTCCCAGCCTAATTAATGACTTGCTTGAGACATTGACTTTATAAGGTCAATCAATGCTTCGAGTGGCCAGTGGTCCCTAGTTTGAGACTCAAGCTAGTGATCTTGTTACATTTTTTGACACTAAGGGAAGGGTGGCGTTAAATGTATTTTACTTGAGCACAAATCTTTGAATTGTTCATTGGTCAGAAAACTTGTAATTACCTCCTCACCCTCCTTATGAATCAGTTATTTAAGAAAGAGCTTAGGTCATGATGAAAAAGTTTTGAAAAAAATGAAAAAAAAAACTGAATAAAACCCATTGGGTTCAATAAAACATAAAACAAAAAATATACATACACAGTTACTAATACCGATCAAAATATAATCTGCAAGAATGAAATGCCGGTTATTAATTTTGTTTTAAAAAATGTTTAAACTCTCGATTTTTAGGCCTTTTCTTAGATTAAATTAAATGTTAGGCCCTTTTTAAAATAAATATTCTCAATGATCACAATTTTTTTTAGTTATATTCGAAGTAAAAACATAATGATAGTTGGTGTTGATTTTATTATGAAACAAAAATACCACTATTAATGAGATTGTTACAAAAGAACCCTAACACAATAATATGATCTATTTTTAATGTCTCAATTGAACACAATATATCTGCACAATTTAATGTCTTGTTAAGTTATAAGAATCACATAGCTATATATAAACACACTCATCATTTCATTTGACCAAGCTTCTCAACCAATAATCTTGTCAAAGAATTTCTTTTTTGGTCGGAATGTATGTCAATACTTTTTTATGTGATTAATATTTTCTGGTTTTATTGCCACTGCTCCTTTTATGCTTGTCTTTCTGGTAAGTCGATCATAGTTCCTTCAGTTCCCAGCTTGAATATGTGTGGAACTAAACTCCCAATGAGATGTGATGCAACAACAACACTCCTTTTTGACGAATCGGACTGATATTCCATGAAACTATTGATAGAGAAGGCCTGTTTCTTGTCTCTTGGGACATTCGCACCTGCAGTTTCCACAGAAATGCAATTTTTCTTCTACAGCCGAGGCCACCAAGAATTAAAATTGAGGATCTCTTCTGTATCAACCATATGCATAGTGAATTTGCTTCCATATTTCCTTTTTCAGAATACCCCGTAAAGATCTGAAAGGAACTAAGTCAAAGACTTAGTTCTTTTATAAGCTATACTCTTTTTTCGTGCGCCTTAAAAAATAGCTTGTATTATGAGAAATGGTCCCTTTTATAACTAAAAAGTATATGAACGCCAAAAGATTGCGTTCTACATGCTAACTCATTTTAGCCAAAATGGTGACTTAGGCCCTTTCTTAAATAAATGATTCTTATAATCTATTGTCTATTTCTCGGAAGATGTTCCCCTCACACAATACAACAGTAGGCCTAGTAAGGAAGCTTCTAGTGATGTTGTCATTTTCTCCGGTCACTGACTTTACATACTTCAGCATGAGAATGTTAACTTCATACAGCTTTGCGTTTTAATGTAAATATACATAATATGATATTTTTTTTAACACAGTTCATATTCTTGTTAAACTTACTATTAAGTTTTAAAATGTATTAATTAAATGTAATTTTTGTACTACATAAATGAACCATGCAATTTTATATAACCTTAAATACACAGACTAGTTTTAATTTTCTTCAATCACCTTCTCAGCTGTCTGGGGTATACATTTTTAATCAGGCTAATAGAGCTAGGATGATAAAGGTAAATATAGTATTTAATGTACCCGCATATGTATAGAAGGAAAAAAGGAAACTGTTGAGGAACCCCCTTGCGACATACTGGGCCAGGATTAGAACCCCGACATTTTCAACACACCACCAAATGACACTAGATGAGCCTGTCATGTTCTCTGCATGCCCACCAATGCGGGTTTACGCTAACTACTACTTGTAACATATCAAAATAAGATCTGTGTTCTGTGAGATTATTTTTGTAGTGTTCAAAAATAGTATATTAACCTGTGTCCTTTTATTTGAAATCACCCGCCTCAGTGGTGTAGTTGGCTAACGCGCTAGTTTCATGATGAGCCACACTGCCAAGGACAGGGAGATCGAGGTTCGAATCTCGTTCGGGTGAACTGAGGGTGGATTTTACTAAATGGTTTTCCACTCTCCCTACACTCAAATGCCGGTTCACTTGCTCTAAATTCAACCTTCCCAATTCCTAACCCATTAGCATAATTAGTACTTAAGCATGTAACCCAAACGGGTAGTGAGACTCAGTGCTAAATAAAAATACATTTGAAATCAAATTTCAAAGATTTTTTATTATTTGATATGAAAAATAAAAGCTGTGACAAACGTGTCTGGCTGTGTAATTCGAACTAAACCAAATATGAAACACAAATAGTCACCCGTCAATATAACAGTGCTTTTAAAAAAAAAATAATCTTTGGTACTGCCAGCTGCATGGATATGTCAAATATGTTACTCTCGTTTGGTATTGTTAACTAATGATGGGGAGATAAGAGTTCGACTCTATGATGGATACACTGAGTTGTTTTATTCCTAAATTGTTTCTCCCTCTCCTTCGTTGATGGGGGCACATTTCCTTTAAATTCTACCTTCCTTATCTTGACCCCATCAGTGAAATATGCGGATAAGCCAGAAAGTAGTAAGTCATTGTTTACAATAGGGCTACCCATAATGGCCAAGACTATGCAAAGCCAAAAAAATTACAAAACTCTTTCGGGTATTTTTTTATAACAATCTCTGATTAGAGTTTGTGTGCAACCAGACAACCACACATTAAAACAAACTAAAATATTTTCAAATTTATATAATATATATTTCAGCAACGCGTCTTACTACCCATTTGGGCTATATGTTTGTGTACTAATTACACTAAGCGGTTAGGGAAGAGAACGCTTGAATATAGAGAACGTGTACCCACATTTGCGTGGAAAGAGTGGAGAAACTATTTAATGAAAATCACCCTCAGTACATCTGACTGGGCTCGAACCACGATCTACCCGTCGCCAACAGTCTAATCTATTGTTAAAGTTGTGCCTTAGACAATGTGGCCACCCAAGAGGGTTGAAATATAATAAAAGAGTGGCAAAGAAACTTGACAAACACATTTTGATACAATTTTAACAGAGCTTGAAAGATATAACCCGTGTTAAATATTTAATAATCCAACACCTTAGCTCAGCCTGCAGCACGCATGTCTACTGAGAAAAGGGTCCTGCGTTCTATTTCTGGCACAGCCGATAGACCTATCATTGGTGAAATGTGGGTTTATCCTTTCACAGTGACGGATTAACGGCTGGGGGCTGGATGTTGTGTCTGTTCTAGATTTAAAATTAGAATTTATATTTTTTATAACATTTTCTAACGAAAGATTGACTAAAATTTACAGAAATTATCAATTCAAAACCCCTAGATAAAAAAACACATTCATCTATAAAATTAAGAGATTACTCTTCTACTTTCTCATGTCAAGATAAGGTATTGTGACCGTGAACAAAATCTGTCTCAAGATTATGACAAATTTTTACGTTTTTTGTGAACATGAACCCAAAAAAGTGGATTTTACACTTCAAATTGTCTGTCAGTCTATCTATCCCTGGTCATGGATTCAAAACAGTTAGATGGATTTTGTTCAACCTTGATATTTAGATATTACAGTGCTATAACACAACACTTTTTTTTACCCTAGCTCTTCAATAAAGGCTAGTTTACTGATGAGTAACCCGCTTTGCTGGCCGTGTGGTCTAACACGCTAATCTCGTATTGGACTAGACTACTGAAGACAGGGAAATCGGGGTTTGAAGCCGGTCGGGTGCGCTGAGGGTGGTTTTCCTTAAATAACTTTAAACTCTCCCTCCACGCAAGTGCGGGTGCATTTCCTTCAAACCAAGCCTTCCTAATCCCTAGCTCATTAGTGTAATTAGTATATAGACATTTAGCCTGAAGGAGTAATAAGACTTGTTGCAAAAAAAAATACTAATGAGTATTTTTTTTTTTCTAAATTTTTTGAAAATGGCTTAAACAATTTTGTTTAAAATTCATATCTAAAATTTATTTGACACAACTAATAGCAATATAAAATTGGTTTTGGGAATAAATTCGTAGAAGGGTACCGTTAACTGATTTTTCCAACAATTGAAATATTATACAAATCGTTAAAACGACTTAGTTTCAAATAGGTATCTTGGAAGTGTTTGACATAGCAAATAGCTTCGTGTACTTGGTTTTGGGGTAAAAACTCATTTACCGATGAATAATTTTTCAAAAACTAGAAATATTAAAAAAATTGCTCCAACGATTCAATTAGAAATGGGTATTTTGGGAATGTTTGATGTGATTATTAAAATTATGTATTTTCTTTTTGATAAAAATTCATGTATGGGTAGTTTACTGATAAACGATTTTTCAAAAACTGGAAATATTTACAAAATTGTCCAAATGATTTAGTTCCATATAGGTATCTTGTGTTTGAAATAACAAACAGCCCAGTATACTTTGTTTTGGGTAGAAATTTAATAAAGGGTATTTTACTGAGGAGTGATTTTTGAAAATTTAAATTAAAGTATTATAAAGTGGCTATAAAGGTTTTGCTTAAAATGTTTATCTAGGGAGTGTTTGACATGAACATGATAATAAAGCTGTTTAATTTTTTGGAGGGTAAATTTGGCTATGGGTAGTTTACTTATGATTGTGTTTTTATTTGAGTATTTGAAAAAATGGCTTTTGCCATTTTCTTCATAATTTGTTTTATAATTTTATTCGTGTTTTTTTTTTTCAAATTTAATAACGATTTATTTTAATCAAGATTTAATCCATGGTTAAATTATTAATTTTTTTACTACTCTGAACCACACGATCATTATCTTCTTCAATAATTTTACTACCTCTGTTTTTAAATACAAAGAACATTCGATCGGGGGGCCTAAGGCCCTTCCTTCCACTCCAGTCTGCACCAATCAGCGCACATAATAACTGTGGTTTCTCTAAATACGAATTCTCGGAAGACCACTTGTGCGAGCATTCTTAAAATTGTCAAGGAATACCGTCAACTTACACACAATACATCCATTTCTAAAACTAGCATTCTTGGGTCGACCCAACCACACCCGTGCTAGACGAAAACACTATCATAAACCTAGTTTAGCAACATAAAATTAATATATCAATAGGTTTTGGGAGACTATTTTACATATCAATAATAATTTATTTTTATCTATTAAAAATAAATTAATTTAAGGGTGGCTTGATTAGAGCATGAGTTTGTGGAGTGAAAAGTTTCACCAAGCTATCCTTTGAGCTGAATTTATAGTTACAGTGAACTACAGGTTTCTCATAGAGCCGAAGTTTCTTGTTGATCTTTGTAGAGTGTTTGATGTTCTGCTAATTGTTGCATTTTCATGGTTCATCTTTTTCAAAATCCTATAGCTTTGTAAAGGAAATATTAAGCTGCATTCATATTTTCATATGCAGAAACTAATATGACAACTATACAAGTTAGTAGATCTGCTTCCACATACTCATATCTTAATTAATTTGATTTGCCGCTATCACTTTTAAAAAATATTGTTGATAATTATTAAATTACACTTATTAAAAATATAAAAATGCTATCTATTTTGAAAATGTGTTTGTATTTTATATAAAGTTTAGCTATGAAGTTTTGACTGTAGATTAATATTTCTATGACCACAAATATAAATGCTTAAATATAAAGTAAATATTTGTCACACTATTAAATAAATCTAAGTAACAAATATTAGGCATAAAAATGGTGTTTTAATAGTAGCTCCCCAAAGAATCACTTGATATTTTATTTTAAATATTAATTTGACTCTTACATAAACTCTATCTAGCATTTGTACTCTGATTTATGAAACTTTTTTCGTGACACAATTTGTAACATATTTGTATATGGGTATCTCCTTTGCATTATTGACATGTTTAATTGATATCTGTAAATGATTTTTTTTTTAATTTTCTAAGGATTCCACTTTGGTGGGAGATTTTAAAGATACCATAAATTATAAAGCACAACGTTTTCAAGCTTCAGACGTGGAAATGAAATCTCCATGGGATGGCTTTCTTCCAATCAAAGAACAAATTAAGGTAATGCATTAAATTTTTAATATTAAAATTATCTTTATAATAATAGCCCTTTAAAACTGGACTAAGAAATTAAATAAAAATTAATCATAGTTGGAAAATTTTTGAAAATGTTTAAATACACGTGGAATTTAATTATATTTTAATTTATAAAATTCTTAAAAAAAAAATCTCCTAGGCTATTGAAATAATATATTTTGAAGGAATTTTTTCATAAAAATTTCAAAATATATGATAGTTAATTTTTAACATACTGGCATTAACATTTACTTCATAAAACTTGAAAACCAAGAAATTTCAATGTTTTTTTTTTAAAAAGAATCAGGGAATATTTAATTAAGTTCATCAGATTTCTGAAATCTTTATATATTTCTCAAAAATATCTAAAACATTTGACTCAAAACATTAAAAATAACTTTTATTCTCTTATTTAAAATCAAATCAAAGTATGGTATGTATTTTTTTTAAATTGCCAATTTGTGTTTTCAAAACTATTTCCCGAATCAAGCGGTCTCTTAACTTGAGATAATCAAGGACTCTAAGCACTATAGCACTTAGATGCCATGTACAAAATAGAAAGAGAGAAAAGAAAATGAGTAGTTTGATATCTGGGGTCTACTGTTTATCTTATTGTAATGTATTTCCATGTAGGTTGGCTATCATGTATGGTGGCGTAATAAATTGTCTCCTTCCCACATTGATCTCTATATTATAACTGGATGGACATACACTTAGCCAAGGACCAAAGCGTGACTTTCAAGTTTATCATCTACTACACTGTGGGGAGGGGGACAGATTTAACTGTTTCTATCAATGTTCTTATGCGAAAACAAGTATAAGTGTTATTTTTTGAAAATAGCCAAGTATTATACCACACCTTCCTGAAGAAACATTTACAATAAAGGATATACAATTAAGTTTTACAGGTAATACTGTACAAATATGAATACAATCTTTAACATATTTAAATATGTAGCTATCATCATTGTTGTTTACAGTCTGCTAAGACTACACTTTATATTTGAAGTTGGTTATTAGCTTGTATATTGTATTCAGAAACCATATTATATTGAAAGTTTGTTAACTATAATGAATGAGTTATCTTAAAACTGAATTACATTTGTTTGAATGACAAACTTTGTGTAATTGCCATGCATTCAAACTATCACTTAGGTTATAGGCTTGTAGAAATTATTATTATATTAATTTTTTTTAAAGTTGACTCATATCTTGTATATTGCTTTCAGAAACCATATTATGTTGAATGTTCGATAACTATAATGAAACAAGTTAGATAAAAACTGTATTACATTTGTTTGAATGACATACTTTGTGTAGAAGTCTTACATCCAAATGATAATTTAGGTTATAGGCTTATAGGAAGCGCAGTATCTACTAAATCCTGAATTTAGTAATAATCCCAATCTGTAAGGCTTTATTTCTTACCAGAATTATATCATATATTAGTATTTTGGTAGGATAAACGTTCATTTAGAACGGAAGTAAAAATTTTCCTTCTGGAAGGTCTTTTATACTAACCAAACACAAATATAGAGTAGGATTCTGGTACAAAATAAAGCCTTAGAAGTGAGCGTCCTTCAAAAATCATCGTATATATTAGGCTACATTAACTTATTCAAAGAAAAAACTAATCAGTTTCGAACTTTGAGATCCTCTTCAAAGCTTTTACAAACATATTTATTTCATTTAACTAATCAGACATTGATGTATCTCATATATTCACTCAAATTAATGAATGATGTCAAAATGCCACATTGCCTTGTATGGGTGTAAGAGATAACAAGATACCCGAAAGTTTTTTTCTCTCTTACACATTGGCATGCAGACGACAGCTCAAAAGTTTCAGCCACAGATGTCCAACCAGTTATATTATAGAGATCAATGACTTCCCATCATGCCCCATCCTAAATGACTATCAAGACTCTTATCGATAGCCGGTGTTTCTGACAAACCATTCTCACTCAAGCAGTAACATTAAACAAAGTAAGTGTTCTTATTCTAGCCGTCCTTACCATGTTACGGACATAACACTTATGATAACACATCCCTTCTTCCACTGACGCTTTTATAAACAGCCACTCTACTATTTTCTTCGAGACAAAATTAACAGCATTTCAAAATACAAAGTTTTCCTGTTTATTATTTGAGATAAACATACATTTCTACATGGTTTTTTAAAAACTACATGATGGTAGAAAGATTCCTACTGACTAATTGCGTGTCTATATGGACTGGTGGGATGCATTGTTGAGTTGTGTGGCTTGCAGATAGGAATGTAGGGCAAAATTTAATAAGGAGTACCAGATTTACATGCTAAGCCTGCCAAGTCAACAATACTTTCTACCACAAGTAGTATGGCATGTTAAATGTGAATAAGAAATGTCACCTACAGACATAATCTTTTATTGCCTTATAATAAGTACATTAATAGCATTTTCATAGTCTTCTGGGTACAAGTGAGTAGTATATTAAGGTAAATGGTCCACATGTGCATCGAACATTTATCAAGTTTTTCACATGTACCAAATGCTTATTAAGTTAACCATTCACACATCAACCGCATATCAAATGCTCTTCTTTTTGTAAAGGTTTTAGAAGCAATGCTTTGATGAGTTGTGTAGAGGACACAAATTTTACGTTTTATAAAGTAGCTATTGTGAAGTATTTTCATTAATGTATATAAGAGGAGGATTTGACCTATCTGGAGTAATTCATGGAGTTGTTACCGAAACCCAATGATTCATGGTGAGACATATGTGTACGAAGGTTAGTATTAGAAATGTTTTTATCTTCTTGCTTATTTCCTTAGTTCTTTTTTTTTATCCTCTGCAAAGGTACACTTTTTAAACTTGCATTGTCCCAAACTCACAAATATATGTGTTTTTAAAGTATCTATTTGTGAAATTCTCTATTTATCCTGTTTTCCCTATTATTTTTCAGACACCAAAAATTCCTTATATCTTCCTGATTCTTCAGGTACATACTTACCCTGGTTGTAACAAACTTTTAGATATATCTATTCAGGTTTAATAATTATCTCTAGTTGAATTTTTTTTTATTTTCACTGCAAAAACTTTAAAATATTCCCCTATAAACCAAGGGGAAGTCAAATCTTGGGATTGGGGATACACACAAAAGGATCACATTGATATATCCAATACCTTGGATCACCCTAGATAGGGTGGTAACATTTCATACAGTTGAAAATCTTGGAAAACTTGGAGTCTTCAGTCATTATTATAGGTACAACCTTTTTTTAGAATTATGATTATGCTGCAATGTTTTCCTCAATAGAGTTAGTTCTAATTATTTTGGAGCCCTAAGTACCACGCTACTTTACTTAACTCTGTATAATACTGATGTTTACATTTCAAAAACTTGTGATATATATATATATAACACACACGCACACACACACACACGCACGCACACACGCATGCACCACGCACGCACACACGCAGCACGCACGCACGCATGCACGCAACTGCACACACGCACACATGCACACACAGCACACACGCACACACGCACACACCACACACACACACACACACACACACACACACACCACACACACACACACACACACACACACACACACACACACAATTTACTTACTTCATACTGATGCAATCACTTTACATAATAAATATGTGGCCCATTTTGTTTGTCTTTAATGAGAACTGTCTATTTGTACTGTATCTGTAGGATGAGTCTGACACCTCATATTCTGTTGATGATACTGTGAAGACTGAAATTAAGTTATATGATTCCTCTCTTGGAATTATGGACTCGAACATAGACCACTTTACCCTGGTGGAGAAATCTGAGGTATTCAGCGATAATTTTAATTTTATTTTATATTGCCTAGTCTTAATACTCGTTTGGGCTATACGCTTATGAACTAATTATGCTAATGGCTTTAATGATTAGGAAGGTTATATTTAAAGGAAGCATACCTTCATTGGCTTAGAAAACCATGTTGGAAAAACCACCTTGGGTACACCCGACCTAGATTCAAACATCGATCTTCCGTCATCGGTAGTCTAGTCCACTTCGAAATCTTTATTTTATAATTTCAACCAATTGATGACTTACAATTACAATTTAAGTTTACAATACAATACTTAACACTTTTAATATCAATGTTACAAAGTAATTATTTATAAGTTAGAAATCAAAATATCTATTCTCCTTGAGCGGAGCTTTAGGTGAAGATCTTACAAATTTAATTTAACAATTTTGATTTAATGGTGGAAGGTGATAGCACAAATAGATACAATACAAGCAATACAAGTTAAAACATATAATAGTATAACCATTTCTGGTTTCACACCTATTCATTTTATCGTTCTGTTTTTAGTATATTATTAAAATTACAAATACATTTATATTAAAATCCTTATTCAATATTTCTATTTTAAGAAAATCATTTTATTAGGTAATGACATTTCTTTTCATTTTTAAGATAATAAAGTGGTCACTGTACCTGTTATTACAAGATAAAAGTCACACACACACAAATTGTAATTAATGACCGTACATAAGTGTCCGTTTAGACATTTGCTCTGGTATCACATTGAAGCATTGGTGCACTAAACCATAGGACAAACAGTTCTAGGTTGTGTCCAGTTCTCATTTGTCATCTAGTTTAAATTCTTTGAAGACCCGCCTCAATGGGAATATTTAACTAACACGCTAGTTTCGTGCTCAGTTAAACTTAGGAGGACGGGGAGATCGAGGCTAATATTTCGGTTGGGTGAACTGGGGGCGGTTTTTCCTAAATGGTTTTTCACTCTCCCTCGACACAAATATGGGTTTACTTCCTCTAAATTCAACCTTTCCGATTCCTAGCCCATTAGCGTAATTAGTACTTAAGTGTATAGCCAAAACGGGTGTTAAAGTTGTGGTGCTATAATTTAATTTAATATATATCTATTTAGTATTTGAATCATAATTTAATTATTTGATTTAATTATGGTTGCAGATTAAACTGGAACAAGATCATTCTACTTTGTCAAGTGAAATATCACAGTCAAACATACTTGCACAAACAAGCTCTGATTTTAATTTAAATATTGAATGTGTTAATGAGAATAAAGATTTATCTTTAAATGCGTTAATCAAGAACGCAGGGTGTAGGAACCTTTTACTAAAAAGATTATGTTGTAAATTAAAGGAAAACATTACAACAGAATATAAATTATCTTTTTTAAATTCCGATCAGACAAAATATGCAAAAGAACATCAAGGCGTGCTTAATGAAAGTCTATCTAAAACACAAGCACGCTCAGATAACCATTTAACGGGTGAGGAATTTAAAGATAATGTAGAAATCAATATGATATCAAGTAAACTAGGAGGATTTTGTGTATCAACTGAAGCAACTAAGACAAAATGTAATTTGGAAAAGTATATTAAGAAAGGAGGACATTGTATTGAACATGATGACGGAAAGATATGTTTAATTAAATATGGTAGTAATTTTGTTCTGAAAGAAGGAAATTATTTTGACTATGGAAGGAGAAGAAAATGTAAAACTGAAAATTGTAGTAAGAATGCTCTGAAAGGAGGAAATTGTTTTACGCATGGAGGTGGAAGGAAATGTAAAACAGAAGATTGTACAAAGAAGGCAAAGGTAGGAGGACATTGTATTGCACATGGAGGGAGAACGAAATGTAAAACTGAAAATTGTACTAAGAAAGCTCAGTTAGGAGGACTTTGCAAAGCACATGGAGGGGGAAGTAAATGTAAAACTAAAAATTGTATTAAGAAGGCTGAGGTAGGAGGACATTGTTTTGCACATGGTGGGGGAAAGAAATGTAAAACTGAAAATTGTACTAAGAAATCTCAGTTAGGAGGACTTTGCAAAGCACATGGAGGGGGAAGTAAATGTAAAACTGAAAATTGTATTAAGGTGGCTAAGGTAAGAGGACATTGTTTTGCACATGGTGGGGGAAAGAAATGTAAAACTGAAGATTGTACTAAGAAAGCTCAGTTAGGAGGACTTTGCAAAGCACATGGAGGGGGAAGTAAATGTAAAACTGAAAATTGTATTAATAAGGCTGAGGTAGGAGGACATTGTTTTTCACACGGAGGAGGAAGAAAATGTAAAACCGAAAATTGTACTAAATGGGAACAGGTGGGTGGGCATTGTTTTGAACATGTAGAGGGAAGGATATGTAAAACTAAAAGTTGTAGTAATTATGCTGTGAAAGGTGGAAATTGTTTTGCTCATAGAGGGGGAAGGAAATGTAAAACTGAAAATTGTTATAAGTTTGCTCTTAAAGGAGGAATTTGTTTTGCACATGGAGGGGGAAGGAAGTGTAAAACTGAAAATTGTTATAAGTATGCTCTGAAAGGAGGAATTTGTTTTGCACATGGAGGGGGAAGGAAGTGTAAAACTGAAAATTGTAGAAAGTGTGCTCTGAAAGGAGGATATTGTTTTAGACATGGAGGGGGATGGAAATGTAAAACTGAAAACTGTATGAAGTCTGCTGTGAAAGGTGGACATTGTTTTGCACATGGGGGAGGAAGGATATGTAAAACTGAAAAATGTACTAAGAAGGCTCAGGTAGGAGGACATTGTTTAGCACATGGAGGAGGAAGCAAATGTAAAACAGAAAATTGTACTAAGAGAGCTCAGGCTGGAGGACATTGTTTTACACATGGAGGTGGAAGTAATTGTAAAACTGAAAATTGTAATAAAATGGCTCAGGTAAGGGGACATTGTAATGCACATGGTGGATCAAGGAAAAGTAAGTGTAAAACTGAAGATTGTACCAAGTATAGTCAAGCAGGAGGACATTGTAATGCACATGGAGGGGGAAGGATATGTAAAACTAATAATTGTACTAAGAAGACTCAATCAGGAGGACATTGTATTGAACATGGAGGTGGAAGGAAATGTAAAACTATTAATTGTGGTAAGTATGCTCAGCAAGGAGGCAATTGTTTTGCACATGGAGGGGGAAGGAAATGTAAAACTGAAAATTGTAATAAGAAGACTATGGTAGGAGAACTTTGTATTGCACATGGAGAAGGAAGGAAATGTAAAACTAATAATTGTAATAAGTATGCTTTGAAAGGAGGAAATTGTTTTGCACATGGAGGGGGAAGAAAATGTAAAACTGTAAATTGTACAAAGAAAGCCAAGTTAGGAGGACATTGTATTGAACATGGAGGAGGAAGGAAATGCAAGATTGAAAATTGTAATAAGGTGACTCTGGAAGGAGGCCTTTGCAAAGCACATGGAGGGGGAAGGAGATGTAAAACAGAAAATTGTATTAAGAAAGCTCAGGTAGGAGGTCATTGTTTTGCACATGGAGGGGGAAAGAAATGTAAAACTGAAAATTGTGTTAAGAAAGCTCAGTTAGAAGGACTTTGTAAAGCGCATGGAGGAGGAAGGAAATGTAAAATGGAAAATTGTATTAAGAGGGCTGTGGTAGGAGGAAATTGTTTTGCACATGGAGGGGGAAGAAAATGTAAAAATGAAAATTGTATTACGAAGGCTGAGGTAGGAGGACATTGTTTTGCACATGGAGGTGGAAGAATATGTAAAACAGAAAATTGTGCTAAGAAGGCTCAAGTAGGAGGATTTTGTTTTGCACATGGAGGGGGAAGAAAATGTAAAACTGAAAATTGTACTAAGAAGGCTCAGGTAGAAGGACTTTGTAATGCACATGCAGGGAGAAGGAAATGTAAAACTAAAAATTGTACTAAAAAGATTCAAGCTGGAGGATATTGTATTGCACATGAAGGTAGAAGGATATATTAAACTCAAAGTCGTAAGTATCCTCTGAAAGGTAGAAATTTTCACACAAGTTTCGAGAAAATGCCTAGATAAAAATTATAGGCTTTGCAAGGAAGAAATTGTTTTGCACATCGAGGGGAAGGAAAAGTAAAACTGAAAATGTACTAAGAAGGCTTTGGTAGGTGGGCATTGTGTTGAACATGGAGGGAGAAGTATATGCTAAATTGTAAATTGTCCTAACCTTCCTATGAATGAATACATTGTTTTGAACTCGAGGGTGGAAGGAAATGTAATAGCAAAAAATTTATACTAAACAAAGTTAGAGAATTTCACATAGAAATAAAAAAATAAAACTCAATTATTATAAAGCTTGCTCACTCAAAGAAAAATTAAAATTTGTTGAGGATGATTTAAATGGGAAAGCTAATTTTTTCATTAATATCCTTGTTAGATATTTGTGCTGTAAACCAATTTTTAATAAAGGAATCAGAACAACGTTATAATCTAGCAGAAATTTAACTACAATTAGTAGAGGGTAGGGGGGAACAAATTAGTAAAAACCACCCTTTCTACACATAACTTAAATCCGGACCTCAATTTCTCCATCATAAATATGGCTTGTGCCATAGTACCACTGGAGCAATTAGGATGTTGTATGAAGTTATATAGTAAAATAAGATATAGTACTGCACCTAGGGCTGGAATTATAGATGATAAAAAATAATACTGTGCTTAATATGCTGGATTATTATCGTACAACATATTTTGAAAATACAATTGTCTCCATTTTATCACCGCGTCTTACTGCCATTTTCCTATACTCTAATGTATGTTAGTGATGAGTAAAATTGAATTTAGAACAAATGAACCTTAATTTGCATAGAGGGTGACAGTAAATATAACCTTTAAGGGAATAAACCCTTTGTACACCTGACCGGGATTAAAACCCCTATTGTCTTGTAAATGAAAGTCAAATATATTGGAATATAACACCTTAAACTCTTCAGATGCTGAAGTCGAATTTAGACCACCATAATATTTAAAAAAATATTAGTAAATAGGCTCTGTTAAGACAACATTGTTTAAGATATTGAAGGAAATATAATGAAAACTATGTTTTGAACAAAGCATGCTTTGACAAGAGCACATTATGTAAAACAATCTATCGAAAGAATAGAGTAATTCTACTAATCTTGAAATCTTTAAAGTAGATTGAACGAAAAATTGATTTAAATACTTTTCAAGATATTTTGAAATATCCACTCTCTGCACGTTGGAATGGATTTCACTTTCAATAATAAAATCGTTTTCTCTCTGACATTTACTTTAACATCTCGTTTTATGTTTATTTAGTAATTATGTAAATCCAATACAAACATAGAAAATATGTTAGCCCAGATTTTTTTCATGACTACATTGTGTTTTGTTTGTGTATTAGTATAAAAGCTCCAGTTTTTTCTCTAATAATATTATCTATAAAAACAAATAGTCGAATGTATAATATTATTCATGTGGCCTTTTTAGAGAAGCGAGTCTTGGTTCTGGAAATTAGGTCATTTTATAAACTAGTATGTTGAATATATTGTAAATTAATATTCCAGATGATTGTTGCTACCATATAAAGTTACTTTATAAATATTAATATTCATATTAATATCACAACTATTCCTAAATGCTAAGTTTGAATTTTCCTACTTGCTTGTTAACCTGATATAAACTTAAATATTAAAATTGATAATTCTTTAGTAATGAACTCAATAAAAACTAATTTATTTAATTGTATAATATCCCTTTCATTTTTTAGGTAAAAATGAGAATTATTTATACGTACTTCGAACACTAAATGCTACAATTGGAATAAAGTACGTCTGTCCTAGACCCCGTGGGTTCGTGGTCAATTCTACAACCAATCTTAGGAAATATATCAAACAAGAGGTGGGATAGAGACAACCAATGTGATCCCAGTCATTGAAAAAAGGCTTTTTTTGGATATAGAATTGGATGGCATTATTGAAGAGTTTAAAATAATGGTACTCTTCAGGGCATGTTGACATTGTAATTTAAAATGTACGTTTTTCAAAGAATAATGTTGTAAAAACATCAATTCTCTCTAGTTTTTAATTTATTGTAATTATTACTAAAAATCAAACAGGTTCTTAGGACAGGGGAAAGGGTTTTGATTTTACCCCTTCATATTCCGACTGGCACCCCCATCAGACACCCCTGCTTACACTTATGGGTCCAATCCTTAAGATTTGATCAAGTTCCCTCCTTACTATTTCATGCTTGGTCGTGAGGTACGGCTACCATTTGACGTGATGTATGTAGAACCAGAGCCAACGGAAAGTGTCTTAGAGTACGCTCGGCAGATATGGATGAATTTAGAAACCGCACATCGTTTGACACTAGAACATTTTGTTAAAACACATCAAGTGCAAAAAGATTTGTAAGATCAATAGTGTAAGGCTGGCGCTTACAAGAATGGTGTTTGTGTGTCGCTGCAATAACCAACAGAAAGAAAATCAGCCTCACACAACCTGCGCAGGGCATAGGATGGGTCATAAAATGTTAATTATATAATTTAATACGTAAACAACCGCATTAAACGTGAATCACCCAAGAGGAAACGGAATGTTATACTTTAAACCAGCCAAAGCCTTTCAGTTTGGTCATAAGGGAACCATCATCAACAACAAACGGGCGGAATAGGTATTAGTGAGGAGGGTGAAACAAAAAATAGAGCCCGGAGTTGATTGTGCTAGCCAGGACTGTTACAGAGATACACAACCATGAGTCACAGTAAGCCTATGGAAATATGGCCATTATGTCTTTCCTGCGGAGGGATAATTAATTGACTTTAAATGTGATGGTTCATTGTGGCTCAGAAGACCCTCTAATAAATGGGTAGGAATAATGTAATTAATGGTGATAGTGAGCCATTTTGTGACTACAGGGAGCTTAAACATCCCTGTAACTGGAATGTGAAAAAGTGCGAGGGTAACGGGCATTCAAGTGACAAGGTTCAGTCAGGTAATAAGACTGGCCTGTTAGTGCTGTTTCAGACGAGCGTTTCTTGTCACGCGTGTCTCCCACCGTCACGTCAGGTCTACCACGCGTTTAGTCGAGATACATTAGTCCAAATGTCTCCTTTCACACGGTCACTGTGCAATTGGCTTAATTCACGATGGCTTGATTCCAACGCACCTTCTTCGACGTTCTCTCGGTGATTGGTGGTGGCTGCATTGCTCAACATCATAGAAAGATAAGGAAACCTTTCACATGCACGGTTTCTACCGCGTGTTTTCAGTTGTAAATTTGCTCTCTTAGTGCAAGCTCATGTCTGAGTTTTCGTCGCTCATGTTTGAGTTTTCGTCCTCTTGCTCCTCACACCAGCCCTCGGTGCCTGGTATCAGGGAAATTTCTACCAAAGTTTTAATTTGTGAAGTGAATACACACCCAGTATACTTTTTACATAGATTAGGCTATTTGTCAACTAACTATACATTTTCTAATATACAGAAGGATGAAATTCCTAGTAAAATTGTTGACAAGCCTTAAAGTGAGTGCCAGTTTTTCGGCTGCAGTAACAGCTGCTCTCATGTTGGTATTAATTCTTGAAATTTCTGGGCGTATGGTAATCAGTAGCTCGTCAAGTGATGAGATGGACATTCGAAAGTAATAGAAAAATTTAGGTGAATGCTGCCTTAATTTATTAAATATAGGTGAAACTCACCCTCAGTCAATCGTACACTAATTAGTATGTAATTGCTTTTTTTTCTTTGTTGTATTCTTCGGTTTAATATATACTCTACCATTGCTTGTTATCTATCCACCTTCATTGTGTTGTGGTGAAAAAGTATTATATGTTATGTATGTATGAATATATGAATTTTCATTTGTAAATCTCATAGTTATTAAATGTTGGAAGAAATAAATTATAAGGTAAACTAGAAGATTAAAAAATGTTAACAATGTTTTCTTTTCGAATAAAACATATTTCCAGAGGGGGGGAGTGCTCCCTCTTGCCCTTTACTGCGGGCACCCGTGATTGTGTGTGTGTGAGCTACTGAATGCACTGTGCTGGAGCTTTTAATTTATTTTGTAGTTGGTGATTCAATCTATACGTCAGCAAACCACATGATAGAAATCGTTCGTGTGAAAAGACTCAATAATCAAAACGTGGTGTAACGTTACAAGGGTGTAATGTTACATATAAGCCCCACCCCTATTGATGCTGCTGAACAGTCATACTACTCGCTCAAAGAAAATATCCGATGAATACTACCCGCTCCTAGAAACGTCAGTAAATAGTTAATTCACCTACAATAGTAAGCTTCTCTATTGTAGTTCCTAATATAACCAAGCCATATAAAAACATCTTTCTATACAATCCCCTTTCAACTTCTCAAGTAATTCTGTTAGCGTACGTACCCTCTGCTATGCTGGCCTAGACAACCAAGAAACCTAGTTGGCAGCAAAACGTCCTAAATCGGCGAGTGGGGCCACTTTGCTGAGTGCACCCGCACTAGATGTGAATACCGGACCGACACGAAAGTAACTGGCGAGCGCATTTTTTCTAATCATGAGCCAGGTGGAGATAGACGTAGCTGACCTCTTCCGGACAATCTCTACAAGCCTCTGACGTCGCTGACCAATCAATCAGAGAAATTTCAAAATACGTTGCAAGAAACCGTTGGCTGGAGCGGTGCGACCAACCAGAGACTTTCACGCTGGATTACCCAAGAATATGGCGTGATTACCACCCCCTTCACATCACCGACCAAGTAGTGAACTTTCCCCCCTTTTGTGCTACGCAGTTAGATCACTATATAACATGTATCTTTGTAAAATAACGAGGTCAGTCTTTTTGAATCCGTCACCATGAGGGATGGACCTCTGTATAATTCACCAATCAACGACTTTTGAATCTGCCAGCGTCGAGATGGATATACGCTACCATATTGTGAAACTTCAAAACTAATCACCATGTTGGACGGACGGTGCTAATTGTTCTATATCGTCTGGAGACGATATCTTGGAACAATGGACTCTGTGGAAGGGAAGTTATCACACTTTGTAAATATTCGTCGTTAGGATTTTGTAACTTTAACAATTGAACTAAATAATATTATTTTGGCTATTAACGGGGTTATTTGATGAAAGTGTTGTTGTTGTGTAATCATGTTAGATTCTTAATGTTAGATTCATTAATTACATTAACAGTAAAACTGTGGAGTTTGCTATTTAATATAACTAAAGAAAGTTATTACGTTTATTCAGTCTATATTGTTAGGACACTTTCGTAACCATTTAGATTGGCTCATAAAGCTTTTTACAACTGATAGTATTATTATTTATTTTGTTTATTCTGAAAGGGTTGAAACAGGCTCAAAATGGTAAAGATAATTATGTTTTCCAGCGATCAATGTTTTCCAATTATACTAGGATGGTCAAGGCCACCTTATTTATTGTCTGCTGTGTTGATTATATTAAATTGCTATTTACTTAATTCTCTCTGCGCTTGCTTTCTTATTTATTATTTCATGTCCTTTAGATTATTCCCTCTCTTCCTTGTAATAATTTTTACAGTGGCCTATTACTACGAGCTAGATAGAGAGGGTGTAACAGGGGGGTAAAACTGACGTGTGACAAGGAAACGGCCCTAAGTAAGTGCGTTTAGGACTGGTTGTGTTAGATTAAAACCACGGAGACAGAAAATTAGAATCATGTGAAAATTGCGTGTGTATATGAATGTGTAGAAGTTGTACTAATTACTCTGCCCTTAAGTATAAATATAAATCGCTAGTTAATTTTGTTTATATTAAACCATGCTACATAGTCTATAGTGAGCCTGAAACCTTAGACTGCATTACCACTGGAACTGGTGAAAACGACAAGTCCTGAACAGATGCACAGTCCAATTTTTGTAGGAAGAAACTTTTATGACATAAAAATATATTTTTACATGGTCAAAGTTGATAACATCTGAATACAATTATTATAAGTGTTATTTTATAAGTATGGATAGTATTTATCAAAAGGGACAGTTTCAGGTTAAATGACTTAACGTATGCTCCTCAGGTGTTCAAATTGGCCTTGGTACCAAGGGAAAAGCGCGAGCCCCCATATTTTGGTAATATTTAAATTCAGATGTGGCGAAACCTTATTTGTCTAGAGGGCAGTTAGAAAAAAAAAATTTTTGAGGGGCTTGGGAACTATCATTCATAAAATGTATAGAAAATATTTACAGTGTCCTTCATATTGATATTTAAAAAAAATTATACTCTTCTATAAACTATTTGGAGTTACTCTTCCCCATAAACCTGTTGAAATTTGAATGCCTCTAGAAGCTATTTAGACGGGTCTTCACCTAGAATTAGATGCCTTTTATAGATGCTAGTTGATCTGTAATTACCTTGGTAAATTTTTGAAAAATGGGATACTCTCAGAAGCTATTTTGAATAATCTTTTTCTGGCAATCTTTTTATTTGATGTTTCTAGTTTGTATATATATATGTATATATATATATTATATATTATATATATATATATATATATATATATATAGTGGTCCTCTCCCAACAAATTTCTGAAAATTGGATAGCTCTTTAAGTTATTTAGAGTTTGATTCAAAGCCATCTTTCATCTTTATGTTCAAGAATATCAGATGAATTGAGATAACTGTATGGGGTCAAGTTTATTCCAGGGGGGGAAGGAGTTTTTTCCATTAAGCTAAGGATGGGGGGGGGGGGGGAGGGACAAGTTTTTTTTCTACCAGGAGAGAAATGCACACCCTACTCCCTGTTTCCACATCATTTTTTGACTTTGGTTTGTACATTTTTTAAAAAACTTTGTTGTAGCTTAACTGAACATTGAAATGTTACGCACGTGATGTATTTAAATTGAACTAGATTTAATGCTCGACTCTCTTTGTGTGCCAAATTTAGTTTCAACATAAGACTTATAAACTCTGTGAAGTTTCCAAACGCACACGACTATATCAACCAATAATTGTTTAATATATGACTCGCATAGTCTTATTGCTTTGTTCACATTGTGAACTATAGAAGTAGGCCTAGATAATAGGGCCTACGACACTTCAGTCTCACCCAGTCTTGTGCGTGGCGTCAGTACAGCTGCATCATAGTCTACTTTACTATGTACCAGTAAATTATGTTACTCTGTATTTATTTAAGCTGATACGAACGTTTTATTATTCCCAAACTTAAATAGGTTATGAGCTCAGTAATGCTGTTCAATATGCGAGTGAATAAAGAACAGCATTAAAAAGATTCGCGCGTTGTTAATGGATATTAAAAAGCCAACATGCAGAAGATGCCATATTTTGATGCAGTCTTTTTTTATCCTTGTTATTGCTCGGAAAGTTTCACAGTGATGGATTTGTTTGTGTGAAAAGATCATGAAGTTTACTTACAATATGGATAAAGTCAAGATTTTCTACATTCATAAATTTGATGGTAATAATTGTAAATATCAAATGGAAATAATATTGTGTGTGGAGGTAGCTATGGACATTATCAATGCCAAGAAGGGAAAACTAGCAGCAACTGAATTTGAAAAGCCTAAGGCAAGGAACAACGGGAACGATAAAAGAATGTCGGTAATTTCAACATGACTTGAGTACAGTTGTAACCTTGTTACAACATGAAAGAGAATGGATTGTTTTGGCTCACCAATTCTGCCCCCATTTGGCTGGTCTGCAATGAGGCTCCACACTACGTACGCATCGCGGCTCGTCTTGTATCCAACTAAGGGGCCGTGGTTCAACGTCCACCTCCAAGCGCGTCTGGGCCCAAGAGAAACAAACAAGAGACTGTCTGCATGCGCAGATCCGTGCGCGCCGACAAAGATGCTTTGGTATTAACGGTCAACTGACCGGCGCGCAATTTAAATAATATCCAGACCGTGTGAGAATGTTCTAGAAACAATGCACTCCCCTCACCCCTCTTCCCATCCGTGCTTCCCGGCTGTGAGAACACGTGATTCAAACTGTGTGTATATAATGGCAGTCCTCTATAGCCAAGACACACATTTCTCTGCATTCTTTTGGTGAGACACTTAGTGTTTAAATAAGATTTAGTTTATTTATATCAAAATTCTGTTTGGTTTATGATGGATTCTAAATTACTGTTTCGGCAATATAAACATAAGATATACATTTTATTTTTTATGGGACTGCAGGATTTTCCCTAGAAGTCATGGTTGCGCAGTCGAACTTAAAGCAATTATTGTATAGGCTAACTCGTCTTATCCGCTTCACGGATGGGTTCGAAATTTATAACACCGCCATCTTGATATGCGAGATACCTTTTGGGATCTTGTTGAATAATGGCATTACTTGTCAAAATTAAGAGTTTAATCTATTGAAGATCTGTACTTGTCGCTCAAATCTGGGGCCGTGAGCCCGCGCTCTTAGCTTGTTAATTTTTTTAGTCGTTAGGTTAGTTAACTTTGAAGATCTTTTATTATATATCTTTGTTCCTTTTTATTGCGCCTTGTAAAGACTATTAAGATGAACCATTTATCTAGGGCACTTTTGTCATTTACGTTAGTTATTGGAGAGTCGCCAATGGCGACTAGTATATATCTTTATGATGTCTTTTTTGTCTGCAGGTTATTCTTTCAATATTTAGTTATTATCGTTATACATCGCACTATGTACAGGGTAAATTTAAATATGTTTGCTTTGTAAATTCTTTGGTCGGCCATCTTAGAATTTTGGGGTCGTGCCCCAAAATAATTTATTTTGGAGTTGTTTGTAATGGCCATTTTGTATTAATGTCAGTGCCTAACGCTGAGCATGTCTCTCTCTCTTCTAGTGTTGTTATTTATTGAATAAAAAAACTCTCTTGTAATCAACCTGCCTTTTATTTATAGTATCACGGACCCCCCAAATAAGGGGGGGTTACACAGTCAACTACAGTCATCGCATGCGAGATGGTGGCCCAGATATGGAATCGCCTCAAGAACATTCACGAACAGTAATGCAGCTCTGGAAATAAGGCTATATTAAAGCTGCAGTTCTTCAGCTATAAGATGAATCCAAACGACAGTATCACTCAGCATCTAAGTATGATTGAATTAATGGCTCTGTTGTTAGTGGCCATCGGAGAAGTCGTTTCCGACGTGGACAAAAATCGCTAAAGCCCTTGAGAGTTTGCCAAGAAGCTTCACTGCGTTTATAAGTGCGTGGGATTCGTACGTTTAGAAAATAGAGACGTTAGAGAACCTAACCTTTCGACTTCTCAGGGAAGAGAAGTGGCTAATATAGAATGATGATGTCTTAGTAGAGTCTTTGTGACCCTGAACATTCATAAAGAATACAAAAATATGAGAAGTCAAGCTTTGCACAGTGGTGAGAAGAAAGAGAATCACGGAAAACCAAGTGGTGAGAAGAATATATTTTTTTTACTGTGGCTGAGCGGGTCACATAAAAAAACAGTGCCGTAACTGTCTTGCGAAAAACAGTGATTGAAGCGTGGACGAGTAAAAGAACGTCGCTTTAAGTGCTGAACACAAAAAGTCTCTGCTTCTGGGTATGAAACTGCTGCCTTGCACTCTTGAAAATACGTTATATTTTCCGCAAGTTAAGAAAAATCTATTTTCCATAGGAGAAATGACTATTAAAAGTTCAAGGTAATTTTTGCTAAAGCAAAATCAAAGTGCAGATTCCAGGACAGAATCGAGCTGTAGTAACAGGAATTTAAATGATTAATCATTGCTACAAGACAATTTTCAAGAGTAGAATCACTGAGCGAAGGATTCAGTGAAGTTATCGCACGAGAGACTGGGCCATCCATGCATTATTAGATTCAATACCATAGCAAGTCAGATACTATTACCGAGGTTAAAAGCGAACAATGACAAGCTGTTTTATGAGTCATGTAAATTTGGCAAGACACATCGACTGCCGTGTAATGAAAATCTTAGTCCTCCTGCAAGTAACCCTGGTGAGTCTAGACACACTGATGTATGTGGGAAAATGCCGTTTACGTCGCTGGTAAAAGCCAATTATTTCTTGCTATTTAAGGACGATTGCACTTTATATAATTTTGTTTATTTTATTAAACATAAAAGTGTTGTTTTTGTTGATACAATTCCAGTAGATGATAGAAACGCATACGGGAGATAAAATAAAAGTACTTAAGAGTGACAATGGTCACGAGTTTGTAAACAAAAAAATTGCAGAGCATTTTAAGAAAAATGGGACAATATGCGAGAGAACTGCTCTATACTGTGTGAAACAGAATGGGCATATTGACCGGGAAAATCGATCAATTGTAGAATGTGTCAGGACCATGTTGATTAATAGAGAAATCCTGTAGGCACTGCTGGTTGAGTCAGTAAATGTGAGTGTTTACATTTTAAACTCTGACAAAACGTGTATTAATCACAACCTGTGAATGTGAGGAATGCCAGGCCTCCACCGTGGTTCGGATTCCACGTTAAACTCTAGGTCCTCCATTTCATTTCACAATCACTCTACCATTACACATTAGCGTAAGTGCGAACGGTTAGTAAGACGTGGTGATAATAATAGTTCGGTCCCTGACTTACAGTTTTCATTCATAATAGCCAGAGAAGAAGAATGTCTACCTGCTAATCCGCCCCCTCCCCCAATCTCTCTGCCCTACCCACAACTTCAGCCCAAGACTTTCCTATCCACCACTGACGAAGATAGGTTTTTTGGTTCTCAACGGGACGGACCGTTAGCATCCACTTTCATCTTTCTCTCAGCGACACAAACGCTATCTTACAAATTTTTATCGACATTAGCGTTGTCCAAACAACGTTAAGTACTTTGAATGAGACCTTATATCACTGAGGTGATTTTGTTGTGTAAATTTGTTCATTAATTAGTGAAAATATGCATAGATTGTGAAGATTTATCCGTTGAGAGAGCGAAAGTAGTTTTAATTTTATAAATTATAATCAACTTAACATTTATCGATGTACGATGTGAATAAGAATAATAATTAATAATTAATGGTAAAATACAATCATGTAGTATACAATAGTTAGAAATAAATCTTTCTAAAAATATACTCTGTGTAGACTTTTTTAATTAATTTTGTCCAAAAAACCAGTAAACAATGCTATTTATCATACTCCTCAGATACTATCCTTTTTTTAAACACGATTGTTAGAGCCAATTTCCAACAAGATCACATTTTGAAAAAATCTGCAATCAATAAACAATCACTAATTTTTTTTTCCAAAAAACAAATAGACATTGTCATTCATTATGTAAGGACTCACAAATATCAATTTTGAATAAAATTGTTAGAACCAATTCTGACTTTTTTTTAATTCAGTCACTAGTAGACCTAAACTACCCTTAGTTTTAGAAAAATAATTATAATTGCTAGTTCATCTCAATAAATATCAACGTTGAACTGTAACGTTGTTACAACAAGAAAGAGAAAATATTATTTTGGCTCACCTACTCTGCCCCTATTTGGCTAGTCCGCAACAAGGCTCCATCACTACGTACGCTTCGCGGCCCCACTTGTATCAAACAAACTGACCGTGGTTCAACGCCTGCCTGCAAAAGTGCCTCACCCCCCCCCCCCCAAAAAAAAAAGAGACTGTCTACATGCGCAGGTCCGTGCGCGCCAGCAAAATGTCCTGGTATCAACGGTCGACTAGCCGGCGCGAAATTTGAATAATTTCCCGATCATTGGAGATTCGTCTAGAAACTGTGCACTCCCCTCACCCCTCGTCCCGACCGTGCTTCCCGCGAAATGAGAACACGTGATTGTGACTTTATGTATAAAAAGGCTGGACTCTATTACCGAGTTACTCATTTCTCTGCACTCTTTTAGGTGAGACGCTTAGTGTTCAAATTAGGCTTAGGTTATTTTATTTGTTTGAAAACTCTGTTTGGCATCATGGACTCTAAATTTAATGATTCGGCAATAATAATTTAAAACATAACTTAAGCTTCAATTCTAATGAGACTGCAGGGTTTCCCTGGAAGTCATTGTTGTTCAGTCAAACTTTAAACAAATATTGTAATAACAGACTCGTCTCGTCCCCTTCACGGACGGGCACATCGCCATCTTGGTGGCGCGAGATACTTTAGAGGATCTTGTTGGAAATATGACTTTACTTGTCAAAGTCTTTTGAAATTATGTATTTGTTGCTCAAATCTGGGACCGCGAGCCCACGCTCTTAGTTCATTAATCATGTTAGTGGTTAGGTTGAACCTTAATGATATTTATTAGATTTCTTGTTACCTTGTTATTGCAATTAAGACGAATCATTATTGTTTAGCGTACCCTAGTCTTTTACATTACCACTGGAGAGTCGCCATGGGCGACTAGCATATATCTTTACGATAGTTCTATTTATCAGCAGGTTATCATTTCTATATGTAGTTATTATGGATATACTTCTTTTTCTGGACAGGGTCAATTTAAATATATGTTTGTTAATACTTTGCTGTACCATCTTAGAGTTTTGGGGTCGTGCCCCATTATGTTTATTTCGGATTGTTTGTTATGACCATTTGTTATTATTGTCAACGCCTTTACTCTGAGTATGTCTTGCTCTCACTCTCCGAGTATTGTTATTTACTGGAAAAAAAACCTCTCTTGTAATCAACCTGCCTTTTATTTATGGTAATGTGGACCAACTAAATTAAAGGGTGGGGGGGGGGGGGGGGTTTACAGAACGAAATACACCAACCCGTTTAAGCTTTAACTACAGGTATACACGGACATAAAGCCAGATATAGACAAGATCGCAAAATATGTAGAGTTGCATCTATTCTATTTTACATAGAGTTGTAATGTTACACTAGGCAGAGAAAAGCAAATACATCACTTTGTAGAGTAGCTACATCTTTATGTAGAACTGAGAGTTGTATCAGTTCTACATAAAGATGTAGCTACTCTACAAAGTGATGTATTTGCTTTTCTCTACCTAGTGTAACATTGTTTTACAATAGGACTCACCCCCGTGTAAACCTTCACACATAGCTCGCCTCTGGATTCATACTACCCGCTCCAAATAATATTCTCGAAATAATCTAATCCCTACAATAGTACACTTCTCTATTGTAGTTCCCGTAAATTGATACAATGTAATGGAGAATTCTAATCAATATCAACAAAATAGAATAGTAGAATATTCTGTTCCTATACTCACCAATTCTATCTTGTGGTTAGAGCAACCACCTAGACGAGCAACACCGGGTAGAAGCCGAGTATGGGGATTTGACTACGTGAGCCACGAGATCCCTACAGTCGAAGTCCACACCAACTAGATCAAATTAATACTGAAGAAGACCAGGCTGAACCAACCTCGACCTGTGGAATACTACCCACCTGCTCTCTAATGGCAGAACCATGTACTACAGAAACAACATCCGATGGCAGAAGGACTGTTCCAGAAGACGGATGGGGCAACGTCAACATAGCTACGTGACGTTCCATTTCTTCTAGAACAACGCCACTGACGAAAAAATTGTTCTTTCCTCCACCTTGCTTTCCGGCTTTGAAAAAAACCCTATCTAAAGTGATTAACACGCATTGTAAAGATGACTATTCGATCGATGCTGATGGAGGAACATAGTCCTAGGACCAGGAATATGTCGGAACAAACGTTGATAAACTACGGACGTAAACTATGGCAATGTATTTATTGAACTCTGAAATTAAAACTTTAACTTTTTGTGTAAGCCATGTTTGGCGTTGTGATTTTTTTTTTATAATATTTTTCTTTACCAGAACTTTAAACTTGGAAATGATACTCTCTTTTTGTGTCTGTCGCCACTTGGGCACTAAAGTCAACTGTTTTCTTGATCTTTTAGATAACCGCAACTATTAGATAAATTTTGTGCTGGACACGTTTATAAATATTTCATTTTGGAATAGTGTTGCTAATTATTGTTTTGATTTTTTGTTATGATGAATATATATTAAATTTAACTTTGTAACGTAATTTTTTACAGATATAATAAAATTAGTAATTATAGTAGAACACCGTTCAAATGTTTTTGCTAGGCTTTGTTTATAATAGTTTATTTACCATGAGTCCGCAAGTAAATGGAAGTTTATAAATTTAAAGTCTAGGTCAGATAGTCCCGAGGGAGTTTGACTAAAGTCTGTTAGCCAAACTCTCGCGTATTTTAAAATGTCTAATAAATATACTTCATATTTATTATTAGATTTGTTGAAGTCTGTATTTATTTTAATAAATATATCCGGTTATCTTTAACTGCTAAACTTCTAAATTTAAATTTTCTACCACATATAAAACTTTTTTTTCTGTTTGTAGACTCCCGCACTCCTATTTCCCATCGTCTCAATTAAAAATTTTAAATTTTCAGATTTTAATTATTATTTGGAAGGGACCCTTTAACTGCCTGCTGATTTTAAATATGCTTCCCCAACAATACGTAATAATTTACATTAGTTTTTGAAACTTTAAACTCTAACACACCCTTTTCACCATATCACTCATAAGGAGCCCATTATCATGGTAGTATTGAAGAAATCGGGTTGATAATTTCATCGCCTTCGATCAAGTTGTACAAATATTTCCCAGTCAGTGAGAAAACGCAATCAAATTGCAGGTGATAATTGAATCACACAAGCGATATTTTGACTGACGATCCGATCCGTGAACCTTATCGCACTCGCCGGCAATCTGAAGCAGATCGCACAATGGCTGCACAGTGAATGGACGTTGGTAACCGGATCGCTCAACCTGATGGATGCGCTCCTTCTTTTAGGACTTTGTTTTGTCCCGTCGGACATCATGTGTAATTAGTGTGAGTGTAGGTTCTCAAGTAGCAATATTTTGATCCAAAATCTCTTCTTTTTCCTTGATGGACGATGCCGACTCTGGTTCAACACCAGTATTACTGCTGCCGCCACTGGTGGTTCATATTTCATCAGCGAGACTCGTGTTCCCCCCAAGATATGTTGACATGTCCAACCCTTTCCCCTTTGGCCGGTTTTACCCCCTCTACCACTTTTAGCCCATTTACTGCTTCTTCATTTTAAAATTTAAGAATCATAGTTTAATCTTTGGGAGGGGGAGGGGGGTTCTTACACCCACCTAACAAATTTAATTCTTCTACTTTGAAAAGTAGTTTACCCAGTTCGGTGGCCGCATGGTCTAAGGCACTACTCTCGAAGTTGACTATATTGCTGATGACGGGGAGATTAATGTTCGAATTTCGGTAGGTTGTAGTTATTACTAAATGGTTTTCCATTCTACCTCAACGCAAGTTCAGCTACACTTCTTCTAAATATATTTTCCTAATCCCTAAAACCATTAGCGTGATTAGTATATAAACTTATAGCCTGAACGGGTAGTAGGACGTGGTGTTAATTTGTTTAGATAATAATTTATTATGAAAGTTTTGGGAGCTTGAAAATCCCCATTCCCCCAACCCCCTTTCTAAATAGTAAATTTTAATAATTATTTGGTTATTGGGGTAATCGCCCTACATTCCTCGCCAATTCAACTTTTTTGTTTCAATTTTTTTTTTACCAAACCCACTTCCCCCCTACCCTTTTTTCTCAATTTAAATGCTTTAATCTTTTATGGTTATTTGGAGTGTTCTTTAATACCGTCTTGCTGAATTTTAGTTTCATACCACAAGAAACAGTCGTTGTTTCTAATTTGTTTTGGAAATGGTCAGATGCGTAGCGTCAGAGTAGACTATGAGACTAAGGGCCAGTTTTATAGTCAGACTTAGTACGCCTAAAGTGCGAGTCGATACTAAATACAGGATGACACCTACCTAGATCAAAATGGAATGGGCCAGTTTCGCATATGAAACTGGCCCATTCCATTCAATTTCAGGTAGGTGACGTCTTGTATTTAGTATAGCGCCGCACTTGAGGCGTACTAAGTCTGACTATGAAACTGGCCCTAAGTCTCCCCAAGCCCTCTATCGGAAAGTTAAGAAAAATAGATAGCAAAGTTTAATTTGTTACTATAAGTTTAAAAACACCTCTCCAAGCAATGAAACTGAAAATAATCTTTCTTACAAGAAGAAAATAATTTTCTTCTTCGTTTTATCTATTGAGAATAACCACAATTTGTAGCAAATTTTATTTTTTTCTAGTTTTTATCTTACCCTTAGGTTTCTGTTTATTTTCTTTAGCTTCAGGATAACCACTAATAACCAAGAAGAAGAAGAAAGAAGAAGAAGAAGAAGAAGAAGCTAGTTTCAACACGTGGTTGGGAAAGGTGTGAAGAGGATTGGACAGTTGTTAATGAACAGGGTGTTTGAGGGGTGGCTATTACTTGGAAAGATTAAATCTATTCAGAAATGAAACATCCTTCTCTTCTACCTAAGCAAAAAACATCTATTTTAGCCACGAATTCGTGAGAAAATACACCAAAAGAGAGTCAAATATTTAATCGATTCATATATTCAAATCAAATATAAATGTTATTACTATTTATTTTTTGCTTACAAAGTCTTACATGTACCAAAAACACAATATATTACAAGTGAATTAAACAACACAACTAGTTTTTTTTTTAAATGCTAGTATTTATATAACGAGTATGGAATTATGGAGGGCTGTTCCGGTTTTCCAGTTTGGACATAAGTGACATTGCCTTTCTAAAAAAATGTGCTAGTAACTTAACGTTTCGACTTTGAAGGCATTGTTTTGCCTCCATTCTGTGTGCGTTAAAATTATTTTTAAATAATTTAGTTTCAATATAATTATAAAACATAAGAAGAGGACTATTTGTATCTCTTGTTGGTGTGTCATTAAACAATCTGTGATTAATCTAACTTTTTTTTGACATCTAACTCATCAGATGAAAATAAAATATAATAAGAAAAGTGATAAGATAAATCTATATATTTTGTTAGTCTCCCTTTCTTTATAATGATATCCACAACACGGAAAATTGTAAACAATCCCCCATATCCATTTAAATAACTCCTACTCAGATATTTTGAATTTTAAGAGGAGTTGGGTTACCTGCCTGTTTGAATTAAATTTTTTACCACAGATACCATTGTATTTTCTGTCAAGGGTCACTTCTCCCCCTGTTTCCCAAAGTATAATTTACAAATCTACAATTTTCAGCCCTTAGTATTTATTCGTAGCGGTGTTTTTGGGAACCTTCCTGCACAATATCAGCTTTCTACCACACCGGGAATTAGTTGTTTACTATTCATTTTTGCTATTTTGAGTCCCCCTAACCCCTTTTCTCCAATTAACCCTAGACATTTTAAATTTTAAGATTTATTGGATTATTGGAGCTTCCCATCTGTCTGCAAATTTAAATATTCTACCTTATTTAAAGTTTTTTTTTCTAATATAATCCCCCATTTTCTAGAGACCCATTTTTAAATTTCTTAATTTTAGATTTTTCTGGATATGTGAGGCAATATCGCTAACTTCCAGCCAAGCAAAATTTCAAGTTTTCAGGCCTAGGGGTTGGGTTAATACGGTGATGAGTGAGTGAGTAAGTGGGTTTTGCCTTTTATAATATAGGTGAGCAATGTATATAAAAGGTAGTATATTTTCCAATAGCGTTGTCTGTAGTCCATGGGAACGACCTCCCTTGACAGAGGGACAGTCATAATTAGATGATACAACAAATTACAATCAAGTAACGGTTTTTCTAAGTCTAAAAATTGAAAAATGACACCTGGACACGGGGATCGAGCCCGGGACCTTTGGCTTAGTACGCCAATGCTCTACCACTGAGCTAGCCAGGATTATTCCCGAGCCTAGGGTCATTCTTCACTCATATTTTAAGGTTATGATCACTCTAAGTAGAATAAAAAAATTCATTTCTCGGGAAATAAAAATAAAACTCTTATCAAAATTTATCGTGTGAGGAAAGGGGGGAGGATGTTTTCTGCCTCCCACCAACACACCCGAAAGCCAATACCCCCCTCCTCCCCCGCCAAACATTTATAGCCACGCGACCAAGATACAACAGTCAATAATTATTGATACAACAATAAATATGATGTTCGCTATGTATTATTCGACCACAACAAATAACGCTCGAGCTTTTCTCTTTTATGTCCAAAGTTTTCGTGACTTGTGTTGAATAAAAAATCTTATATATATATATATTTGTTTAAGCTTCTCTTAAGAAGAGTTGTATTAAAACTACTAATAAATGGATCTGACTGAACAGCGATACCAACAAGACATAAATTCTTATCCATTTGCGAAATTAAGAATGAAATACAATATTCATTGCGACCCACCTCGATGGCGTAGTTGGCTAACGCGTTTGTTTCGTGTAGAGCCAGACTGCCGAGGACGGGGAGATCGAGGTTCGAATCTCGGTCGGGTGAACTGGGGGTGGTTTCTCCTACATGGTTTTCCACTTTCCCTTCATGCAAATGTGGGTTCACCTCCTCTAAATTCAACCTTCCCAATTCCTAATCCATTACTGTAATTAGTACTTAAGCGTATAAACCGAACGGGTAGTAAGACGGGTGCTAAATAAAAAAAATAAAAAAATATATATTCACTGCGTGTTACGTTGGAATATAAACACGAGCTATATAAAATATGATTTCCATATTTCCTCATTAACTGTGAAGAGTAAATGACGTAAGAGGATGCACATTGTTGGATTTGAGGTCTAGGGCAATCAAATGAATCAAACCGGAACGCCTAATTAATTAAAAAGCCAAACCTCAACATATAAATTGACACCACCTTTATTGACACCCTGAGCTAGTTTACTGATCGTCAACATGAAGTTTGCCATTGTCACTGTGTTGCTAGGTGTGGTCTTAATCTGCGTGATGGTGAGTAGAATCAGTGGTCATTGTTTATACTAAGATATAGCAGCCTTACCTTGACATATTACACTATGACCCTATCTTAGGATTAGAGGAAGGTTTATTAAAGTGGAATACGTGGAAGGACGCTAGGATCCATTATTTGAGAGATTATTTGATATATAAAATTTGTTCATGCCAAAATGTAGGTGAAAAGTGTCTACAGGTTTCTGACCAGTAAAATAATAATGGTTTATAATTAAAAAGATGTATGAAGAAGTAAAATCTGGCTCATTTTCGACAAGGTTTTGCCTGATAAGAATCACAACCATCCAGATCAAAGGAAATGGTTAGAAATATAAACCCAGCCTTCCTCTAAAAAACAAAGTCAATTTTTAATAGGGACACGACTGAAAATTTAAGATAATCTGTGATTGATTTAGTTGGTTCTATGTATCAAGTTATTTTTATGTTGTGAAGTAGCCACCACGTCTTCTCCTCAAAAGGAAGTGGGAAACAGGAAAACACTAAAGAAAGGAAGAACAAAAAGAATATAATCGTGTATATGTATACTTTATTTTCTACCACAAACCCCAAAATAAATGCTTACTTCCCTATACCCTGCCTCAAAGATTGGTTCTCGAATCTAAAAATGAAGAGACGCATTCATTAAGTTAGCTTATAATTTAATGATTCACCATTCAGTGGCTGCTCATCCATAAACCACGAAAGCACGCCGCCCTTCCACAAAGTAAAAATAAGTATTATATAATATTTTAATTTGATATTAATTTGGTATTTTAAACTTTGTTTGTAACACATGATCTTCTGAGACACTTTTCGGACTGGCACGAATTTTATCGTCCTTAAAATATTTCCCAAACCTCCAATCTTCTTTGAGAATATACCGAAGAAAAATATCCTCACTCTTTGGTATTATTTTTATTTGTGGGAATGACAGTTCTTAAGCTTCAATCCATCTAAAACAACCTAAACTTTACTAAAATGTTCTGTAGTATCATTGTTAAAAACACACATTAATTAGTCTGAGGACTGACGTGCACACCAATCTTATATTTACTTGAATCTCAAACCGTGGCAGTTTCGCATGAAACGTCGTTAAAAAATGTGCTAATTTCTTATATTAATGAATTTATTAAAAAATACTAAACCTCAAATGTGAGGTTTTTAATATTATAAGAACATGTTGATACATCTCACCTTTGATTTGGTTAGAATCGTTTATTTTGAAATAACAAACCAGTTCTTCAATAACATGGTACTTCTGGACGTCGTTCCGTTAAACGGCTTCCTGAATCACTCTTTTATTTATTGTCTTTATGGCACAGGGCTTGAATGAGTAGAGGGAGCTAGTTACTCCATCAATGTCCGACACGTTTCCTTCTCTTTTCTAGTTAAAATAAAAAGGTAACACTTTTTGAAATTATTTGTCAGTGAACAGTATTCAAATACTCTATAAGATTCTTAGAAAAGTCTATACTTACAATTTTTTAATAATAATAATTATGCTATTCTTGATATATAACTTGAGATAGAATCACCATTTTCGTGGAGAGAGAAAGAGAGAAAGAGAGAGATAGATAGATATATATATATAGAGAGAGGGAATCCATTAAGGAAAAATGCCCCTGTCTGGGTTTCTAGCATCCTCTCACATGCAAATCATACTAAATGACCCTGAAATCTAGTCCATGTGTCCACCGGTATAGGTACGAGGATTGTTAAACGGTATGGAGTAAGGATGAGGATGTTAGCTACAAGATATACATCCTCATTAGCGTGGGGAGACGATAGGGGTATCAGTGATCAATACCATATAGGACTCTCTCTCCACCCCAGTGCAGTCCACCGAGAGTCATCAGCAATACACTTGTAACGAATAGAGTTGGTGACCCATTTTGTGATTGCAGTGAGCTTACCCACCACTGTAACTGGGTAATGTTACAAATAGAGGGGCAATCAGGTTGCAACAGTCGTCTTATAAGTGCTTTTGGGACTGGGTGTGTCAGACTAAAGCCGTGTACACGGAAACCGAGTATTTGGTGTAAATTGCTAGTATATATGACTGTCAGTACACACGAATTGCGGAACAACTCATCCAAGCTTGGTAATATTCTTACACCAACTGCGGGGTAAAAAGTAAATTCATAATTACATTGTTGAAAATGGAGGTTACGTTAGGTTAGATTAGCTAAGGTTAGGTTAGGTTAGGTTAAGTTAGGTTAGGCTAGGGGCTAGAAGTTGAATGGGATCACGGGTTGCTCCACGATTCATATTCACCAGCTGGCAAGTAAACTTTATCAAAATTATTGATGCTTCCCAAGCAAACAAATACTTCAAGTAAACTTTATTCCGCAATTCGAGTGCGCCCATGACTGTGTAGTAGTTTTAGTAATGTATACAATTTGTAACTATTAAACCATTCTTGATTCTATATTTAGTGACAGCGGTGAAATTAGCAAATTCACACTAAAATGACAGAAATGTGTGTAAAACCAAATGTACACAAGGGTTCTGGTGATTAGTATGAGTGGTCATTTTAATTCCAACTAATGGTTGGAGTTATGTAGGCTTAAACTTTTTTTTTCATCAGTATGTTTTTATCTAAGTGTGTTCAGAGGCTTGTCAAATAATGAGGTAAAAGTATGGGCAACTCAAGTGGTGTGGTTAGAGTTCAAATAATGAAAGAAAGTATGAGCAACTCAAGTGGAGAGGTTAGATTACAAATAATGAGAGAAAAGTATGGGCAACTCAAGTGGAGAGGTTAGAGTTCAAATAATGAAAGAAAGTATGAGCAACTCAAGTGGAGAGGTTAGATTACAAATAATGAGAGAAAAGTATGGGCAACTCAAGTGGAGTGGTTAGAGTTCAAATAACGAGAGAAAAGTATGGACAATTCAAGTGGAGTGGTTAGAGTTCAAATAATGAGAGAAAGTATGGGCTACTCAAGTGGAGTGGTTGGAGTTCAAATAATGAGAGAAAGTATGGGCAACTCAAGTGGAGTGGTTGGAGTTCAAATAATGAGAGAAAGTATGGGCAACTCAAGTTTAGTGGTTAGAGCTCAAATTTAATCCACGGGAAAGAATATAACTTGATATATTAAAACTAGACAGAAAGATCCTTCGTGCCTCGCGCGTACCTGACTATAAATAACATAGCTGGGGACGAACTTTTGTGGAACCAGCTCTCATTACCTCTCGAGAGTGATATAGTACTTCGTGTGCGGTAACAGTGGCCTAAAATCAGGAGGCTACCGTGAGTTTAGCTCTCGTGTTGAAATATATAGGTCATTTAGAGGCAGCCTTTTGAGTGTGTCGAGTATCCGCAGATGATAAGTTATTGTAACCAATAAAAATAAGTGATGCGTGCGTTTTAGCTCAAGGCCAGTACAAAACCAGAAAAAACTATGGTCATGGTGTGGCATACAATGGATGTCGCTAACGGTGTTTGTGAATAACTGAAAAGTGTTTTATGTCCCTTTCATACAATGAAGCAATGTCATCGAGATCTAGAAATAAGGTTCTACCAATGTGCGAACTAGGATATGTTCGGGATAAGTGTAATAAGGACAAAAAATAAAATAAAGACAAGTGCGTGCCGATGTGTTCAAAAATTCAAAAGAGTGCCTTATTATAGTAGTAAGTATGGAGTCAGACTAGGTCATGTTAGTGGAGGTAAAATTGCAGGTAGAGTCTATGGATTAACTAATAGAAGCCGGAGCTGCCATTTCCCTCTTACATGAACAGGTATGGTGAAAGCGTCAGATGGCAGAATACAAACATACAACAGGTCAGTTATAAACGTGAGTGGTGATAACATGACTGTGAGTATACCTGTTAGAATAGAAAGTTATTTTGTAACATAGGAAACTAATGTCGTAAAAGGATTGACAAAGATATGCCTTATAGGCAAGGACTTCTCACAAAGAATCAAATGCAATGTTTTTGCTTTCGAGAGGAATGGTGTGTGGGTGAAGAGGAAGTGCCACTAAATAAACCACCAAGGGAACGACAGCCACGGGTAGCCGGAGGACATTGAAAGATACATTCGTGGCACCGAAAGTAGATGAGGTGGTGCGGCAGTCGGTGCGAACGTGGGAATGGGGGTATTGGAAACAATCAGCCTTCCAAAAAGCATGAAAATTTTGCGGCTCACATTTAGTATCGTCCAAAGACAAAGCTATCCCAGTGAAATAATTAACCCTCACCACCCAGCTTGTTAGCCTATATGGCTGAACAAATATAGAATCACCAATGCATATGTCACTACAGGAACGGTAGGAACTTAATATAAAATTACCCGGGTCGAAAATACATCTAGTTTAGTTGAGATGCATTCAAGTTTCTACCTACACAAAGTGCCATAGTAAAGGCCATGCTGAAAGATTTTCCTGGTGTACCTGGGGACCAAATGCCGTTGGTCGCACTAAATTAGTTTTATCACAAGATTGATATGGGTGGAAATACAATTCACCATCCACCGAGAAGAGTACCACTACACAGTAAGTAGGAAATGAGACGTGTTGTGACAGGCCTGGGTGGCGTAGTTAGCTAACTCGCTAGTTTAGTGTCGAGATAGACTGCCGAGGACTGGGAAATTGAGGTTTTAATCTCGGTCGGGTGAACTTGGGTGGTTTTACTAAATGGTTTTCCACTCTCCCTTTACGCAAATGCGGATTCACTTCCTCTAAATTAAACCTTCCCAATTTCTAAGCTGGTAGCGTAATTAGTACTTAAGTGAACAACCCGAACGGTTAGTAAGGGTGGTGCTAAACAAACAGAAGTGTTGGAAAAGAGATGAGTGAGTGTGACGTAATTCAACCCTCAACCATCCCCTGAAGCTCACCAGTTGTTATGTTGAAGAAAAAAGTTGGCACCTTTAGGTTTGCGGTAGATTACCGGTGGTTGAAATATATTACAAAGAACGATGCATATACTCTTCCTCGTATATAAAATCTATTAGACTCCTTGGGAGGTGTGAGGATATTTTACACATTCGATATAGAGAGGGATTACTGGCGGCTGAATGTCACCTCTAAGGATAGTGATATGACTGTATTTACGACAGGAAGTGGACTGTAGGAGATCAAGGTGCTTTCTTTTGAAGTTTGTAATGGTCCAAGTAAGTACCAGAGATTGATGAATCAGCTATATCTGGCCTCCAATGGGATACGCCATTGGTGTACCTGAATGACGTCATCGTGGTTTAAGGAACCTTTGGGGAGCACATAGTAGGCTCCGATAGGTGTCAGAGGTTACATGAAGCTGGCCTGAAGGTGAGACAATCGACATGTAAGCTATTTTGAAAAACTGTGAAGTTTCCGGGTCACGTTATTTCAACCAATCTGTAAATGGTTCATGAAGTGGTGGACTGCCCCGCACCTAGTGATGTCACTGAACTCAGATCGTTTCTGGGTTCGTCTTCTTATTACATACGTTATATAAAGATATTTTAAAACATCGTAGCACCACTCTACTAGCTGACACAAAAAGGAGATAGATTTATGTGGAGTGAAAAGTGTGAAAAATTCTTTTAAACAGCTGAAACAATTTTTCACGTCTGTTCCAATCCATGCTTATCCAAGTATGGGAACCATATTTGTTTTGGATACAGACGCCATTGGGACAGACATTGTTGCTGTCTTAAGTCAAATACAGGAAGTAGAAGAACCCGTAGTATCACATCTAATTCGAGCGAGAAAAAAGACGGAACGTTGCTATTGTGTAGCTAGAAGAGAGATGTTGGCTATGGTGTATTCAAGTCGTCCCTTCCAGAGCTATTTATACAGCGAGAGATTTGAACCACGCCCAGACCCCAATGTCCTTCTCTGGATACAGCAGTTTAAATAATCTGAAAAGCAGGATGACTGGTGGCTATATAAATTGGCTGAATTGATTTCGTAGAGGACCATTATCATGGGAATAGTCCCGGATATGCTAATGAACTGTCCCATTTGCCTTGTAAGCAATATGGGCGTAAAGAACTTCCGGTCTTCACTTTAATTTCAAGAGGACTCAAATTTGACACTTCACAGGCCAGACACATACATCAGATTACTACAGGACGCTGATGAATCCATCTGTCACATTGCTAAACTAAAACGGGATGACATAGATAGGCCAACTGCCGTGAATCATCCAGTAGAGGAGAGAGCTACATGAGCTTGTGGGCACAGTGGAGAAGAATAGAAGTACACTAGGGTCTTCTGTACCGTCATTGGCTGGAAGAAAATAAGCCGGACATACTTCGTCCCGTAATATCACGCAGCCTACCTACGTATAGTTTAAGATTGTTGCATGATGCAGTTACTGGTGACTACTTAGTTGCTACGAATACATTAGAGAAAATCCAACATAAGTTTCGTTGGCAGAGGATGACAGATTATATAGATCTGGGGTGTAGAGAATGTCCTGAGTGCTCAGAAGGAAGTCGCCGACCACCAATTTGAGAGCGCCTTTAGGAATCTACCTTGCAGAATTTCTCGTCCAGCGTGTAATGGCAGATATTTTTGGACACTTGTCAAAGACAGTTCAAGCAAACAAATTACATTATTGAAATAAATGACTCCTTCTTCAAATTAACTGAAGCATATACTGTGACAGATATGTAAGTTTCAACAATAGATAAGCTAAATGTGGACTAGTCAAAATGCAGGTTAGTGTGCAGTGGAACTTTATAAAGATCAAGGAGAGTAATTTATTTATTTATTTATTATTTAGCACCGCGTCTTACTACCATTCGGGTTATACGCTTAAGTACTAATTACGCTAATGGATTAGGAATTGGAAGGTTGAATAGAGAAGTGAACCCGCATTTGCGTGGAGGGAGAGTGGAAAACCATTTAGGAAAAACCACCCCAGTTCACCCGACGAGATTGAGAGTAATTTAAGTAGAGAGATATTCTAAGAGATTTGCAAACTTCTTGAGATGGAGAAAATTCCACAATTCCCTACCATCCACAGTCAGATGTTCTAGTAGAATAATAGAATTCTAATAGAATTATCTCTGTAATTCTTTCTCAGAACGCCAACAAATCTCAGGACAATTGGGACAAGGCTCTTCAACAGGTTCTACATTCATATCGGTCCAGTCATAGGTGTGAGCAGCGTGAGTGCCGTGAGTGCCATGGCTGCCCCCACTATCTATATTGTTTATGTTTAGTACTTTTGTGCGATGGTCAATCTGATCCCGCCCAATTTAACTTTATCTTGGAAGTCAACAACGTTTCTAATCTTAAACTGGTAGGGGATTCTAAATTTCTTTCTTTATATATTGATAAAACATCCGCTTCGTGATGCATTTAGTTTCTGAAGAAATATTATTGTGTCTACCCTGGGCAAAGGTTTGAGACCATATTTGGAGCCACTAAACAGGAGATGATAGAGAGGCAAACTTAAAAGGGAATTTGTCCACCGCTTCCAACGGCACATGAATCATTTAGAATGTATATTTTAACCATCTCTGAAGCTGCGGGAATCTTAAATTTCAATTTTTCACAGGAACAGGTGATTGAGATAATTTTGGATAATGTTTCCCCCCTTATCAGAAAACAATTTGTATATTTTTGTAAGCCATCTTCTTTTCTGAACTCTTTTCCTTTGCTTCAAATTTTGATGGATAATTATAAGCTGAAAGTGAATATTTAGAGGCCTGTCTGGTAAATAGTCCCAGTAAAACCTTACTTTTGCTTATGGAGAATACATCTCTCCAGAATTGCTAGGCAGGTTCCGCTAACGCCATTTGTTGCGTGCGAAAATAATAGCTGCCCTCGGTGTTGGAAGGCCACATCTTCCCCCTTTTTATGTTGTGAAATTTATCATTGAATCTAGTTATGGTTTTCCCTGTTGGATACCACTTCCAACGGTTCATTTATCTGTTCTTAATTTTTAATTTGTCTCAAAATAATTGCATAATTAAAATTGGAAGTATTGAACCTAGACTATTTGTCATGTTTATTATGGTAATTTTTGACTATTAAATGCACAAATAGTTGATTTATTAATATTGAGGGTTTATAATAGAAAATATCTTTATTTTTTAGCCTGAACTTTCCTATGATATAATCCATTGAATTATTTTTTATGGGAATTGGGGAAGTTTTTAATTTGGCTGAGTAAATTGTTCTTTGAATCCTATCCTAGAGGGGGGATTGTGGCAGATACTAGTTCCAGGACCCCATCTTTAGATGTTTTGGGAAGTATTGAGAAAGCAATTCAAGAAGTGATAGCTAAGTTTCCGGACGTCATTATTTCTCGATTAGCAAAATGTGACTTTCTTCCTATGGAGATCATTGTGGATGATAACATTCCTATTAGATGTGGGCTCTATTTCTGTGCTCTTCCCAAAATGAGGATACTTATAAATCTCATTCAATAATTCAAGAAAGGTTGTTGTTATCCGCCCTCCAAATCCCGTATGTTAATCCTGCCTTATTAATGTGGACTATCCCAAAATTAACAAAAATGTCCAGTTTGACCCCTACACCATGCCCAGAGTAGGAGTTTGCTTTCCACCACTTGGGAAGATCTATAGTGTTTAGCTCAGTTGATATAAACGCTACTTTCCTGCACTCCGTTCTTTTGGAGCAATCTTAGAAATACACTGCTTTTGTGACTCCCCAGCATTTGTATGAATTTAACTGTGCCCCAGTAAGTTGTAGCACAGGAGGTCAAGCTAAGTCAAGTCCTGGACCATGTTCTTTATCATTTAAAATATAAATGCATATTTAATTACTTGGACGATATTTACGCACACAGCGGCTCTCTGGAAAAGCATTTAGTCCATCTGAATACTGTCCTAAAACGTTCGAGAAGTGTAGGATTGACAGTGAATCCTCAAAAATCACTTTCAAAACCTATAAAAGAATACACTCTACCAAATAACCTTAAAGGAGTGATGTGATTTATTGGTATGTGAGTGTAATATTCGAGATTTATTCACTTGTTTTCGGAGATTGCAGTTCCTCTTAACGTCTTTATAAAGAAAGGTGTTGGAGTTTGTCGGGAAGGTGGGTAAGGAACAATCCCAGGCGTCTACTACTCTAAAAAAATATGCTCTTGTCCCCGGAGGTGTTGCGTATGCCTCACTTTATAATCCCATTCTGCTCCTAGTTTATGGTTCTTCTGTAAATCTGAGAGCTATACTTTTTCAAAAGGACATTGGATGGCGTTTGGCTGGTTGCGTTCGCTGCTAAGACGCTCGCCAATGCTGAAAAGATGTACAGTGCTTATGAGAAAGAATATCTGGCCTTCAGCTTTGTCGTTGAGAAGTTTGCAAATTATTTGGAGTAGCGTGAGTTTTAATTGCATACAGACAACATGGCACTAGCCTGGATGTGGCTTCAGGCTAAGCAATTAGGAAAGGTTGGAATATGGATGTGGAGTTTATAGCTTTTTGAGTTATCCACACATAACACATCAGGTAAACATAACCTCACTGCTGACGCATTATCCAGCATGACTGATGGTCACGATCCTATTAATGTGGAAGAGGCTATGCTAAATGGCATTTGTTATCCGGTCCATCCTGAGTCCTTTGTATCTATCAAGGATCATCAGGACAATGATTTCTGGTGCGTAGGAATTAGAAATAGACTTTTGAAGGTAGAGAAGGTAAGGAGGGATTTATTATATATTCAGGGAGCTCCTCATCGTTACTGATTTTAAGGTAAAAAAAGAAATTTTGTCTTTCTTATGGCTGGTCTTTCGATAATTTTAAGGATTTCCGTGATTCGGTCACTTGGGTATTTTTAAGACATTCAAAAAGATATTCAAGGAGTTATTTTGCTCCGACATGTATCGTGATGTAAAGGGGTGGGTTAGCTATTGTGAGTATTGTAAAAATGTTAAACTCACCCAGTCCAGAGTTGGGCTGAATCCAGCCCCTTTCAGGACCTTAATGAGAATATTGTGGTTGCTCTGATTATTTTTCATTGCCAGGCACAGAATAGGTGGAACCAGAAGTTAGACATCCTCAATCTGGCCTTTAATTCTGCCTATCATTACTATACAGCGCTTCCCCAGCGTCCGTACTTATAGGTAGAGAGCTCAGTTATCCTCTTATTTATATTAGGGACATATTTACATTGCTGGAGGATTCTGGTGGGCTTTCCCATGCTGAACGGCACAGGCACGCATTTTATAATCCTAGGAGGGCGCATATAAGATTTGATGCAGCGCATAGTTGTAGAAGGCTACCTATCCCTTACATCCTTGGAGACGTTGTGCAGTATAAAGGGCTCTCTCTGGTTAAGCTGCTGACAAAATCTCGGGAACTGTGGATGTCTCTGTGTAAGTCTATGTATGTTTAGTGTTAGGTGCTAATTTTATGCTTGGTATAAATAATGATTTCTTAAAGAACTCTTAGTAAGAAAAACTATTCTATAAATATACTTCACGTATTTCCTTTTGTGGGCCCGAATGGAAAATTAACTGAAATGACTTGTGTTGAAACAGCTTGACTTAAAAGATTTAAATAATAAAAATAATAAGCCTAGCTGAAAAAACTTTGTTGAGGTCTTACGAATTATTGTATTCCCGGAATGAAAAATTAACTGACTTAATATGTGCTAAAAAGGCTTGACTTAAAATATTTGAATTAAAAAATAGGCTTTGCAAATAAACCTTTGTCAAGTTGTTACGACTCATTGTATTCTCGGAATGAAATAAATTTATTGGGGTCTTACAACTTAGTGCTTCAGATGAAAGCTTTTGTGATATTGACGTATTCTGAATGAAAAACATTTGAGTTTTACTACGTATTAAATTTGAAGAAGCAAAGAAAACACTTTCGTAATTTGTCAGTCAAGAATTTATATGAAGATTCTGCTCATATGTTGAAAAGTGGTGTTATCTGATCTTACAAGTGATAAATGTGGTCCTGTATTGTTTATTGTAATTTTGTGCTGTCCTAGATATTTCAGTCGCTGTTGCCGTCCCTTTCATCCCTGATGGCGATATTGGTTGTGCCTTGAAGATCGACTCACCTCATAATCTCCCTATGATGAGCAGTGAACACCATGCCAGAGAGTGATCTGTGAAGACCCACATAAATGTGTATCAGCGAGACGATGGTGGCTGTGTTCGGGCGGCTCATGTAGAGGCAATAGGGACAGCCATTCATGAGGGTAACACGTACCCACACCAAAGAAAGTTTAATCCAGTTACAAAGCCCAACTATCCCCAGTGCCACTAGAACAAGGACTGGGACCAACCACTCACGATAGTGGAGCTTATAACGATCTTGTGTGAATACTTGTGACTGTCTGCACTTGCCAGTGTGGTATAGCTTGAAAAAGATCTTCTGTGTCCGAAGAACATCGAAATCCGTTCCCTCTCCTCTTGTTTCAATGAAAAGTTTTTGTACATTATTATTCTTAATAAAAAAATGATTTTTATATAACGAAAGGCAAACATCATTCTAGGATTGTCATCAAGAGCTTTAGATATCTCTACATCATTGTAATTTTACGATCATGACACCAAAACTGTTGTTGATGTTTGTTTTATGGCTAGTTAAATATCCGTGAGTTGAACAGATACCCTTTTCGTATGCTGAATGTTTGAGATGGTGCCGAAGATCGTTGATTCAGACCTCAAATAACAGGGATTTTATTTGTTGAGGAGCTTTTTATGTTAGTAATGTCACTACATGCTCTATGACTGAAATTTTGACTCGTATTCTAATTATTGATTTGTATTCTAGATATATTAGTTTCCCCTTTTCCTAAGCTTTTTTCATTTCCCTAGGAAATATGAAAAATGATTTAATTGACTTTTGATAGTCGACATTATAATAAAATATAAACTAATTTTTTCTGTTTAGACGACTTTTGTTCTACTAGTTTATGTTTGGGTAAATTCATAACTCTAATATTTCGAATATTCAGGAAAATTAATTTAATGAAATATGAATTTACTTTATTTTTTAGTAATGTAGCAATTGTATAAGTATAATATTATACTAGCTATGAATTTTATAAGACTTTATTTTCATTTTTAGTTAAAAATATGTTATTTTTTTATTCTGATAACTATAGTGAGAATAATAAGTTTCTTAAGATTTTTTGTTAGACTAAAATATTTGAATATAATTTTTTTTGATAATTTAAATGTAATTACTTTTCTTTATTGTTACTGATATGTTTACTACTAATAAAACATTGAAAATAAATATTCTTATTTTTGATAAATCACGAGACTGTACCGATTGTGCTAATGAGATTTCGCATTAATATAGCTTGGACGTAAGGTAAACATATGGGCTAATTACAAATTGTATTTCAAGATAACGGCTACAGAATATTTATTTTTGGCCATTTTTTGGCTCATGCTTATTGTATTTTCATTCCGAAAAACTATATGGGTCATTCCCGCTACCTTCATGTCAAGCAAAATTTCAAGTTTCCAAGCCAAAGGGTTGGGAAAATATGGTAGCGAGTGAGTCAGTGAGTCGTACATCTTTCTGCCCTCTCAAACTTCTTAAAGGATAGAATTTGAAAAAACCCTCTAAAATATCCAAGCCAATTCTAGAAAGGAACCTTTATTTTAAATTGCAAGTCTGTTGGTTCAAAAGAAACTTCAGTGAATTTTGAAAACTTTCAACCTCCTGTAAGAAATAAGTGTTACGGTATATACATAGTAGTAAAGTAAATATACTTTGTATATAGAATCTGCCGACACGAGTTGGATCAGTGATAGGATTTCTAAACATGAGAGTGTGTCATAGCCGCATTGTTAAGTATATCGGTTAGAAAAACCTTAGTCGGCACATGTCTCAAGAAATAGGGTAATAAAACGTTTTATTAAAAACAGGTCGAGGGGAAGGAGGGGGCTCTCTTCTCTGGACAGTCGTGCGGTGCGCTTGTTTTGGACCATGGGTCCGCGGCTACATGCATCCGTGACGTATAGTTCGTCAGGCTAACAACGTCTCTATGCTAGTCTAACAGGTTTGAGTCTCAGTGATGGCACTTGCCTTGTATTTCCTTATAAGAGCGTTATCCATCCCTTCGACTTCGAGGGTAACTGGATTATGTAGTTGATGTCCCGACGGCGGTGACGTCGTGGTCAGACACGCGTGGGTAGGGAAAAGGTCGGCGAGTGTGTTCCGGCAACGATAGTCGCGGTGGAACATAAGGATGTTCCGGCAACGTGAGTCGCGGCGGAACGGAAGGATGTTCCGGCAACTCTAGTCGCGGTGGAACATAAGGATGTTCCGGCAACGTGAGTCGCGGTGGAACATGAGGAAGTCCCGGTAACGTGAGAGTCGCGGTGGGAGGTATGGTGATGGTGGAGAGAGAGGGTTAAACAAATTGCTCTTTCGTAAATATAACAATTTAATAAGCTCTATAGTGTGAGTTGTGCACCCAGGTGGGCCACCACTGATTGGCCGAGGCTAACTGACCGAGGCTAACTGGTCTCGAGGCCAAGGAATCACAGTATTAAATACCCTACACTGCTGCCTGGCCTTGTCTAATGGGAGAAACAGGGGCTTCCCATTGGTGCATGCAAATTGAAGGGATAGTGCCCATCACGCGAGCCAATAGAGGCAGGAGTTCTCCAGACTCCAGACTCCAGACTCCAGACTCATAATGCATGCTCTAATGCACCCTGAAGGGGCGCACATTCCAACACGTACCGACCAATTGGTCCCACCGTGTGGTTTTCGGGGAATTTTCAGACGGGTTGTCGCATTTCGCGAAGTTAACTGAAACAAACAAACGCATATTATTGATTAATATTATTGGGGAAAAAGAAAAATTTTTGGTAACCGACTAAGAGGTTTTTTTAGAGTTACGTGCGGAGACACTACTCTATGGGGGGCTGTGTGAAAGACTCCCAAACCACGTTTGTCACTTCTCGTTTATCCGAGCAGGGCTTTGGGACGTCGGTGGCACCCTCCAGGGTCGATGACGTAATTCCCAAGCCCCTGGATAAGAGGATTAGTGTCACCGGGGAGTCTGGCGTAGAAGGACTGCGCCAGCTTCCGGAAGTGGTCCTTGATGGTAGGCATATCCAGGTCTCGGTGCAGAGTCACATTTCGAACGTACCAAGGTGCGTCCAAAATGATCCTCAGACACCTGCTCTGGAACGCCTGCATCCTCCTCATATACGTGTCCACCAGGTGGCCCCAAGCGGGACACGCATAGTCGAGGATCGGTCTGAGCAGCTGCTTGTACAGTGTCAGACCGTTCCTAGTAGACAGGGTGCTACGCCTGTTAAGCAGTGGGCCTAGGATTCCCAGCCTTTGCTTCGCCTTGGTCAGTCTCTCGGTGCAGTGAAGTCACCAGGTCAGTTTGGGGTCCAGCGTAAGTCCCAAGTACTTAGCACTGTCCGCCCATCTGATCTGTTCTCAGAACAGCCGGAGTGGGGCCGGCCTGTAGAACTTTCTTTTCCATGTGAAGAGCACTGCTGTACTCTTCTCCACGTTAATACTCGTTCTCCAGGTAGTCAGCCATACCTCCAACTGCGTCAGGTGTGTCTGGAGTCGCTTCTCCACCAGCTACCCTCGCCACGACTCCGCTACTAGAGCCGTGTCGTCCGCATACAGTGCTAACTTGGTGTCTGGGGATTTCGGAATGTCGTTCACATACAGATTGAAGAGCACCGGGCCCACGAGGGAACCCTGCGGCACTCCAGCCCGGATGCTTCTGACCTGGGATGTGGCGTTCCCAAAGGTAGTGGAGAAGGTCCGGTTGGATAGATAAGATTGAACAATCTTAACTAGGTAGAAGGGAAGGTTCAAGGAGAGGAGTTTGAAAAGGAGACCTTCGTGCCAAACACGGTCGAAGGCCTTTGCCACGTCGAGAAAGACAGCACCAGTCAGCCTGTTGATGTTGAAGTTCCTCGTGACCTGCTCCACGAGCTGAACAAGTTGATGAGACGTAGCGTGTCCCGACCGAAAGCCGAACTGCTCGTCCACCAAGATCCCCGCCTCGCGAACATGTCGGGTCAGTCTCGTCAGTAGAAGTCTCTCGAACAACTTGCCCAAACAGTCGAACAAGCTGATCGGTCGGTAAGACGAAGTTTGGGCCGGGTCCTTACCCGGTTTATGGAAGCAGAGGACGTTGGCGTGCTTCCAGAGCTCGGGGAAGTGACTCAGGAGCAGAACGGCGTTGAATAAATCCACGAGGAAGTTAGTCGCCTCTAAGGGCAGCTTTCTGAGGACCGTGTTATTGATGCCGTCGCATCCGGGGGCCTTGTTTAATCTTAGAGCGGCTAACGCCCGGGACATTTCTGCCGCCTCCGTGGGTTCAGGTTCATCCAAGGGTCTGTACGAGACCGCTGCGATGACCTGAGCCACGTGCCCAATGTGCACCGGGTCTGACGGGTCGTCAGTCGGTACAAATTGCGCCTCAAAGTGTTCAGCGAGAGCATCGGCCTTCTCCTGGTCGGAGTTGGCCACCCCGTTGCGACCTACAATAGGCGGCCTTGGTGCGGGAACCCGCATCAAGTTCCTCGTCATGCGCCACAGGGACCTGTCCTGTATGCACAAGCTCTCAATCTTGTCCTCCCAGACACTGTTCCGGTATTCTTTGACCATCTTGCTAACCACATGGGCTTTGTGGCTCCAGTTGGCCTTGTCTACCGGGTCCCTCGAGGTTTGCCAAGCCTTCTTCAGCCGATTTTTCTCCCGGACGTGCCTGAGGATAGAATCGGGCAAAGAAGCCCGTGGCGCCCTCTTAGGACGGTGCCTCGGCGTCGAAGCTTCGAGCGACCCCTTGATGGCGGAAGTTATGAAAGCCGCACCGCGATTGATTTCTGCTGTTGTTCGAAAGGTAGGAGTGGGTCCCAACCTCTCTCTCAACACATTCGTGAACCTGTCCCAGTTAGTGCGCTTAAGGTCAGGTTTTTCGGGGGGGGGGGGTCTATGAAGGACACTGCGCGTCTCAAGTTCACAAGAACGGGGTCGTGATCCGAATCTAGCTCAGCTAGAGACTTCAACACCAACCGCCTTCTGATCCCTCTGGAGACAACGAAGTCGAGGACGTCCGGGAAACAAATGGGATTGAGAGGGATGTTGGTAGGGGTCGGAGGACCGGAAGCCACCAAGCCGTGTAGATCTATGACGTCGCGGAGCAATCTGCCGCGAGCGCACATAATCCTAGAGCCCCATGAAGGGTGCTTAGCGTTGAAGTCACCACCGATTAAAACAGGCGTGGTACCTCGAAACAGCACCTCCATGTCGGCCCTCGTGGCCTGGTTGAACCGGCAGTAGGGAGGGAAGTAGATGGAGATAAGACGCACTGGACCGGTAGAGGTCACCAGTTGGATAGCCGTTGCTTCTATGTGTTGGAGGGGAGGAAGAGAGACGACGTGATGGTCAAGGCCCCTTCGGACCAGGACCGCTGTCCCACCCCTTCCCACCTCCCCCGCTCGGTCGCTCCGATGGCAGATGAACTCCGCCAACGAGAACCTCACTGCGGAGCGAGAGTGGGTTTCTCCCAATAGCATTACGTCGACGCGATGCTTTGCCAGGAAACTTTCCAGCTCAGCCTTCTTCCTCGCGACTCCGTTGGCGTTCCAGAGTGCGACCCTGAGCTCCTTCAGCACTGGGGGTCCTCTATTCGGGTGCGCTGCCATGGGAGACTAGGTAGAGGATGATATGCTCCATGACCAGGTGGCCACGGTTACTCCTCGGAGACTCCTGGACCTTCCTCAAGAAACTCGATGAAAAGTCCCAAGGATCCAGTCCCGGAATCTCCTTGAGAAGCTCAATACAAATTTTGAGCTTTGTAGCATCATCCTCAGGGGTAGGGTTGGGTGTGGGGGTGGCAAGGTTGACGGGGGTTGGAGTGGGGAGTGGTAGGTAGGGGTTGGAAGGATGAAGGGGCTTGGGGAGGGTGGTGCGGGGTGCGGGGGTGGGTCGAGAAGGGATTGGGAGAGGAGCGGTCTTGGACGGGTCCTCAACCGAAAGAGATGAACCGGATGCAACCGGTTCAGGTAGAGTGGCTTTGGCAGGTGCCTCGGCCTGGGATGGAGGGGTTGGTCTCCCTGACAGCGCACTGGCGAAAGATTGCACCAGTGGCTTTGGTTTTGGAGCTGGAGTCACGGTCACCTTCCGTACCGCAACGTGCCCCCAGGGCTTCTGGCCTTCGCTTAGGCCATCCGTCCTCCCTTCGTGAGCCCTGGAGGCCGGTACTGTCCCTGCCGCCCGCAAGGACTTGTACGTGGGACATCCACGCCACGCCGAGGAGTGAGCTCCTGAGCAGTGCAGGCACTTCGGAGGAGATCGTCTCTCCTCCGGGCACCCGCCCCTCTCGTGGTCACCACCACAGAACCCACACCTAGGGTTAGCGCGGCAATCCCTCCACACATGCCCAACCCGGAAGCAGTTCTTGCACTGCACCGGACCTCCGGGAGACTTGTACTTCTCCACCTTGACGCGGAGCCCGCACATGACTGATATGGAGTACAGCCTTGAGGTTTGCTCCCCGGGAGTCAGAGAGACAACGAAGTTCGGCAACTGTTGCCTTTCTCCGGTCCTCTGGTCCCGTTTCCACTGGGAGAGCATCTGGGATACAGATTTCACGGGGAAACCCATCTCTGCCAGCTCTTCCTGGATGTCGTCAGGGCTTGTCCGAGTCAGGAGTCCCTTCACCACGACCCTGACCAGTCGCTCCCGTCCCAGCTCGTAGGACCAATGCTGGATCCCCAAGCTCGGCAAGAACTTCTGGAGGGCGCGGTAATCTTCCTCCAACCCACACTGGAGGCGCACTCGATCTCCCAGCTGCCTGACTGCCTCCACAGGCTCCCGAACCTTGGTTCGAATGGCCCTCGCCACCTTGGAGTAGTCCTCCACATCACACAAGATGATGGGAGAGATCTTCTCCTTGGCTTTGGGAGCTGGCCCAGAACCACTAGTACCAGGCTGAGGCGAGGCACGGCTTGCGTTCTTACCCTTAGGTTTCCGCCGCTTCTCACCTTTGGTCAGCGCTGGCGAACCCTGGCCCAGGCCACCTCCATCTTCGCTCTCATCACCAGAGCTACCGCCTAAATGGTTAGGGTTGCCCCCCGGTAGCTTCCTGGTGTTGCCGGCCTTACCCCTTCGGCGGGGTCTTACGGTCTGAAACCCTTCATACTCATTATCCGAACCCTGGCTCGACTCGCCTCGCATCAACGGGAGGTCTGATCCTGAAGATAGTCCCTCCACGTCCACGGACTCGCTCGAGCTGTCAACACGCGGGAAGCGTGTGACCCTGTCTTCAGAATCTGAAGAGAACTCAGCCGGGCGTTATTTTACCTGCCGACACCCCTTGGCGGGAGGTGTCGGAGTTGACGCGGGCTTGTGAGGCCCTTGCGTTAACGCGTGCGTCAGCGCCGCTTGCCGCGGTCTTTACCGGCGACAGATGGCTTGGCTCCCCCTGGTCAGGGCTTCCGTTGGCACCGTTAGGTTTCCACCCATCGTGCTGGCGGGAGCTTTCGCCGTCCATCCCGGTTTGCGGGCTGGTGGCCCTGAAATGGGCCTCCAGTACTTCTTGGCTGCCAGCAGCACATTCACCTCCTGTAGTCGGAGGGGCCCCGCTGGACACGCCCGCATCGGCATTGCTGTCGAAGCTTTACTGGTGGCCGGCGCTGGTCAACGGGCCTAGACCCGAGGACGCATCGCCGGATGCCCCGGTGGTTCCACCAGCGGCACGCAGCCCTCCTGAAGTCGGAGGGGCTTCGCTGGCTTCCCCTTGGCCATCTGCGCCCACCTTACCGGTACTTTGTGAGGTCACGCTGGCCGACGTGTTGGCCCTAGAAAGGGCCGAATCGTCACCGACCGGTGACTCTAGCTGGGCTCGGTCAGCGGCACTCTCACCTCCGGTAGTTGGAGGGGCCCCGCTGCCTGCACCCGGTGGGCTGGTAATGCCAGCCGTGTTGGCCCTAGAAAGGGCCGATGCCTTGTTGGCCCTAGAAAGGGCCGATGCCTTGTTGGCCCTAGAAAGGGCCGATGCCTTGTTGGCCCTAGAAAGGGCCAATTCGTCCTCCGAGGGAGACTCTTGCTTGCCTCGGCCAGTGGCACGCACGACTCCGGGAGTTGGAGTGGCCCCGCTGACTTCGGCCTCACCTGCAGGCTTGTTGCCCCTCGAGAGGGCAGCTGCCGCTAAAGCCTCGGCCTTCAGGCTCGTGGCGGACCACTTGCCACCCGGCGTTAGCTCCTTCCTGACCAGAGGGGCCTTCAGTACCCGCGAGCGGAAACCTTCGACCCCCCATGCCTGGACGGGTAGCACAAGCCTGCTACTGGCGGCGGTTCCCCCGACGCTCGCCGCCAGCTTCCTCCGACTCGGGGCCGGTCGCTTCCCGGGCCCGGGATTCTTCTTCGCCTCATCCGGCGGTCTTCTCCCGACCCCGACGCCGACTCCTTTCTTCACCTTCGCAGAGGGCTCCATCGCAGACGTTGAAACAGCAAACCGCTACAGACGCTCGAACAAGCCAGGAACACGTAAGGGAGGCAGAACGATACCTAGCACTCCAATGGGAGTTCTCCAGACTCCAGACTCATAAACCATGCTCTAATGCACCCTGAAGGGGTGCACGGGAGCAAATTCCAACTCGTACCGACCAATTGGTCCCACCGTGTGGTTTTCGGGAAATTCTCAGACGGGTTGTCGCATTTCGCGAAGTTAACTGAAACAAACAAACGCATATTATTGATTAATATTATTGGGGAAAAAGAAAAATTTTTGGTAACCGACTAAGAGGTTTTTAGAGTTACGTGCGGAGACACTACTCTATGGGGGCTGTGTGAGAGACTCCCAAACCACGTTTGTCACTTCTCGCTTATCCGAGCAGGGCTTTGGGACGTCGGTGGCACCCTCCAGGGTCGATGACGTAATTCCCAAGCCCCTGGATAAGAGGATTAGTGTCACCGGGGAGTCTGGCGTAGAAGGACTGCGCCAGCTTCCGGAAGTGGTCCTTGATGGTAGGCATATCCAGGTCTCGGTGCAGATTCAAATTCCGAACGTACCAAGGTGCGTCCACAATGATCCTCAGACACTTGCTCTGGAACGCCTGCATCCTCCTCATATACGTGTCCGCCAGGTGGCCCCAAGCGGGACACGCATAGTCGAGGATCGGTCTGAGCAGCTGCTTGTACAGTGTCAGACCGTTCCTTGTGGACAGGGCGCTACGCCTGTTAAGCAGTGGGCCTAGGATTCCCAGCCTTTGCTTCACCTTAGTCAGTCTCTCGGTGCAGTGAAGTCGCCAGGTCAGCTTGGTGTCCAGCGTAAGTCCCAAGTACTTAGCACTGTCCGCCCATCTGATCTGTTCTCAGAACAGCCGGAGTGGGGCCGGCCTGTAGAACTTTTTTTTCCATGTGAAGAGCACTGCTGTACTCTTCTCCACGTTAATACTCGTTCTCCAGGTAGTCAGCCACCCCTCCAACTGCGTCAGGTGCGTCTGGAGTCGCCTCTCCACCAGCTGCCCTCGCCACGACTCCGCTATTAGAGCCGTGTCGTCCGCATACAGTGCTAACTTGGTATCTGGGGATTTCGGAATGTCGTTCACATACAGACTGAAGAGCACCGGGCCCACGAGGGAACCCTGCGGCACTCCAGCCCGGATGCTTCTGACCTGGGATGTGGCGTTCCCAAAGGTAGTGGAGAAGGTCCGGTTGGATAGATAAGATTGAACAATCTTAACTAGGTAGAAGGGAAGGTTCAAGGAGAGGAGTTTGAAAAGGAGACCTTCGTTCCAAACACGGTCGAAGGCCTTTGCCACGTCGAGAAAGACAGCACCAGTCAGCCTGTTGATGTTGAAGTTCCTCGTGACCTGCTCCACGAGCCGAACAAGTTGATGATACTTAGCGTGTCCCGCCCGAAAGCCGAACTGCTCGTCCACCAAGATCCCCGCCTCGCGAACATGTCGGGTCAGTCTCGTCAGTATAAGTATCTCGAACAACTTGCCCAAACAGTCGTGCAAGCTGATCGGTCGGTAAGACGAAGTAAGGGCCGGGTCCTTACCTGGTTTATGGAAGCAGAGGACGTTGGCGTGCTTCCAGAGCTCGAGGAAGTGACTCAGGAGCAGGCCGGCGTTGAATAACTCCACGAGGAAGTTAATCGCCTCCAAGGGCAGCTTTCTGAGGACCGCGTTATTGATGCCGTCGCGTCCGGGGGCCTTGTTTAATCTTAGAGCGGCTAACGCCCGGGACATTTCTGCCGCCTCCGTGGGTTCAGGTTCATCCAAGGGTCTGTACGAGACCACTGCGATGACCTGAGCCACGTGCCCAATGTGCACTGGGTCTGACGGGTCGTCAGTCGGTACAAATTGCGCCTCAAAGTGTTCAGCGAGAGCATCGGCCTTCTCCTGGTCGGAGTTGGCCACCCCGTTGCGACCTACAATAGGCGGCCTTGGTGCGGGAACCCGCATCAAGTTCCTCGTCATGCGCCACAGGGACCTGTCCTGTACGCACAAGCTCTCAATCTTGTCCTCCCAGACACTGTTCCGGTATTCTTTGACCATCTCGCGAACCGCATGGACTTTGCGGCTCCAGTTGGCCTTGTCTACCGGGTCCCTCGAGGTTTGCCAAGCCTTCCTCAGCCGATTTTTCTCCCGGACGTGCCTGAGGATAGAATCGGGCAAAGAAGCCCGTGGCGCCCTCTTAGGACGGTGCCTCGGTGTCGAAGCTTTGAGCGACCCCTTGATGGCGGAAGTTATGAACTCCGCACCGCGATCGATTTCTGCTGTTGTTCGAAAGGTAGGAATGGGTCCCAACCTCTCTCTCAACACATTCGTGAACTTGTCCCAGTTAGTGCGCTAAAGGTCAGGTTTTTCGGGGGGGTCTATGAAGGACACCGCGCGTCCCAAGTTGGGAGTTCTCTCTGGCGCTGTGTATAGAGGTGCACTCGTCACGGACTTCTTCGAAGACATGGACTGTGGAGCGGTCCAGGCAGTATAGAGGTTGGGTGGCGCGGCCTGTGCAAGTGCGGAGGAAAGAGACAATGGGCTGACTCAACAGTGAGGGACAACAAGAGTACAAGACGAACTTGTGTGTGAACCGCTGTTGAGGAACGACTACTAGTTGTTCGGTTAATCGGTTGGGGCAGTATCCAGTTATGTCAAACGAACGGAGTCAAAATCCAACTCGATGACGTGAATCCTTCATCTCTGTTCTTCGAACTCTGTATTTTAAGATATCACATGTAGTTTTTGTAACATAAACACCAGCTTTACAAGGTCCACCAACGTCTATGTCCTTCCACAAGTACCCTGACACAAACCCTGTAAGTTACATATAAGGTAGAGGCAACCCACGACCGTTACACTCCTTTTGCACCCCTAAGATGTAAAATTTCTCAAAACCCCATCTAATCTATTGATACTTCCCGCCAAATTTCAAGTTTATATGCCTAGTAGTTGGGGAGATAGGATGATGAGTTTGTGTGTGTGTGTGAGTGAGTGGTTCTTGCCTTTTATTATAAATACTATCATGAAATACCCGGCTTTTTCTGAGAGAATAATTTAAGGTAAAAATAGTAAAAAGTTTATATAAAGGGTGAAATGGGTAAAAAGTAACACTAATCAAATTAAAAAAGTAAGTAAAAAGGGTAAAAAGCGTAAAAAAATATTAAACAGCTGAAAATGGTAGGAACGACAATGTGGGTAAAAAGGGTTATAAAAAGTTAGGAAGGGCCAAATATGGTAAAGAGTAAATATATTCAATTTTTTAAGTATTTTCTACCATTAGAAAGTATCCTCTTTTACCCCGCTAACAATTTTGCCCTTTTAAACCTTTTAACCCTTTTCAATCTTTTTCAACGTTTTGATTCATTTAGATTGTTTTACCTTTTCAACCTTTTGGCACTTATTAACCTTTTTATTTATTTCCTTTTAATAATTTTTTCACCTTTTGTTCTTTTTTGCTTTTTTCTACCAAATTTCCCCCAATAAACCCTTTTACTTTTTATACATCTTAGACCTTTTTTTATCTTTACCCTTTTTATTCATTTTTTTTCAAATAAAACTTGATTAGATTTACTTTTTACACTTTTTTCCCTTTTTACGCCTTTTTTACATGAAGTATCCAGCCTTGACCGGGAGAAATATTTTATGATAACAGATTTAAAAAAAAGTCAAAAAGTATCAAACTAATGTTATTATTTTTTAATAAAAGGGAAATTCATAAGACAAAAGGATTAAAAGTGTAAAAGTGTACTAAGGGGAAAATGTGAAAATGATAAATAGGGCAAAAAGCAAATCAATTAAAAACTAGTGATATAAACCACACAGTAAAAAAGTGTTCTATAATAGTGGTAGCAATTAGGAGCTCTTCCATTTCCCGAACTTAGCTTTTTAAATTAGAAATGTTCAAACGTCATTCGGCTCTCCCGGAATTTCTATGTACTTACATGTCGAACTTATATTTTATATCACATTGAACCTACCCAAAAGGAGCCGGGGTCAAATTATGAATAAAGGTACAAGTACATGGCATACAATATTTTATTTTATTTACAATATGTTGCATATAAAAAATGAAACCCTTAAGTGGGTGTCGTGGTGTGCTCTCTAATCAAAGTACTAGAGAAAATATGTTTTGATGAGCTTCATATCTGGCCTGTTACAATGAGCCTTAAGGAGAGTACACAAGTTAATAGAGCTTTATGAGGTATGATTAGCATACATGCAATAAGCAGGATGAGCCGGTCAACTTAGAGTAAACAATCTACAACAAGATTAACTAGAGTACGAGGATGGATTCGAAAGTTATAAACAGGCTGTCATTAGTGAGGTCGTTTAGCTAAATGCAATATAAGGCAAGATAGAATGTTGTTAGTGACAGGAGGTAAATTCATCATCCCATTAATACAAATGGTAGCTCATATATCTCAAGATCTTCCATATAACAATATATTCTTGAAACTTGGCGATTACCCTCTCATAGCTAGTTCCCACTTCATTACTGTTAACAAACTGCGTGAACGTCAAGACCACCGGTAGGTGCTGCAAGAGATATCCCTTACACTTTGGATAGAGATGTCCTAATTAGGACAACATTAAAATAATCATAAGTACACAAAAATATCCCCCTTATCAAAACTTGTAAGAAAGGCATACATTAGAACACTGTCGTGTTGTTTCGCACCAACTTAAGGAACCCGTCTAAGCAGTATAGAAAGCAATCAAATGTTAGAGTGCAAGAGGCCAAGCAAAGACATGTCCGGCAAACAATTAACATAGAGAAAGTATCATAACAAAGAGAACATTATACTATTTACAGGGGGAAAATACCTAATTAGACCATAAACTGCTAATAGCGAACTCCTATTTTCCTGGAGTTGACGTTCCCCAGTTATAGGAGACAGAAAGTCCCATCTAAACTAACAGAACAACTAGAGAGTGACTAGGCATAGCATTCAATAAACCATAACAACAATAAGTATTTAAGCGAAAAGCAAGTAATAGTAAACCGTTAGAAGGGAACCCAAGAGAGGTAAACAGTGTCTACACATTGCACTGTCAAATATATATATATATAATATATAAATTTAAAAGCTCTAGCCAACTCATTAAACGGAGCTACGCCAACCTGGTACAACTATTCTTACACGGTATACAATGCCACAATAAACTAGTTTTGTTCTGAAGGAACCAAATGCCCTGTAAGCTAGGAATAGGCATACCTAGTCAAATTGAACTAATGAATATTAATTAAATCTTAACCTCATACATGTATAGAGCGGAGTCGCTAAGCGATGGATTACTACATATTAATATATAAACATCTTGACTAAGGTAAACAAATCGTACTTAATACGACTGCTGAAAATAAAATTATGATCCTGAAAGGGATGGTAATTGTAGCGTGCTAAATAGAACTGATTATCTCCCTAGCTGGGTAGACTGACCGCTTTGGTACTCAGAAAATGTCCTTATAGTGGCTGGGGCTAGCTGGAGCTGATCGTAGCCACAGCGGGGTTGGACGCCGTGGCATTCCGGGCAGTTATCTCTTGTAGCTAGTAGATTAGACGAAGAAAGAAAACGTTATCAACATGTTCAGCCGAGGAGAATTAATAATGTTTTGTGTCTATTTTAGATGATACATAGCCTATTTCGCAGATGTTAATCTCTTAACTTTAATTTTATAATTTGATTTTTTAACTTACTTGAACAAACTTTGTTTTGTCCAACATACTTTGTCATCTGTAAGTTACACAATAATCTTTTAAGTCCAATTTGATCCGTAGTTCTTACAGAGTCGGTACTTACTTTGTGCGAAGCAGAAACAATTAATAGTGTGGGCTAATTTCAATTAGCCCGGCACAACACCAAATATAGTTTTTTATATTAGTTTTAGGAATCTTCCCCATTTGCTTGGTTATGAAATTCAAGGATCAGATCTTAATGGTTGACCGTGGGGGCTCTTATACCCACCTGAAAAATTTAAATATTCTACGACACTGGAAAGTAATTTATCACTTTAGTTTTGAGAATTCCTAAAAACCCATTTCACCATAGATATAAATATTTAAAATGTATTGTGCTATTGAAATAATCCCTCTACATTCCTGGAAGATTTAATCAGACCCACAGAAAAAAGGTTTTTTCTAACCTGAACCTCTTTCTCCCTCGCCACTATTTTTTTATATTTAAAATCTTAGGACTTTTATGTTTATTTAGAGTGCTCTTTATAAAGTCTTGCCACTTTAAAATTTTATACCACACAGGAAAATAGTTTGGAAATTGTAATACCTTCTTTCACGCTTTCCATTATAAACAACTTTTACATAGAATTTTCGAATTTTAATATGAATTAGGTTATCTGTAATTGTCCTACCTGCCTGCCAAACTAAATTCTCTACCAAACCTGAAAGGTTTTTTTTTTTCTTATAAGGATATCTTTCTGCTCCTTCCCACCCTCCCCTTATTTACCAACGTTCCAATTTAAAATTTACCATTTTCAGCTATTAATCTTTGTTTGGAGTGGTATTTTTACCTGCCTGGCAAGTTTTATATTCTTACCACACTGGCAAGTGGCTATTTACTATTATATTTTGAAATTTTGAAATTTTGAGCCCCCAATTCCTTTTTTCCAATTCACTCTTAGAAATTAAAAATTAATTTTTTTATTGGGATATCTGGAATTGTCTTTTTACCTCTATGACAAATTTTAATTTTCTAACTCATTCAAAAAGTTTTTTCAAATTGTAGTTACCCCATTTCCTTGAGCTAAATTTTGAAATTTCCCGAATTTAGGCTTTTCTCGATATATGGGACAACCCCGCTACCTTCCTGCCAAGCAAAATATCAAGTTTATAGGACCAGTGATTTGGGAAATAGGGTGATGAGGGAGTGCGTGAGTGATTGACCTCTTATTATATATATATATATATATATATATATATATATATATACACACACACACACACATAGGGTGTTCATAATCTCATAGCCATAACTCATAACTATACATATAGCTTGTTTGAACCAAAAGTAATACAAAATCCCCGTACACTTGCATCCGTAAGCCTATGCTAATACCATTAAATTGTTTTCTAAGTTTCGGCGTATAGCGCCGGGAGAGCAAAGCTGTCAAGCATACGTGTAAAACAAGTCGCATAGGAGCTAGGCACACGGCACTGCGCATGCAATATGGCAAGCAATTTCTGTGATGTAGGACCGTTAATGATGACCCTCAGAACGTATTAGAATTTTTAGATGGAATGATGTGTTGTTTATTATTAATTGTGGTATGTTCTGTTGCCGTGCTACGAGATGTTGGGGTGTATAGTGCCGTGCACCTAACTCCTATGCAACCTGTTGTACACGCATGCTTGAATAGCTGTGCTATCCCGGTGCTGTACGCCAAAACTTTGGACATAGTTTAATGGTATTGGACTTTTCGGTGTAAGTGTATAGGGATTTTGTATTACTTTAGGTTCAAACAAACTGTATGTGCAATTTGGGCTATGAGTTTACGAACACCCTGTATACATATAGATCAAAGTGATAGCTGCAGATTATATAACATGTATTCAAATCTGAAAGTATATCCATTTACTTTTTCTAGCTGTAAGTTAATTCACATTTTAAGAAAAATAAACTATTATTTAATAATCATGGGTCTACTTTAATGGGTTAGGAATCCATATAATCAAACTTTAGAGTGGTAGAAAGAGGGTTATCTAACTAACTACCCATCTACCAATATTGGTGTGGTCCTGATAAGTTGAACAATATATTCCAAAATAATGTTAAACTATAATTATAATATCTCGTTCCTATTTTCAGGCAGAGCATACATGCACCTTAGATAAAATGGACAAAGAGATGAGTGGATACGTCGAAAAGTGCGAAACCAAGAACAACGTGAAGAGAGGTTCGTTGACGATTGCAAGATACGTTAACTAGAGGGAGTAAGGGAGCTAACAACAGAGTGTGTTCATGGGAACTCAAATACACAATTTTACTGAAAGGAGATTAAGGGGAAATAGGAACAAAGTCTGTATATGTAGAGTTCAAACATGCAAATTGATTGAAAGGAGATTAAGGGGGACTAGAACAAAGTCTGTGTATGGAGAGGTCAAACACACAAATTGATTGAAAGGAGATTAAGGGGACTAGGAACAAAGTCTGTGTATGGAGAGGTCAAACACAAATTGACTGAAAGGAGATTAAGGGGAACTAGGAACAAAAATCTGTGTATGGAGATGCCTAGAGTTATATATGAGCGCTTTATCTAAAGTTTTCGAGTCCATGGCTAGATTCCTGTTTATTAATTTCTATATATTAATAGTGACAAAGATATTACGGGAACTTCTTCAGGGGTGGGTGATGGATTCAAATTTTTTATGGACCTGTCTTTGGAGTGTGTTTTTAATACTAGCCCCGTTTTCAATTTAAACAATAAACTTAATGTATGATAAATCAATATTTAAAAAAAATAATCATATTACCACATTTTTTACTAAACGTTTCCTTAGACATACCTTTGATAACTCTATGTTCAAACACATCGAGTATATTAGTTCATGCAAGAATTACCTTGTTTTGTTAAACACTGTATTATAATCGTAATGCTACATTTACTGTTTGTTTTCAGAGGACTGCATGAAACAGGTGAAGGAGAGCAAAGGAAAGAAACTCAAGTTGTCTGGAGGCTGTGAGGTACAATATTATTATTATTATTTATATGATACAAGGGATTTAAGCTCCACTTATCTGTCATTGGAGTTTTATTGCAGAGCTTACAAGTATACTCCCTATTCCAGGCTATAATATGTAAACATTTATGAATTCTTCTCAAACTATGGATCCATTGGATGCATCTTGGTGCGGTAGCCAAAAGCTTCATTTATAAAACAACGGTATTGAGACTAATAAAATCATTTTACCGGATTAAAAAAATATATTTTAAATCAAAGAAAGTTCACTGGTCTCAACTGCACCGTTGGTAAATGCACTAAACCACGGATGACACTGAACTGAGTCCCAAGCCACTTGTTTGCCTTTTCAGTTATTTAAATTTGGTCCGGATTGTTTTGAACAGTTGTTTGAATTGAGTCCATGTTAAATGTCTAGCCTTACCTGACCTAGCCTTACCTGACCTAGTCTAACTGAACATAACAAATTTCAAACAAAGATGTGAAACACTGTAAGAAGACCGAGGAAATAATTTTTTTAGAGCGAACAGATGATGCTTGGTAAAAATTGAGCTGTGTGCAGATATTTGAAGTCCGTCTCCTTCAAGTTCCTGCCAACAACCTTCTTGGGACTCAACTATGACAACCAAGACATGAAAGTGGGACTAAACTCAATGTTTGAGACTCAATACTATATTTCCCGAAACAACATTTTGATAGGATTTATTTTGTTAAAATCTAAGAGGATTCATCACCTCTTCAAAAAACCTTAAATACCGGAATTTACGTGTTAATAGCTGGGAAACTAATTCATGTAGCTGGGCTAAAATGTAAAGTTGTTAATGATAGCCGGGGTCTTAATAATGGCCGGGATGACTTAATTGTAGACAAGACATAGATATTAAGATAATATTTAATGGAAATCACACACCCCCTTCCAGTTATCCAACTCCCCTGACTTCAACTCCGGCTGAGCTTTCCTAGCAATTCTCTCACAATGTCATTCAACTTGAAGAGTGATCCTTACTCCCATTTTTTGTGGCTGTAACTTTAAAAATATCCGGTTCTCTAATAATTGTGGCTAGGGAAGCAATTCAAGTCGTTCTCCTTTAATGCTATAACTAAATGAAGCTAAATAATTTTAAAATTATTTGAACGTGCGCTGTATACCAAACAATGTCTTTATAGAAACAAAACAAAAAGTAACTATAAATAATGTTTAAAAAGACAATGATCCAGCATCCAAACGGAAAAATCTCCCGCAGTGTCCCATTCCTTGTATCAATAATAGTATTTAAAAAACTATATGTATTGTTTATAATCCTTGTAATACACCGAGTTTATTTTTTTATGTCATTTAATTCTTCCAGATAGCAAGTAAAAATTAAAGTGATTTATATATTATTTGAATATAATTATAAGTTAGTTTAGCGTATTTTCTTACGAATTTGTAATTAATATAAGTAAATGTTCCTACCTTGGGGTGGAAAAGAAAGTTGATTCACGCTTAAATAAGCCTCAAAGTAATCTTCCGAAGTGCCATCAAAACCCTCAACCCCCCCCCCCCCCCCCGTTCATCTACAACTACCCAATCCACCCCACACCTGTAACAGCCATTAGACAGCATTAATTGGCAACTCGTTGAGACTAGATTCTTCTCGAGGTTAACAGCGGTACCATTTGACAAGTGTAAGAAGGGCATAGAAGAATTAAATTTGCTACAAGGGGTGGATAATTTCATTAGATGAAGTGAAAAAAAGAAAAAAAAATTGATGCAAGAGGCATTATTGTCAGTTTTATTTCTCTTTAGGAGTGGTATTTAATGTTTAAATAGTAGGTAAATAAAATTTTAATATCTATGAATCAATCTCACAACATATTGATTGATTCGCTACTTACTAAATTTTAAAATGAGTTTCAAAAAATAAAACTGTTGCTATTTATTTCCCTCAACCTTCTGGCATAAGGTTGGGGGTACTTAGTCTTATAGACTACCCTGATGCTATTCCCTTGTCACTGTGAAGTAGCTCAGACCTGAAGCCGTAATTGTATAGAGATTAGACATCTCATGTTTGCCTGTAACCAGCTGACATCTCATGTCTGCCTGTAACCAGCTGACATCTCATGTTTGCCTGTAACCAGCTGACAATTCATGTCTGCCTGTAACCAACTGACATCTCATGTTTGCCTGTAACCAACTGACATCTCATGTTTGCCTGTAACCAGCTGACAACTCATGTTTGCCTGTAACCAACTGACATCTCATGTTTGCCTGTAACCAGCTGACATCTCATGTCTGCCTGTAACCAGCTGACATCTCATGTTTGCCTGTAACCAACTGACATCTCATGTTTGCCTGTAACCAGCTGACAATTCATGTTTGCCTACAACCAGCTGACATATCATGTTTGCCTGTAACCAACTGACATCTCATGTTTGCCTGTAACCAGCTGACAACTCATGTCTGCCTGTAACCAACTGACATCTCATGTTTGCCTGTAACCAACTGACATCTCATGTTTGCCTGTAACCAGCTGACATCTCATGTCTGCCTGTAACCAGCTGACATCTCATGTTTGCCTGTAACCAGCTGACAATTCATGTTTGCCTACAACCAGCTGACATATCATGTTTGCCTGTCACCAACTGACATCTCATGTTTGCCTGTAACCAACTGACATCTCATGTTTGCCTGTAACCAGCTGACAACTCATGTCTGCCTGTAACCAACTGACATCTCATGTTTGCCTGTAACCAACTGACATCTCATGTTTGCCTGTAACCAGCTGACAACTCATGTCTGCCTGTAACCAACTGACATCTCATGTTTGCCTGTAACCAACTGACATCTCATGTTTGCCTGTAACCAACTGACATCTCATGTATGCCTGTAACCAACTGACATCTCATGTTTGCCTGTAACCAGCTGACAATTCATGTTTGCCTACAACCAGCTGACATATCATGTTTGCCTGTAACCAACTGACATCTCATGTTTGCCTGTAACCAACTGACATCTCATGTTTGCCTGTAACCAGCTGACAACTCATGTCTGCCTGTAACCAACTGACATCTCATGTTTGCCTGTAACCAGCTGACAACTCATGTCTGCCTGTAACCAACTGACATCTCATGTTTGCCTGTAACCAACTGACATCTCATGTTTGCCTGTAACCAGCTGACATCTCATGTTTGCCTGTAACCAACTGACAACTCATGTCTGCCTGTAACCAACTGACATCTCATGTTTGCCTGTAACCAACTGACATCTCATGTTTGCCTGTAACCAACTGACATCTCATGTTTGCCTGTAACCAGCTGACATCTCATGTTTGCCTGTAACCAACTGACATCTCATGTTTGCCTGTAACCAGCTGACATCTCATGTTTGCCTCTAACCATCTGACGACCAGTGCTTTGGCCAAAAATTAGTCCATCCCTCTTTATCTATTTCCCAGCATGAATTGATAATTATGTTTCCTGCTAAGACCAATAATCTCAAAATGTAAATCGCCGAAACAACGGCTTAGAATAAATATTTTAGGTCTTATTCAAAATTTAAATAAAATAAATTATACATTTTAATAGGAATACAATAATTTCAATGCATGTGATAGTTTTGGGGATATTTTCATTGAAAGTTAATAGTATTTTTAATCCTCCATACTATGGAAAAAACTATGGAATACTATGAAATATCTTCTGCAATTCGTTTAGGTTAATTCACAATATTTAATAATATGCACTAGTAAATATTCATACAAAAAAATTATCACATGATTAATAAAAATTGTGTTTATTAATTTGTTGCAGTGTCTGGCTCAATGTGTTGGGAAAGAGGCAGGCGTGGTAAGTCTAGATATTTTTAATTTTTATTGATGGAGGTCAGGGCAAACACAATGAAGTATTTTTTATTTGAATAGAATTAGATAAGTTCTTATAATATATTCCTGAAATTAAGTCTTATTGGAAAGTGATTCTAATAGGTTGGTTAATTTTAAATAGTTGGAAAAGACACCTAGATGCAGAAATTGAACCAAGAACCTTTGGCCAAGCACGTTAATGAACCGTTAACGAACCGCTGGGCTACCCAGGACTCGTCTTGTGGTCTGGATCATTATTCACTCATAGTTCAAAGCGTGATTCTAATAATGTTAATCCACTTTCTTCTCTTAGGTGGACGACAAGGGTCATAGAGATAATGCAAAGATCGAGGAACATATCAAGAAAATAGGGTGCTCTAAAAAGAAGGAGCGATATACTAAAATGTTTAAGGATTGCAAAGATGAAGAAGGTAAGTTGAGGTCTAGTTTTTTGAACAAATTACTATTATGACTGTACTGGTGAAGATGCAGTATCTGTAAATGCGTAAACTTGGATAGGCATAAATGATCATTATGATGCCAAGTCTTTATTTGGAAAAATGTACCCGGGTAGGGGTTTGAAGCATCTACCTCTCCCTCATCATGCCCCTACTCTATCTATTGGGCTGTTCGAGGACTTAACCAGCTCCGAGACACATTTCTCTATGCATAGCAACATGTCTCCCAAAAGTGTCAAGACTACAGACACACGAGTACAATCCACGGCTATTAGAGCTCACTGGTGAAATATTTTTAGTGCGGCCTTCTCACACACAGTCCAATTTTTACAAGAAGGGCCTTATCTAACAGACCGTCTTCCTACTAAGATAAGAATCCTGTGTACAATTAATGCCATGGATGAACAATTTTCAGAATTAATTATTTGTTAGAATTGGTGTTGTCACTTTCATGGCATTGAAGTGATGGTTTGAAAATTAGATGTTGGACCTCTTACTAGAGCTAAGTTAGTTCGCAAGTCATACGCTGGTAATTCATTTTATCTAGAAAATGCACGTTAATTAACTCTAATATAATATAATATAATATAATATAATATAATATAATATAATATAATATAATATAATATAATATAATATAATATAATATAATATAATATAATATAATATAATATAATATAATATAATATAATATAATATAATATAATATAATATAATATAATATAATATAATATAATATAATATAATATAATATAATATAATATAATATAATATAATATAATATAATTATATTGGTTAGTTATATATATAAGAGGTGAGGAGATAATTAATATAGTATGAATACGTTTAAGCTTCCTGGAGTAGAGCTATGGAAATATCTAGGCAAGCAAGTGGTTCAATACCTCACCCAAAGCTTTGAAGCTGTATCTATATACACCAGGCAAATACCAAATAATCGATATAATTGTATCATATTAGAATGAATTAATGTGCATTTTCCAGCCCATTAACTAAAAATAGCCTTGATGCCAAATTTCATATTTCCAGTTCAAGTTGTTTGAAAGATTCAGGAAAATCATCCCCTCCCACTTTACCCATTTAGAGGTTTAATTTCTAAAAATAGAAAAAACTCCCGCCCACTACTTAATAACAAAGCCTTCTTGTCAAGGTTCATATTTCCAGCTCAAGTGGTTTGGAAGATAAGCTTATACCTTTAAAATGCTCACCTCCTTTTGGGTTCAATTTCGCAAAACCACTTCTTGTCGGATACCTACGACCTGAAAGAAACCTTCCTGCTGAATTTCATAATTCTAGGTTGAGTAGTTTGGGAGACATGGTGGTAAGTCAATGAGGGCGTAATGACATTCGTCTATATATATGCCCTCACTGACTTAACAGCTCAAGTTTTTAGGTAATGGGCCGGAGTTTTTTTGTTGTATTTTTAGAAATTAACCCCTAAAGGGGTAAAGTGGAAGGGGGTGTTTTATCCGAATATTCAAAACAACTTTAGCTGGAAGTATGAAATTTGGCCGAAAGATTCTTTTTGGATAGCATAACAGCTCAGAAAACATTTGGGATTTTTCGAAATTCAACCTTTAAGAGGATGAAATGGAAAAGGGGGTGAGGCTTTTGAATAGTTTAAAAATGTAAAAAGATATGAAACCCACGCGAAGTATGGGTTATTTGCTAGTCTAATATAAATTAGTCTTAAATATCTTAGATTCAAATAAACGTATTCCTTGATGAAATATTTTATTTACAAATAACTATTAATTTAGATACTAAAAGTATAGTTCACCAGCTAACAACCTATTCTTAGACCGAGATGTTTTATAATACGTTTCTATAACTAGTAACCTTTTAAAGTGGGTTCAATGAAATGACGATAGCAGAATCTGAGAAAAAGACTAAAAAGTAGGGTTTTGTAGCTGCCATCTTGAAATAAAATGGTGAACGCAAATATTAATTACCTGATAATGTTAATCGGACGTCTGAGATATGTCCATGCGAGATTTCAACATAATTGGTTAAGTGTTTTTTTGCATCAAAGACTATCAGGCAGACAACTCATTTTTATAAATTATAACATTTCCCAGCATCCAACAAATTTTTTATTAATCAAAAGAGCCTAGTCAAAATTTTAAAATTCCTGAACGCATTCGAGCACATGATCTACTTTTCTTTTTTTTAATTTCAGACCTCCGCTTGCTGCAAATATCTCACAATGCTCATAACAGACAAACAGACTATCAATTTTATTTATATATAGATATATTACAAATTTAGAATATAGCTGAATTATACAAAACATTCACACATATAGTCTTTCTATTTAAAAAAAAATCAAATTGTTGCTCTAAACCTGAAATAAGGAATTGCCACATTTATATTAATTTAATTTTTATATATTTCTGCAAAGTGTTTGTTTTCCTATCTGTCGTCTTATCCTAAATCTACTGGTCTTTGTTTAACTGCAAGGACTTCCAATTTATTTTCTTCACATGTCCTTAAAGTTTTGCTATAAGGCCCATTAAAAAAAAGCATAGTCAGAAAGCAGTTATCTAAATGTTCATAATGGCCAAGATACTCAATTGAGAATCTTGAGATTCTTTGCTACGCCTTAAAACCATAATGTCTTTGCATTTACTTTTGATTTATAGAAGTCTGGTGGTTTTATTCCTTTCCTTAACAGTGTGTACAGCAGCAAATATGTAACTAACGAAATGCAAGACTAGATAAAACATAAGCTTTAATAAATGTACAAAGCAATTTACAGTACATACAAATATAATTTGGTCAGCCACTGTTACACCGTCTCCGTGCCTTCTACTTAACGACCACAATTAAATAAAAGGGAGAAGGTATAATCTACATAAGGGAAAATATAAGCAGAATTAAAAATATAACAATAATATGGTTTATTCAGTATAAACGTAGATAAAGCAAAGTACAGTGGTCTCATTATATCATTCTGAATAATGCTGAAAATAATAACGTGAAGCGCAGAATGTAAACATCCCATGTTTACATTTATTACAGGTCGTCTTTAGGAGACACAAAATTACGTAGATTATAATATCAAAAGAGAAGTTAAACTACCAAAAGTGAAGTGAAGTAAGATATCCACAAAATGAAACAAACATTAAGTATTCTTGCCTGATGGGCTCCTCAAACAATTAAAAGTTACAATACGAAATTTACAATTACATAAAACATAACGCGAGAGTTTGACTTCCAGACGCAAGTCAAAATCTCCCGGGACTAACTATATCTTAGAAAAAACTAAAGATTGAAATTTAGAACAAAATTAAATTATATAAAAAAAATAACAAACCTAATTTTATTTCTACAGTCGCGTGAAATAGCAAAATACAAAAGTCCACACATTTTAACAATTTACATTTAAATTCACTCAATACAAAATTACCAATGGTGGATTTCAAACCAAACTAATAAACTAACAAACTAACCAACCGCGCCTAAGTGGCGGCATACAAGTTACATTTAAGCGACTGAGATAATAAAGCAAAAAGTTAAATATTAAGCAAAACACAATATAAAGATTTTAACACGAAAATATTATAAGTTGAAAATGAATAGAGTTCTTTATAAGTAACAGTCATAGTTACGTTCCAATTTATTATGTATGAATGTTTATCCGATCATTGTCCAGGTCGACGACAATGATCCGTCCTCGTTCGTAGATTTTAGATAGTCCAAGTTTTTTAGACAATGTCAGCCTGTTTTATAGTGATTTTCGTTGCACGGAAAGAGGGGAGGTAATTTCTAGCACGCAGTTGCTAGCTGTCTTCGGTCACGTAGGCACTTTGTAGAGTTGTTCCATCGGAAAATTAGAACAAGTCGGCGATCATTGGATGTTTGTGTTGTTTGGGGAAGTTCATCTGACATCCGTCAGAGGGCGGGTGGATTGTTGTCTTCTAGCGTTCTCCATGTTGTCATTCCTCAGATTCAATCTGACTAGACGGAGAATGACCACGCGTTGATTGTAGACTTTCTTTAGCTCGGCCCCATTCTTCACATTGGCTGCACGGTGTAGTTCAGCTTTGGTGGCGGCTAGTGATAGAAGATTTCAAAGGTAAGTTCCTGAACAAATATGAGTGTAATATTACAGAAGATTGTACTGTATGAAATATACTGTGTCGTATTATCTTTCCGTATTAGCCTACAGGGACTACAACAGAGAATAGTACCATTGTAGGGATTCTATTTAGGTCGGAATTATAGAGCGGGTGGTATGAATTCTTGATAGTTACGTATCAACATTATAACGGGATGGATCCAATTGTAACTAACTGTAAGTTAACGTTACACCACTACGGGCGAAATTACAAAACGCACTGGCAGCACATATTGCAAGATCAATATGAACTTTTCCATTACTATCTTTAAGATGTTGAAAATTGTTTTTTCATAGTTTGCCAAAAATTGTTGATTTATTTTGATTGTCATCATTGGGATGAACATACTTGCAATAGCAATGAAAACTTTTTGGTGTTGAGAAAAGCGGTTCGGAGGTCAGCCGAAACAAGATAGGTTTGAAGTACTTGAACCCTCCAAGTCAAAGGTTTGGGGCCGGCTGCTATTCGAAGGAGTTCTGCCCTAAAAATTTGTTTAAATTTTCATACCCCTTAAAGCCATTTAAAGGGGTTAAAGTCTTATTTTTAATTAGTTTTTCTAAAGGCTATTTGGAGTGGTAATCACCTGAAATTTTTAGAATATAAGAGGCCTTTAAATTCTATTTATAATTTTCACCCCTAAAATAAAAAAATAAAAATAAATTGGATGCTACTATAATTTACCTAAAGGATCCTCACCAGGATTTGTTTTTAGTTGGATGCATCTATGTTATTTTAGACTGTTTAAAAAAAATTGTAATCAGAGTTCAATGCGTAATTTTCTTACCAAATAATTATTTCTTACATTATTTGTGTGTTCCTGCCTCATTGAAAACAATAATCGAGGTGACATTAGGGGGATGAAGGTATGACCTACCTGTGCCTCCCCTGTAGGCACACCTATGTATTTAATACAACACATGTTTTTTCTAATTAGTAGTGGTCACACGGTCGAGGGTGGTAAGCTCGCAATAAATCGTATTGCTGTGACGAAATGGCTGAAGGCTCAAATTTCGGCTGGGTGTCCTGTGGTTTTTTCTAGCTGTGATTTATCGTTGTGGTTTTGTGATGTTAAATGTGATTTTTGTCAACAGATAATTATATACAATACTTAGGTAGTGGTGCAGTAACTGGGGGCCACATGGGTACATTGTACCCACACAAAAGTATTGTCAATAAGTAGATATAACAATATGTACCCATCAATCAAATTGATTAAAGCTCCTACCTATAATTTAAAAGACAAGGTATTTTATGTAGATTATATATTTGGATAGAAGTATGTTATGAACTTATTAACTTATGAACATTATTTTAACCGTAATTAAAGTCTTTAATTCCAGTAAAAACCTCTAAATATCTTCTAGAGACAACCGTTATTCAAACAATTTGCTTGAGGAAAGCCCTTGGGCAGCCCTTTCTTACAAATCTTGGACAGACATTCATTTAATTAACCATCAACTTCACCCTTGTAAATCAAATATTTTCCTATTCTTCTACACTTAGGGTGTAAAATACAGATGTTCATAAACTCAACGCCCAAACTACACATGTAGTTTGTTTGAACCAAAATTAATAACATTTCTATACAAATTATACTAATACTATTAAATTATATTCAAAGCTTTGGCGTACAGCACCGGGAGAGCAAATCTGTTCAAGCATGCGAGTACAACAGGTTGCATAGGAGCTAGGCACACCTCACGTCTTGGAGCACGGTAGCAGAACATACCACAGTTAATAGTAACAAACAAATCAATTTATTTAAAAATGGGTATATGTTCTGAGGGTCATCATGAATGGTCTCACATCACAGAAAGTGTTTGCCATTATTACATCTGCAGTGTCACGCACCTAATTCATATGCAACCTGTTGTACTGCGTGCTTGCACAGATTTGCTCTCTCAGGCTGTACGCCGAAACTTTGAGCACAATTTAATGGTATTGGCATAGTTTACCGGATGTAAGTGTTCGGGATTTTGTATTACTTTTGGTTCAAACAAACTCTATGTGCATTTTGGACGTTAATCTTCTTGACTGGGTATGCAGACAATGTAAATCTTTTGCTAAACCATTCAAAGGAATGTAATGGTGCCATTTACTGATATTTACCTGACTGGCACGTCCTTCACTCATTGTTCAGAGCTCAATGGTGACGATGGCTGTGAGAATATGAACGATTTTGTGGGCTGCTTATATGTATCATGTAAGGTAAGTTGAAGAAAGTGTGTGCTTACTGAAATTGTGAGATTTATAAAAAGACAAAAACACGATAAGATGGTAGGTCCAGGTATGAAAGCGACTCAAATAATTGGTATCTATTTGGGAGCTAAGCTAGTTCTACGGTCTGATTTTCAAATAAAGGGCATGATCTGACATATACAAAACTACTAACTCTATTTTCACGTATTCATACGTCAGGTTATGTGAATTGAAGGCGTCTTTTTTTATAGATAGCCTAGTATAGTTACATGTAATATAAAACTAATAAAATGGTATTTTTTTGCCCCCCCCCCAAATATAAATTTTCTAAAACACCCTTCCTATATATAAAAAAAACTCTAGGTCTAATTGTGCTCTAGTTCACAATCAACCCGAAAAGAGTAGTGTATAGTAGATACATTTATAAGTAAAGTACATACAATTCTAGGTAGAGTAGGTACAACTTTAGGTAGATTAGACATAGCTCTAAGTAGAGTAGGTACAACTATAAGTAGAGTAGACACAGCTTGAAGTAGAGGAGGTACAATCGATTAGAGTATATACAACTTTAGCTAGACTAGAGGTATACGACTTTAAATAGAGTAGCTAAAACTCTAGGTAGAGTAGCTAAAGCTTTAGATAGTTATATCAACTTTAGTTAGATTATTTAAACACTATATAGAGTAGATACAACTCTAGTTAGAGTTTTTTTACTTTCTCATATATATTGTAATTGATAAAAATTTGCCCTGTAGAATGTAATTGATCAATACGTTTTAAGTATCCACAAATTCAAACAGTTTGTTTTGCAATTTTGTTTATCTCTTTGATAGTAATTATGTATATTTGTATATAGGGCTATAGCCGCAACTTTTTTTGTGTACTTCATTTAAAGTTATTATTAATAAGTTTTACAAGGTATCATTCAAAGTACTAAGTTGTACAAATCTATTCAAAGTACCTACATTGTATGTACATGTATAGGTATATTAAAGTAATTAAGTTTTACAAAGTATCATCAAATACTAAGTTGTACAAAGTTCATAAAGACTAAGTTTAAAGGTATTATTCAAAGTACTAAGTTGTACAGTTAATTTTTAGTACTAAGTTGTACATGTTCATTCAAGTACTAAGTGTACAAGTATACTTTAAATACCTAATTAAGTAGACTAATAGAATTCTCTGAATAACTGTAACAAATATAAAAAAACTGTGATTTAATGAATTATACAGTTTCAAAAATTAATAGATGCATTAAGTGATATTAAAATTCAATAAATTGATTATAATTTGCTTCTAATGAACAACAAATTGTCAGATATGAAAAATTTCCAATACGTTAATATAGTATCATCAACTAAAATAAAACACAAGTTTACAAGTCTAAAATACAAGTATTACACGTTTAAAATGTGTTACAAAACATGTATACAATAAAGTAAGGACAAAACAAAGTTTAAAGTTCAACTGTGTTGGAAATTAAAAATATAAAATTGGAATTAATAGGTAAAATGTGTCATATGAAATAATTAAGTATTGTTACTATAAAACCCCTTCTTATCGGATACCTACAACCTAAAAAGAGCCTTCCTGCCGAATTTAAGATTCCAGTTCCAGGGGTTTGGGATGATATGTAGGTTTTATATCTATCTGTAATTAAGTCTATTTCTCTATTATCTATCTATCTATATCTATCTATCTATATCTATCTATCTCATATCTATCTATCTATCTTTTATCTATCTATTATTATCTATCTATCTATCTATCTATCTATCTATCTATCTTTATCTATTTTCTCTATTATTATATTTTCATTCTTTATTTTCAGGTACATGAGGATGAATAAATGTATTGAGTCTCCATCTTGTAGACGTGGACGTCTATTTCATCTAATAAATGTGGTCAACATATGACCAACAAGTGACCAACTTGAATAATTTTAATATTGTTTGTTAAAAGTTGAATAAATGTATTTAATGTATTGTGTATTAAAATAAGCTAAATTGTAATTTATTAATTATAAATATCGCTACATTTGAAAAAAAACATGCACTTTTATTACTATGATGCTTTCTTGCTCCTCTTTATTTAATATATTTATGTGTTGACGATGTTACGTTAAGAGCAAGAAACTTTGCTTAGATTATTAGGAAACCTGAAGATGTGCACTTAAAGTATCTTCTAAAATTCAGAACTTAACGCCTTAAACTATGTATACACCCAATATCATTGCTTTACTGCACTCTCTATCAGTCAACTATTGCCAAATCTCCTCTTTCAGTTATATCTGAAGGTGGTTTTTGAGGTAAAAGCGTATAACCGAACGGGTAGCAAGACGCGGTGCTAAATATTATTATTATTATTATTATTGAGGTAAGAAGGAGCTATTGGCAACCTCGAATAGCCAGTGTGCGAAACTTGTCTTATATTTGAAGGGAGATTAATCACACAAACGCGAGAGAGTGACAACAGTGTTTCCCATTGGTAACCAGGCAGTTTACTCAGAGATGATATTCAGTATAATTATGGGGCTAATATAGGTAATATATTTTGTTTTGAAAAGGCTGGAAAATAGACCAAAAAACAAGCCATGTATATGTTACAAAAAAAGAGAGGAAAAATAGAGTGAATAGAGGAAAAATGGGCATCTATCAACTGGCCACAGGTCTATTGTTTACATCCTATTGTTTATCTAGAATCATGGCACATGCCATTGCCAGTCATGACATTCATTGACTCGTCACGCGCTTCCCCCACCCAAGGTCATGTCATCCATGCGCGTCATGTCATCGCAAATACCTACCACGGTTATTGTGCAACGATATGAATTTGTAAAACTGTGTAGTACATTGAAGGGGGGCATAGTTTGGAATTGTGCCCAAGAAGTGAAAAATGTAAAATATATAGGAAATTATAAAAATAAGAGGTCAAAACTATTAGTCTCTTATCGAGAGATACATTTTACTCGAACAAGTAAGTTTCTTTTTTCTCTAGAAAGTTTTGTATATTTTGTATAGTTCATCATTTTATTAATTGGGAAATTGAATAAGTAATGTTTGTGTGGATATGTAATCAAGATAAAAAAAAGTGTTAGAAGACAGGCTCAAGAACCGGGAGGATAAGGGTATAGGGGATGGGGATGATCAATATTCATCCCACATTGTTTCTATTTGGAGGGGGGGGCTGTGTGTACATTAAACCCCCCACTAATTTCGACCTATATTCAAAACCAATTTTAATATTATTTTTAATTATTGCTTAATTCACAGACTTATCCCATGTCCATTGTAATATTAAGTGATAGTTATATATTTATAAATATTGATACAAAATGATAGTCGAAAAGGGTCAAAAGTGTGCCCCATTTTCTCCTTACATTCCCTAAAAGTTTGTTTTAAAAGATTTGACGAAGCTTTACACTATAACCTAAAAATTTCACAAATTAATTTGAAAGTTTAGTTTGGTTACAAAGAAAAAGTTGTCTACCAAACCACAGTTTTAAGATTTATTTTATATTATTCTTTTTCTTCTGTGAATCTGTCCTGAGACAGGTATCAACTGGACATATTCCATTATCCTCAGTCCTGAGAGTCTTCTTTCATATTTTTGTAGCTTCTTCCTTTCTTTATATCTGTTGGCATTCCAAACATTCTCCTTCCTCTTTTTCCCTCCATCTTCCCCTTCATCATCCCCTTCATTAAACAATCTTTACCTATTGCGTGGCCAACTAAGACGTTTTTCTCTTCGTTATCATCCTTATCAGGCTCATTTCATCTCATACCTTCCTAAACACTTCCTCATTCCTCAGCCTGTACATTCACTTCACCTTCTCCACTCTTCTCTCCATCCACATTTCAAAATTTTCCAAATACCTTTAATCCCTCTTTCTGATTGTCCACGTCTCAATTCCATATACCATCACAATCCACACGAAACACTTTGTAAACCTCTTTCTTAACTCAATAAGTCTCCCACTGTAAGTAATCCCCTCACCCCTCCATATGCTCCCATTCCTTAAACTATTCTGCTTTTAACTTTATTTGTAGAGTATCTCTTCAAAGTCATCAGTCTTCCCGAATATTTGAACGACCTTACTTTTTCTAGTTTCTTCCTGATGTAACAAAATTGCCTTTTCCCTTTCCACCTCTCATCACATTCTTGTTACCGAATTTTTCTTCATTCAAAACTACCTTCCCTCTCTTATAATACCATCCATCATGTCCGACTCTGCCAACACCACACCACGTACTTACCGTTTTATCTATCCATCTACTACAATTCCTCGTTCCCGTTTTAGAGCCTTCTCCGTCAACATTTTGGCGTATATATTGAAAAACGCTGGTGACATACAACATCCCTGTCACAATCATCTTCCAATCCTAATATCTTCCGTTTCATCCTCCTCCCCCCTCTCATGATCACTTTCAGTCCTGTGTACAGCTGCTTTATCAGTCGTCTATACTTCAAATCTATTCCAATGTTTTTAAAAACATGGAGTAGCATAATCCAGTCCACTCGATTGAACGCTTTTGCCCAGTCAATAAAAAAGTATACATTTCCCTGTTCACTTCCAAAACTCGTTCTTCTAGTATTAACAGAACCTCAACTGCGCATCTGGTCCCTCTTCCCTTTATAAAATCAAACTGGTATTCTCTCATATTCTCCTTTATTTTCCTTTCTTTTCTAATCAGGACTGTGACATACAAATAATTGTCCTATAGTTTTTGCATTCTTTGGCGTTGCGCTTCTTTAGTAAAGTAACCAGAATGGTCTTGAGTAGATTTTTTGGCCATATTTTGGTGTCATATATCCTATTCTCTAGATTGATTGGTCTTGTAACTGCACCAGTTCCTTAGGCCTTAAGTGCCTCAGATGAAATACGGTCACATACCATCACTTTTCTTTTCCTGAGATTTTGGATCGCCTTTTCATCTTCCCATCCTTATATTCTCAGTCCACGGTCCTCCTCATCCCATTCCAGCTCTTCTTACAACACAAGTCGTCCATAATCTGCCTGAGAATCATATAGCTCTCTCATCCATACCAGCTTGTTTTCTTCTGAGCATGATGTTATCCTGCCTTTATTGTTTAGCATTCCTTGCTTGTTTATTTTTCTTGGGTCTTTCCTCCTCAAACCTTTTGCTGTTCTAAACATTTCTTCAAATGTACCTTGCTTTTCTTGTAATTCTACCTCTTCACATCATTACTCCATCCATTCCTCCATCCATTCCTCCCTGTCCATGTTAGTCAATCTTCTCAACTAGTTGTTCAGTTTTCTAATTTGTCTTTTTCATTCTTTTGATGAATAATTTTCCATTACCTAAGCTCATCTATTTTATCCAGCATGTCCTGCTTGATCCACTCCTTGTTTTATATTAATCTTAATTCTCCGACATCCTCTTCTAAGTCCTTAACATTGAATTCGTGATGGTACATCCGTACTCTGATATTTCCAGCTTTTCTTCCTTTCTTCTTGTATAGACCCCGGAATCTTCGTTCTTTAGCTCTGCCACAACCCACTTCACTATAGGTTGTTTGATTTTAACACACTTCAGTCACGTTATTATATCTACCACGAGCAGGTTGGGGTCTATATAAACGTCCGCTCCATGAAATGTTTTAGCCTTATTAACGCTGTTTTTGAACCATTGGTTTGTTATAAGGAAGGAGAGCTATACTTAAGAAAGGCAAAAAGCTTAATATTCAAGGACGAGATGCAAAGTGTAGAGGTTGAATGGGAGAGGTTTAAGAAGAGTCTGGTGGGAGAAATAAGAGGAAGTGGAAGGAGAGACTCTGGTAGAACAATTGGGTGAAGAAAGCAGCAGAGTATAATAATAAAGCATTCAGAAGGAGTTTTAATAATATGACTGTGGACACAGAGGAATAATATAGGGAGAGGTAGAAAAGAGCGAAGCGAGCTGTGCGGTAAGCTAGGAAGGATTGGATGCAAAATGAATAGCTACGCTGGAACGTAACGTGGAAGGAAGTAAGAACCATTTTCTCAAAATCGGCTTTAACGATTCGGTCTCTCTTATTTTAGAATCAATAGTCATTAATTACCTATTTTATTGGTCAAAATTCATAAAAAGAACTTTAATATCAATGCTATAGCCATAAAATGTGTATCCCCTAGTAAAATGACGAAAGTTTTAACCGGAAGTCAAAAAAATAATACAAAACGTTGGCCCTCTGGGACCCAATATCGATAATTTTTATTGGTCCAAATATACAAATGAAGACGTTAATTCTAAAAAAATAAAATTATGACACTTAAAACCATGAATAAAAAATGTTTTACGTATGTCTAGCGCAATTTGTTCTCGGGTTTGCTAGTGTATATTATATTAAAAATTTTTAGTACCCTGATTTTGGTTGGAAGAACAGTAGAGTAAATTCAAACATATTTACTTGCGGCCAACACTGATAACATTTCACTTTACTATTAGTGTTTTTTTATAGTTATTAATTATATCCATCAAAAGTGACGGCTGCAGATAACATGACTTGCTGTATGAATGTATTAACATTGTTTAAGTAACTTTAGTAACTAAATTCTACTATTCATCCTATCAAAATCATACATCCATACCTAATCACGCTGTTTCCTTAAGGTGTAGTCAATTAATTGTGCATTTAGTTAAAAATAAACTCCATACTTAATCCATCCAGACTAACTTTCTCCAAACTTTCTATCCTTGCATACTCCCTTCGCTTCAACAACATCCATACACAACTCTTTTATTCTTAAAACTCTTAATGTTCCACTTTTTCACACATTCATCAATAACTTATAGCCTAACCCTTCCTTTTGATGCACACATTCTACTTTCATATATTTACTTCATCACTCGAACCACACTCATCCTCTCAACATCTACAAAATAAAGCAAAAAGGTTCTTTTACATTGACCTATTTATTGGATTCCCCTTAAAACCGCACTCCTTCAGCACCCTTTCATTACTGACTCTGTCCATACACGCTTTTCTACATACATTTCTTGTATATATATCATTCCAAACACATTCCCCTTGTTCTTGTGTTAACTTCTCTAATAATACACATTACTTTTTGTTCTTGCCTGTTGGTGCTAATTAAAAAGAAAGAAGAATGTCACAGCATAAATATTTGGTTGTTAAAGGGTTTTAATTAAATCCAACTAACATTATTTTAGTTTTCTTATCGAATTCACCCCATTTAACCTTTTTACCCCGTTTACCCTTCTAACCCATTTTATACTTTTTGCACATTTATAACCTTTTTACCACCTTTACCCTAAAGTAATATTCTTTCATCCCTTTTATTACCCTATTTACCCTTTTTAACCTGTTATCTTTTCCGACTCGCTTAGGCTTTTCAACCCAATAACCTTTTTACATTTTCCCCCCTTTTCACCCCTTTTGGCCCTTATGCATCTTCTTAATCTGTATACCTTTTATTTCTTATACCTCTTTTAACCCTTATACCCTTTATATATAATTTTATGATTTACTTTTTACCATTTTTACTCGTTTTTACCTTTATCAACTGTGCCCTTTTGACATTTTACTATTTTTGGACCTTTATTGCAATTTTATCGCTTTGTTCTTATTGCCCTTTTTTGATTAGATTTACTTTTTACTATTTTTTATCTTTTAGCCCTTTTAACTTCTCTTTACATTAATTACCTGACTTAGCAGTGGAAAATATTTTAAGGTAAACAGTTTAAAATGGTAAATTGGGATGAAAAGTGTAAAAAAGTTAAGACGGTTCTGGTAAAATTTTTAAAAATATAAAAAAGTATTATTATTACTTAAATTGAGATATGCTTTAAATTAAATATGAATAAATGAATGAATTAATAAATTCAGTACTAGCTGCCAACTATCAACTCTTTTTATTTTCCTAGATACCGTAGGTAGGTTTTAATTATATAATTAAATAAATTTATCCCCAGAAACTGCGAAGTGGTGAGACGAATACCCCTTTTCTCAAGACTTCTGGATTTTATTTAAAGTTTTAACTTAGGTTGGACACTTCCAACAAAAGAGCAGATTGTTATTCTTCACCTGTACTGTACATCCAATCCACTTAAACTATCTTTACATGTGATTCAATGTTCAAAATACAATGAATGTTAATTTAAAAATAGAAAATGACAAAACGAAATTTAAAGGGCGCTTTTAATTATTATTGAATAAAAATACCATTAAATGAAACCTACCTAATAAGGAATGCCTCCTATGTTATAAAACTAATATAATTACTATTGTTAATCAATACTTGAAATTGTAAATCTTTCCCTTGAATTGTTTTGAGAAAATAAATAGTAATTAATTAAGACACAGAAATGATATTTTAAAGGAAGTAAAACCAGGTTTTATTTATTTTTATATTAGGTTAAAATAATGAGTTCTTTGAAAAGGTAATTTAAAACTTCTAATAACTGGATTATGATAGATGGTAGTTTCTTTCGTCTCACCCAATAATATAGAATGGTGGTCTACGGCTCTGGTAGCAATTATATTTTTCAGGCCTTATACTTTACAAAATCTTTATGGAAACTAACCCTTGCCTTTCTTCAAAAGTTAGCCCTTGCTTTTGGTGCAGTTTATTGCTGCCTAGTATGATAAATAACTATCACAAAGCAAGAGTAAGTATAGCCCAAATTGACCCTTTCTTATTTTTTACCCAAACAATTTTAGAGAATACACACACAAAAAAAACCTAACAATTAACAATCATGTTCCTTTTTTCTTTAAAATAGCTTCCAGCTGTGCCGAGCTAATGGATTTTAACTCACACAGTCATGTGACTTTTTCTCCTTTCAAGAGATAGGCTACGTTTCATGAACTACCCTGCAGTTTGGTCTCCCTTTGACCTAAATGTCTATGCGAGTGTGTTTCGAGGTCATCGTCTACAAGCGCCTCTCTCTATTTGCTCTCTGCGCATGCGCTTACCCCCCTTGATGACCGCTCTGGCCTGCGCTGTGGTCGTAAGACGTGATTGGCTGACACCTGTTCTCCCCTTCCTTTTTCCCTCTCAATCAGGAAGTTGATTTAATATACCGCTCGAACAGAACAATACACACAACTTGTAATGATTTTAGGGATGGGAAAAACTGCTCCTTTAGTGGAGCAGGAGCAATCTGCTACTGCTCCACTACTAGACCTGTTCCTTTTACCTGCTCCTTTTTGTCACAGCTCCTATATACGAAACTACTCCCAGCCTAATTTTTTTTAAGCATCGTGTCTACTGCCCGTTCGGTTTATAGCCATATGCACTAATTGCGCTAATTTGTTAGGGACGGAGATGGCTGATTTTAGAGGAAGTGCACCCACATTTGTATGAAATGAGAGTGGAATATACGTAATTTACGTAAAACCACCCTCATTGCAACCAACCGGGATCGAACCCCAAGTTCCCTATATCGGCAGTTCAGTCTATCGCAAGAGTAACGCCAGAGACTAGGGGTCTGCAACCTTTTTGATATCGTGGGCCATATGTGTTTAAAAAATAATAATTGTTGGGCCTATTCGAAAAAAAAAAAGTTCAAATTTACATTTTCCATGTAGCAATTAGTTATTAATTCTATTGAACACAATTGTGTTCTAAATATTTTGTGGACTAAATAAAACCAGTCAGTGGGCCGTAGATTGCTAAACCTTGCCTTGAATCATTTGATCACCAAGTGGGCCCTTTCAATGTTCAACATTAACGTAACAATTTATTGTGCGAATACATTACATACTGTACTTGTTTTGTGGAAATATTATTCTTTACTACAAAAGCTTTCCTCCTAAAAACTCCTTTGTGACTCCCCAAACCATCTCTAAACTAAGCCTATAATAGATAAGTAAGGTTGCACTGGACCTGATCTCAGCGCTATGACAAGAACACAAAGTATCCACTTCCTTTCTACTGTACGACTGCTCCAAAATATCTCAGGAGCATAAAGGAACAAGGTTGCTCCGGACCTGTTACAGCGCAGCCTGTCACAGAGACGAGGAGCAAGGTTACTTTGGACCTGTTCCAACGCTGCATGTGACAGAGAGACGAGGAGCAAGGTTACGCCAGACCTGTTACAGTGCAGCCTGTCACAGAGACGAGGAGCAAGGTTCCTCTGGACCTGTTCCAGCGCTGCCTGTCACAGAGAGACGAGGAGCAATGCCAAGCGTTGATAAACACTTCTAATACGTAGCTGTTTTGTGCTGCCATCTACCGTACAATATTGTAACGACGCAGTCTCGACTGAGAGAAAACATTAGAAGCTCGGAGAAAACAAATGGGAATACAGTAATAGGTTTAACGTTTCAAACTGACCTGTGACAAAAAGGAACAGCTCCTTTCGTCTGTCAGGAACAGGTTGTGAATGTGACGTCAGAGGAGCAGTGACAAAGGAGCAGGTTGTGATTTCACAACCCATCCCTAAATGATTTACGACTGATCGGGTCTCTAACTGTATCTTCTCTACTGCAGCAGTCCATCTGAGTAGGCCCTGGCCAGAATGGAGTCCGGTGGTGTTATCGCCGTGGCTTCCCGAAGGTAGCAACCCGCCACACCTGGATCATCAACATCATTATAGTCTACCGCTGGTGCAATAGAAGTGCGCCCCTGCCCTACTACTGGGGCTACAATCACGCTGCACTCTTTCAGCTGGTTTCTATTTTCAAGTTGGCCCACGCCCTGACTGTTTTGTGGCCGGACTGACTAATTTCCATCTACGTACGGTTTGTACTGTTACTCACCGGGCATTGTGTCTTTTACTATGTAGTTCCAAATGTATAGTGATGAGTCACTAGCTCAGCTAGTTAAGGGGTCATTAAGTGCTTGTTTCCCTCTAAGTCTATCGCCTGGATAGTTGATGTAAATTAGTATTGAGCTAGTTTAGCCGATATTATAAAGTTGCTACAAGAGTCAACTAGTGCAAGATAGTTCAATGAACAAATATAGTTTCGTGCTGACATGTAGTATTTGTGTAGTTTATCATGATAAGCAGCTTATCCGCACCAGTCAGAGTTATGTTGTAATTCTGTTTATATACAGCCGTCGGTATAGCTAATTGGCTAATTAACGTTAGATTGGTTGTTTGGCAATGTTCTCTGTATTGTTAGGAAGAGAACGTTCCAAGTCACTAGTGGGGAGTGGCAAGCACGTTCTGATGACCTAATTAGGTCTGTTGGCCTTAGTTATGTTGTCATATATTCTATTACTTTGGAATCCTGTATTTTACTACTTGTTGTTGGCTCTGCCCTTGGATGGCCCTTTTTATCGCTCAAGTAAGTTTATTTGAAACCGTGTACACGGCTGCCTTATGTCGAGCGCTCGTTGTAGTTGGACTTGTTGGGTACACCTTGTAGTCAAGTTTTGTTCGTGCGTGTGGCCATTTAAGCACTTGCTTGTATATGTGTTGCCCTAACTGGGGCTAATTACCCCCGTATTTGAGGGACTTGATTAGCACCTCCTCATTGTGACTGTGATGTTAACTCACTATAAGTTGCCCTAGAAAGAGCGTTTAGTTATTTAATTGCTAGATGTCTAAGTGGCATGGCTTCTTAAGAACCTAAGTGAACATAAGCTAATGGGTTGAGGATCACGTGCATTGGGGTACCGACATTTAATCGCATGAGCTCTTCCTTAAGGTCAGTTCAAGGGATTTTCTTAAATGTTCATACTAATAGACCCACCGCTGTCCAATTTGTAGTGGTTGGCGAGTTGTAGGGATTGTCTTCTAGTGAGCTATTAGGATCTTGGATATAGATCACAAATTGTAGTTTACTTTAGTTAACTACTCTTACCTCATTTGCCTGTGCTTACGGGACTTATTATACTGGACGTATTATTTTCAGTTTATAATGTAATTTTCTATCCACTTTTTTGTGGTTCTATACTCAACAATCAAAATATATTTATTTGAGAAGTCAACGGAAACCAAATTAACTATCTCTTATGTCTTCTTTTGTACTCTTTTTAAATGACTCTTTAATAAAACTGTGTTATCATTGTATTTCTTTATTTATGTGTTTGTTACTTTCTTTATACCCTTAGGGAGGGTATACGACCTAAAACAACAATAGTTGCCGAGATTACACAGCTAACAAAACAATGGGATTTTAACATAATGAAAGATAGAATGATACCTATTATAAAATAACTTAATATTATAATTTGACAAATAAACATAAATCAACTGTAAAATTAAATTTGAATTTCGAACAAAACTCTAGCCGAGAATATTAATCTCGCTCTCTTCCACTAAGGAAAATTATTTCTTAAAATGACAGCCAAATGTTATAAGTTTCCAAGACCCTAGGTAAAATTCAGACCTTAATAGTTCCAAAATAAAACAGTCTCTATAGCAGATTGCATTTCAATCAAAAAGCTATAGCATGGCGGTTGGCAGTTTATGAAAGAATCAATATAAACAAGGAAAATTTAATAGATTGAAATACAATAATAATAATAATAATAATAAGCACCGCGTCTTACTACTCGTTCGCTTAAGTACTAATTACGCTAATGGATTAGGAATTGGCAGGGTTAAATTTAGAGGAAGTGAACCCGCATTTGCGTGGAGGGAGAGTGGAAAACCATTTAGGAAAAACCACCCCCAGTTCACCCGACCGAGATTCGAACCTCGATCTCCCCGTCCTCGGCGGTCGAGCTCAACACGACTAGCGCATTAGCCAACTACGCCACCGAGGCGGGTCAATTGAAATACAAGTAAGTAGATTCTATACATGCTTAAATTGTAAATTAATAATTAATATCTGAAATTTAGGAGTTGTGTAATCTGATGAAATAAAAAATAAAAATGAACAGTAAAGTTGTCATCGGAACTCATTAGTTGAAAGACTGAGTCAACTATCTATTAAATTTGTCTTATAAATACATCTTTTAGCGAAATAACATTACATGGTTTACAGGAAAAAAAGCTATTTATTATAAATAAATCACATTTAACGATTAATATATAATGGCGACATGAGAAGAAGAGTTTGTTGTAGATAACAAACTCTTGTTTACTCTTCATGGCCACCAAACTAGATTACAAAATATTGTATGAAGTGTAGCCTATTGTTAATTTCTTAGTTTTTCGATTTTTATATAATTAAATAATTATAATCAAAATTTCAAATTTCAAATTTCCGGTTTCCATATGCATATGTTCATGAATAGGGGATACTAATATTTAAATTTTAGACCTTTGCATGAGGTAGATATCATGGAACAAGCATGAGAGACAAACAGACAAACAAACAAACTCTTTAATTTATTAATTTAGATTCATATATCTTTTGATCATCCTTGTGGCAAGATAAAGAAATTAAAATAGAAATCGTTAAAAAGTGTGGGATTTTTTTATTTATAGTTTTTCTTATAAAATACTGGAAAAAAATAGTAATTATTTTGTCTGTAAAACCAAGGAGGGAAAGGGAATTTCAAAGCCTGGAAGGTATACAAGCCTTGTTTGAATTTATTAAAAAAATAAATGGTACAGAGTACCGCATTTACTTTCTCTCGCTATTATCTTAAATATACATTAACTAAAAATTCTTAAGATTTGTTAAACGAAATAATAGGTTTATTTATTGGTGTAGAAACATTATAACAAATATAATAAATTAAATAATTTACACTTTTACTTATTCTATAAGATTTGGAACTAGAAACAGTTACAGAAAAATTGTGAAAAGCGAAACATCTTTGTCCACTATGGAGTCCAAGACTCAAATTCATTTTAAAAGACTTGAATTAAAAAGCAGATATGATTATAGCTCAGAAATTATTGTTTTTATAAAAATATTTGTGAAATAATTTTTTTTTCTTTAATAGTAGGGCCTACTAAGACTTTACAATGATAAGTTATTTCGTATCTTAAATAGTTAGGAAGAAATCATTAACGTTGGAAAATCTCCTCCATCTTAAATACCCTTAAAGAGAATATGAGAATTTATATCTGGTTTTTAATGATGAACAGTATCTAGATATAAAATGTAATCAAAATTGTTAGAGCGAATTTTGAGAAAATTGATTTTTTCTTTTTGCCCCTCAATTAACTACCATTAAATTTATTGTTAGATATCAAATTCCTAAAACTCCTCAGGGGAGCCTGATAAAAATCCCAGATATCAAGTTTTAAACCCAATTGGTAAAATAGTTTTGGCTCTAGCCCGAGATACAGATAGACAGATGGATGGCATTGCATAAACTACTGTTTTTGGGTTCAAGGGGTCATGAAACGTCGACATTTATCAAAATCTCGATTTTGTTTTTTTTTTGTTTACGATCACAATACTTTCTCTCCAAGGTGTCGAGAGAACGTAAAAATTAAAGCCAAATGTAAAGAATTGTGGAATTTCCTTCAAACCTTCAAACAAATTTCCTATCTTTATTTAATGGACTTTTCTTCAATAAATATATAACTGTGTTTCTCCCAATGTAGTTTATACCCTTCGCCTACTTAAGGGGATGGATCACCATGAGAGATGAGCGCGGCCGGTTTCTAAGACGATTTCTCTGTACATGATTACTAAGAAAACTATTATACATATTTTAATCAGATTTTTACTACTGTAAAGATCAATTCATTTACATGGTTTATAGTTTATTCCTATCTACCCAGCCAATTCAAATTTAAGTTTTAAAAAATAATTTAAAGATCACTGCATGAAACAAACTGAGCTTGTCATTTAAATGTGGGAAGACTTAGGCTAAAACGGTTTTCATTGTATTACAATAAACACATTTCTCTATCATTTAGTATAATTTAACGCCAGTTAAAAGTTAAATATTTGTAAGCAGCTTTGTTTAAATAATTTTTGCATGATCGTATTTTCTTGGTTTAGTGTTGTTTTAAAAAAAATCTACAGACAAAGTATAAACCGAGTAAATATGATTGAGAATAATTATCATTTCATTTTTCAGCATACATATTGTTCTAAACTAAAATAAAGTGGTACAGTTTTATTTTGATTCAAAAAAGTGTTGTGGTGCAGTAGCCTGTGACCTAGCGGTGTAAGGTTGAACAAAATGAACCTCTCGAGAAAACTCATGGCAGTGATGCCAAGCGTTGCACGGTGACGAGCAGATGTTCTTAGGAAAAATATCAACTCGACTGCGTTCATTTATTAAATCAGTTGTGTGAACTGTGAATACCACGTGTTTTGCAATGGAAGCCGTTTCTGTAAAAAGATATCGAAGAAAATAAAATAAAAAACTACTTTATCTCTCAACCAGACGAAAGAAAAATAAATGTTTTACTCTTGTGAATTGGATGAAAAAAGTATCATGAATTTATTATCATTTCTGCTTGAAAAATACAATTTTAATACTGTAGTTTAAAATTCATCCATTAATTTCAAATCATGTGTGTAGAATAATATAATTACAGGACCCGCTTTGGTGACCTCATGATTTAAGGCACTACTCTTGCAAAAAACTGGACTGCCGAGGACGGGGATTGGTGTTCGATCCCAGTTTGGTGCTATGAGGTTATTATTCCTAAAATGTTTTCCACTTACCCTCCACGCAAATGTGAGTGTAAGTCATCTAAAAGCAACCTTACCCTTCTCTGACACATTAGCTTAATTAGTACATCGGCGTAAAACCCACATGGGCTCGGTTCACTTTGGTGTACCAATCAAACACTTTGGCCCTACCTTTGGTAATCTGATCTGTAAACAGAGTCAATAATTTGGTATTGATAATACGGGGCCAACTAAATCATTTTGGACTATTGGTAATTTGAACAAGAAATACACTTGTCACAATAGATAAATGTCTTGAAACTATTTTGCTATTGGGACTATTGAACATGCCTTGACCACCACTCTTTTAAAATTAATACTTCTTAATATTCTTCGATGTTATTCGTAAATTTACAATAATAAAGTAGGGTAGATAATAAATACGGTAATTAAGAGAAAGTGTTCCCACATTTGCGTTGAGGAAATGAGCAATCACGAGGAAAAACACCTCAATTCACGTGGTAGGGATTCAACCAAAAATTGTAGCACAGGTCCCTAATAAAATTAAAAACGTTGTGTTCATTGCAGAAGTTTTGATGAAGGACTTTGAATGTATAAGGTTGTAGAATGGATGTATTATTATATACTGTGTGTAGCTAAAATTATAAAATAGCTAGTGATGTGTATAATATATTATGAACGTCCCTGACACAAAAGTGATTGATAAGGGAGAAATAGATTATAAAATGATCATGCTTCAATGCAAAACTTGTGTTTAAGCCTATCAAATTTGGTCAAAATCGATAGATTGATATTTTCTATACAATTGGGTGAAAAACATTTTCTTGCAGTATATTTCTTTATGTTTATTGTAATTTCAAATACTTATTTTTAGAGTTAGTGTTTATAATTTTTGAAGTAGAGGCAATAAGTGTAATATTTATTCTATAAAAAATATACATTTTTAAAAATAAAATATTTATTTTTGCAGAAAATAGTTCTATATGCTATTTTCAAATTTGAATATATATTTATATATATAATATTTATTTATTTAATTATATTATATTTTTATTTACATTATAATATAATATTATATTATATTTTGATTTACATTATATTATATATAAATATATATGTACAGCCCGAACGGGTAGTAAGACGCGGCGATATAAATAAATAATAGTAGCGTGTTTGGAACCGTTTTAAAAAACACCCTCAGTATACACTACTGGGATGTGAACCCCAAAATATTTTCTTTCAGTTCCTGAAGTAAATGGGCAGATTAATTTTTTTTTTTCAAATAAACAGAGAATTTGTGAATAGATTTTGTTTTTCAAAAATTGCTTTAGTGGTTTTAGGGATCAGGAAGGTTATATTCATAGAAAGTGTACCCGCATTTACGTGGAGGGAGCGTGGAATACCAGTTTGGAGAAACTAACTTTAGTACACCCGACCGAGATTAGAACCTTGATCTCCCCATCATTGGCAGTCTAGTCTACTGCAAGATTAGCGCGTTAGACCATGAGGCCACCATGTTAAAATATGTATAAACGTATTTGACTATCGAATATAATTAATAAAAAATAGGTTAATAGAGTTTGAAATTCTTGATAGTTACAAGTTCATTGGTGTAACTATAGGATGGTGGCAAAATTCCACAGGGCCACGCCCTAAATAGGGCCCACCACGCAGGTCCACCCACCCAAAATTAATTTGGTAATAGATGAAAGCGTTGTCTTTCAGGCCTATCATTGTTTCATAAAGATCTCACTAATCAATCAAAAATTACTCAATAGTCATTTTATTGCGCATAATTTATGCTGTACAAAAATGTATGTACATATTTTTCTGTAAAATCAATAGAAACAGCTGACAGGTCATTTTCAAAACTTTACTAAAAATTATTTAAGAAGCACATGAATCAATAAAGGCTAAAGGGATTAGCTATGTTGTCTGTTGAGCTACGACCCGTAGCTTGTCCTTGGAGGAAATTGTAGACAATTTCAGAGAGACGTATGTTTGTTTAGCCTCTATAGGTGTTAATATTGATGATTGACTATTGATTTGTTTATAATATTTATTAATATTGTTTTATTCAATTCAGATTAAGTTTTTTACATTATATTGAAACTTTTCAGCAACAATTTTATCAAATATTATGGCTGTATGGTAATGCACTTAGAGTGGTTTTTCCTCAATGGGTTTACACTCTTATCTTTCCACGCAAATGTGGGTACACTTCCTCTAAATTTAACCTACCTACTCTATATTAATACGTATTATAAAATAATTCCAATAATAAATGTCTAAATATTTTTTTTATAATCTACAATTATTCATAAGATTTGGGGACGGTGGTGTATTTTTACCTTGGGGTCACCCACTGTGGGTCCATCACTGCATAGTTACGCCTTTGTACATGTTACAAGCTAATGTAGGTCAAGCTAGTTTTACAATACGACATTTTAGTGCATCTTTAAGTTTATATTAAAATAATAATAATTATTTGTATCTGGGTGATGTAATATAAGAAACCCCTCATAACTTGGGTTATGTCAGATGCTGAGGAAATGATCTACATTCTACGATGTGTCTGTCGATAGTTTTATATCCAATGTTACTCATTGAGGGTGGACTGGTAAGGGGGGAGGTTTGATAGGGCGGGGTATTACCACCAATGTCTTCTCCACCCTTCCCCCCATCAAAATGTGTCTTCCTCCAGTTTGTTTGGTTCCCTCTGATATACTCTAGTTTGAAGATGAAAGATGGTTTACATCAAATTTCAAATAGGTTCTATAACAATCTATTATTATTTTTAAATGCTTAAGGGCCACCCCTAATAGCTTTTAGTGGCATTCCATTTTCAAACATTTCTCATTGGCTTGGAGTCATTCCCCTAAAAACTCCTCAAAAATATATATTTTTTCATTGCGACTTACTTACCGTTTGAGTTATACACATACATGAATTAGGAACGAGAAAGGTAACATTTTAGATTTAATGTACCCACATTTGCGTAGAGTGAGAGTGGGGAACCATTTTAGGGAAAATGCCCTTATTGCACACAACTGGGATTTGAATTTCAATCTCCCCACCACCAGCAATCCAGTCCAATAGTGTGTGCTACCCACCGTGTTCAACTGACATGCTGAAGACGGGGAGATCACGGCTCAATTCCAGTTGAGTGCACTTAGGTGGATTTTCCTAAATAGTTTTCTGCTCTCACTCCACGAAAATATGGATGCATCTCCTCTTAATTTAACCTTCCTGATGCCTAACACATTAGAGTAATTAGTACATAAGTGTACAGCCCGAACGGGTAGTAAGACGCAGTGATATAAATAAATAATAGTAGAGTGTTTGAAACCGTTTTAAAAAAACACCCTCAATATACACTACTGGATGTGAACCCCAATCTCGTCACCAGCAAACCAGTCTTAGACGAGAAAGTCAAATGAAAAAGGTTTTCTTCCGCTAGGTAAGAAATATTAAGAAAACCATACTACTGATTATATTAGTTCAAGCTAAAAATAAAGCAGCAGATTTCTGCATAGTGTGGTCTTTGATAAAAGCCGCACTCTTGCCTGCCTTTCCCTTCCAAGAAACTTGACCCATGTAAACAACAGATTAGCTCGCTCCCCCTTCACTCTTTCAGACCAAACTTAGCAGATATTTGACAACATCGCAGCTCTATTTCGGTGTCGGATAAACAGTCCAAATAGTTCAATATATGGACGTTTCTTAGGAGTTGCGCTGATAGCGCTTCTCAAATTTTACAAGGTAGTCCTTCCACTTAAGATAATTGCGGATACTCTGAGCAGGCAGTAAGACCCGTGGTGCACATCCAGAACCTTTAATGTAATAAATAATGTTTTGGCTGTGTGTGAGAGAGAGGGTGACTGAACGCTAATTACCATTATAAACAAACTTCATATATATAGCTTCTAGAAACTAGATTCTAGACTCTAGAGCAATGGCTTACAACCCTTTTCAGCTGATGGCCTCTTAATAGATCTTCAAACTCACCCGCCATCCTCTCCGCCTAATTTTTGAAATATTTATTTAGAAAAAAAAAAGTAATGCTTTCTAGCCACTTCTTTATTTTATAAAAAAATCAATGTTTTAAGCTGTTTAGTTTGAATGAGAGTCAGAGTTGAAGATTAGGTGGTGTTGCACGTGGCCGCAATGGTAGCTTAGGTCAATGATTTTTTAAAACTGCTCTGCGGAACCCTTGGGCTCCACCAGCTATCTCATCCTCCATGAGGCAGTTTTATAAAATTATTTATTTGTTTAAAAAATATAAAATAGCATCAATAATTAGGATTGCCTATTTATTTCAAATCTTAGTAAAGGATATTTGCCAAAGGTAAAGCCAGAAAATGTGAGATTTTCCGAATGTTTTATACTTCTCTACTTATAAAATTAAACTGCCCTTATTGAAAGTTCATAAGATTCGTATAAAAATGCTATAAAGACACCAGCATGTAATTTTTCTGGTGCAGGTACGCCTTTTTCTAAAAAGTCTGGGAACCTCTGGCTTAAAGGGAAAAAAAGAGGAAAGAATTGAGGGGCGAATTCAAGGCTTGCAAGATTTAAAATAAACAAATGCATGTATTCTTTGAGCCGACCATATTATCGGTACCACTTGGAGGGATGGGCTTTAATTTGATTTTTTTGGCAAGATATGGAAGCCTAGAGATGAAAAAATGTGATATCAAGTCATAGCTCTTTCCCTTTTGTGCGTTACCACTCCACTCCCAAGATTCCTTGATGTAAATGAGGAAGAATTCCAGTCGGTCAAGCTATAGAGGTAACAGTTAAAAAAAACCACAGACTTCGGGTGGTACATCTAGGTTCAACCTCAAGCGGGGTGCTGTGAAATTGATATTATATGATGGCTTAAGGCGGAGCGCTTTTTGGGGTCAGATAAGGGAAATGGTTCGTAGCAACAGATAAGATGTTACTCATGCAGAGCTACATCAGTCACGAATTGAAAAAGATGAAGATACTGTAACGTGAGCTGTTAGTCTGGTTCAAAGCTAGATAAAGCCATTTGTTGAGCCACATGACCTCATTTGTCTCTCTGCTGCAAAAAAAGGCATCTCAAGACATATTATCTGGCATAATGTAGGCAATGAAGTAGGTGCACATTGCTATACAGACTTAAAACTTGAATTACTTGAGAATAATCCACCTATTAAGAAGTTTCATAATCCGATGAAAATGAACAAACTAAAAACCTTCACTATTATGGTTAAGAAGAAGTGAGTAAACAGCAATGGTAGAACAATCATCACCAAAGCAGACAAAGCACTATTTGGTCAAATCATCCGTAACAGCACAGATTAGGAACCTTAAAATGGTGGATGTACTGTCTCATTCCTTTGGACATTTACCACGGGCCTTACCAACCCCAGAAATTCTGTTGCGAAAGACAAACAAAGCTGCTTTAGCAACATACTTGCAAACACTTTTAGCCCTGTTGAGCAAATACCTACAAATTCAGCCACGGTGATTGACGGTATGGTTCTAGTTCAAAGAGTAAAAGGAGAGAAAGTCAAAATTTGTTTAGGTGGCTATGTCTGTATTATCTATGGTTTCGCGGGAGGAATAGGAGTAAAATAATCGATGTTGTGTTTGATACGTAAAATGAACATCTATAAAGAACAGTGAAAGAACAATCAAGGGGAAGAATTTCTGGCACAGTACAAAGCATCTCTTTCTCCCAGATTGTCAGACAGTGGAGGAAATTCCTAAGCCAGGTAAGGAATAAAACAATCTCTCATCGCATTTCATTGTTGACGAATGGAGACAGTATTTTTTAACTTGAATAAAAAACGCTGCGCGAACTGTGAGGATAAATGCTAAAAATCACTTTGAAGGGACCAAGAGGTGCTCGATTTCAACAGTAGACACGAAGAAGCAGATAGCCGTTTGTCGCTGAATGCTGCACACGCTGCCAATGAATGCTATGAAGCAGTAATGATAAGATCATATGATACTGATGTGTTTATTATGTGTTTGGGGTTCTATGACGTAGTCACGCTAGATTGTTTCAGAAATGTGGTACTAAAATGCGTATGCGAGTCCTTGACGTTAAGAAAATAGCTTCAACGCTTGGTGATAATGTTTTCGACCTTTATAGGTCTCAATACGTTTACCGGATGTGACACAATAAGCGCGTTTGTGGGAAAAGGAAAAGTAATTGCATTCAAAATCCTTTCTGCCAACTCACATACAAAGGAAACATTTTCGCAGCTCGGATAAAAGGGATCTCTCTAAAGAACTAATAGGCAAATTAGAGCAATTCTCGTGCTTGCTGAATGCACAACAATCATTAGTGCATCCCGTGAATGACTTGAGATATCACCTACTCCACGCAAAGAAGGGTGAGTTAGACAGTAATCAACTTCCACCTTGCAGGGACTGTCTAAATAAACATGCCGAACGTGCGAATTATCAAGCCACTATACGCAAGTGATGTCTTCTGAATGATCCACGTACACCTAGTCAATTCGGAGAGGGTGGATGTTGGAAAACACGAGGGAGCAGAGCAATTGTCAGTGGACTGGATGGAGGGGCAGCCAGCACCTCAGGCTGTGTTAGATCTACCAGCTTGCAACTGCATTAAGAACTGAAAACTGCAAACATGTGACTACTGTAAAGATTACCTCAAGTGTACTGACATGTGCAGACTTCCAGCCTATGAAATATCAACCAGACGTAGAGAGTGATGACTCCTATTCAGAAGAAGAAGATGATGATGAATAATGTGAATGATAAATTGTTTGCCTATGCAAGATGTAAAGATTACTATTACAAATTGTAAGTGAAAATTATGCATATAATTATATCAATGTACATTTTTATTACTTTTTATTGCTATTATTATTATAATTAATAATCATAATTATTTTCAAATAATATTGAATTTAATCATCTGGTGGAACTAGATTTATTTTTCCAAATATTATGATACATTTTTATGTATTTATCAAAGAAATGAAAACCATTATTATTTGTTTCGGCTATGGTTGCTAATCCAAAAAATAATACGAAAGGCAAAGAGTTATGACCTGCTACCACATATTTTCTATATGTAGGCATCCATACCTTGCAAAAAAAGAAAAGAAAAAAATAACCCGTTTCCCCCAGTGGTACCAATGAAATGGCCAAAATTGTAGGTCCTGACTCATGGCCTAGTGCGCACTTTTTGACTCATCACCAAATTTATTACAATTGGTAGGCAGTGTTGCCAATACCCAAAGAAATAATTATCTTAATTATTTTGGAAACGTTATTTAAATAAAAAAATCTTCAGATTTATATGAGTTTTAACATTAGTACCATAATGTTCTACACCCTCTGGAAGTGCTTCACACTCCCCCAGGGATGCGTACCCCCCAGGTTTGGAATCATTGTACTAAATAATCCTAATTTTAAAAATTTGCTGGAAGATTTTAAATGTATTTTAGAGGCATATTATTTTAAAAGTAAATAAATAGAGGCATCCAATTTTAAAAAAATTGTTGTTATGTGATCACTCCAAATAGCTTATAGTCATTCAGGGTTTAAAATTTGACCAAGGAAGTACTCCTAGACCACCCTCTAAAATTGAGCTCCCCTTTCAAAGAGTTTCCGAGTATCCTGACAGAAGATGTTTGCATGAGGCCAAAGAAGATAATCTGACGAAGTGTTATTGAAGAGTGATACTGTGGAACACAAAGCACATCAAACACTTTCGACAAGTATTGTGCTAAAATATCTAAAACGGACCAACCGCCAACGAGCCTAGAGTAAGAATTTAAAAAGTTGGAAGAAAAGTAAGAAATCCTCTGTACCAATCGGAATTAGAGGTTTGTTTTTGTGCAAAATTCGATAGTTGTGTGAAGTGTAAGTCTAACTTGGAAGTTATCTGTGACCAGTCAGTTCTATTTTTTGCGAATGAAAATTTACTTACGCTCCAAGATTTTTTTAATCAAATATACTGTACATCTACGTAAAGGGGTTCTATTTATATTTAGTTTATCGTTTTCTTATATGTCGAGAGCGAAATTGGGTCACAATTATGCTTACCTTTCTAAAATATCTGTGTAGTTGGCACGGATTGATTTGGAGCCCGACAAACGAGACATCTTGAGGCGTCAAAGTAGGTACATCTCCCTTCCTTAATTCCGTGAGTAAAATTTCTGATGGGGTGCTCGAAATATCTTCAACAGCCTTTCCTTTTAAGGAATTACTTAGCCGTTGCCTATTAATTTTTTGTTCATCCGGTTTTCATATACATACGGTGCTCATATAACTTCCACTATAACATTAGTATCATTAAGTTTAATATAACACTCACATGTAGATACAGCACAAGTCCAACGTTTAATTCTACCCTTCAAAGTTTGTGATATCTAAACTTATAACTATGAAATATAAACATCGTCTTATTCTTTTGACTTGTCATAGCTTCCATTGTACCAGAACTGTCTCACATGTAACCCACTGTTTAACTGCCAACAGCTCGAACAAAATGGCAATATATAAATTTAAAACATAATTACTATCGTAGATAATGCTTAGATTCAGCAAGTATAGTCATACTTTTCAATACAGCCAGGTATAATACGCGGACCCATTTTACATATCCGTTTCAAAACTATTGGTACCCATTTTACGTACCATTTCAAAGTAGTGGAACCATTTTACTATTTGTGAAAGAGGCACAGCTCTTGGAACCCAATTTACGTAGCCCCCAACTTAGATGCGACCCGCTTCGTCAATAGCTTCTAAATCTACAAGTGGGATACGTCATTAAATGTCTTCGTTTTAAAACTATTTATAAAAAGCTTTCTCAGGCTCCAGAAAGAAAACATAAGAAAAAATCGCCTAAAAAGTAAATAAATAAACAAGAAACCGAACCCCTTTGGGGAATAAAAAAGTTAAATCATGATAGTTCTCAATCCACATCTCCCATACTTAAAAAAACAAGAAAAGAGGGTAATTTTAAATGGCAACCCAGCTTTCCGCGATTATAAATAAGCTCCGCCTGCATTTTAAACAGTCAGTGGAAAGTAGAAAACTAAAAAATGTTGAAACAGAAATGAATAGGTGACTAGCAACCATATTAATTATAATTAAGTAGAAGGGAGAATATTCTTTGTTGAACTAGAAACTCTTACTGAAAAACTAGTGCTGTACATTCAACAAGAGGGGAAGTGGTCGTGGAACATAAAAACGGTCAATTAAGGCAATAAAATTGCATGTCCAACTAGGGGGATTAATTATTATAATAGGAAGGAAGTGGATATAATAGAAATGAGTAGGAACTATTTATAATCGACATATTATAACTTAATACTTAATAAAATAGCTTCAAACATTTAGAGCTTTTATATTGAGTTATACAATTACCACAATTTAACACTTACAGCTCTTACAAATTACAAATAGATAAAAAATTGCGAGACAGGCCATGGTTCTGCTGGAAGTTGAACCAACGATTCAATATTGTCTGTAACAAATACTAATATGCTATAAATAAAAGTAAGAAATTGATAACACTTTTGACATAAATGTGACCTATATTTGTATAAGGAAAACACTGGCCTGCTGATGACGAGGAGATTGGGGTTTGAACCCATCGGTCTAGGTTTCATAATACCATGAGGGGTAATTACTACTCGTGGCGAGGGTACGGCATTGTGTTTGACTACCTAAACATAGGTTGATACAATCTGTGCATGAGGTGTTCCTATGGTTCCACTCTAGAAAAGCGGGTGCACTTCATCTCAATTAAACCTTCCTAAGCCCTAAGACATTAGTGTAATTAGTTTCATAGGCTTATAACCCGAACGGGAAGTAAGATGTGGTGCTAAATAAAATTACAATAAAATGTTTCCTCATCCCTATTTTATTGGATTAATTATCATATATGCGTACAAACTGAAGAGTAAGTAAGGAGGGGGAATTATATATTACATATATATATATTTAAAATAGGCCCCGTAATATATAATATGTATATAATATATGTATATATATTATTTTAATCTGTGGTGTCAAATATTCTAGGGGCGTATTCCCATCCATAAAAACTAAGAAAAAGTCCATTAAAACATTTGTTTAGAAACGCTCAGTTTTAAGCTAGGAGGAAATTTTATGTTCAATAAATAAGCAATCCAAAATAAGAAGAAAAGTGAATTATACAAGATGAAGTTTAACGGAACAACCTAAAAAACAAAAGACAGGTTTTTTTTTTTTACAAAAATAGATCAAACGGTGTCCTGCTTCGATGCATTCTTTGAGCCTGCGTTTCATGATTTATTGTACTCTGTTGAATACGATTGATGTTTTATGTATTTGCCCACATGCATTTATGAAACGTTCTTTTAAAACCTATATATCAGGAACAGGAGCTGAGTAAACAATGGACTTTATTTAAAGTTCCCCAGAGATAAAAATACATCGGGTTCAAATATGGTGATCGGGCAGGCCATTCAATGGATAACTCACAACCAATACATCTTTGAGGAAACCTTTAATAACTTAATACTAAGGTTTTTTTAGACCTAAGTTTATATGAACTTTTCCATAACGTTTGGTTGATGGGAATATTTGACACCAATTAAAATACACCCTGTATAGACTACATATATATTAAACCTCCGTTTGTCTCGTATTGGTTAACAATCGGACAAAGCAGCAAGTATCGGCTTATCTTGGGTGAGGGCTCGAATTCCGATCGGCTGTGTTGAGATGTCGTTTCCTAGATGGTTAACTACTCTCCTTTAATGTAAATGCAGGTACATATCTTCTAAAAGCCTCACTCTATTAGTACAAGTGAGTGGATATCCTACAAGGATAGTAGACGCCGTGTGTTTGTATATTTTTCTATTGTTTGACGAGTATTATTAATCCTATACTTCATTTTCATTCCTCTATGTTATATCTTTGAATAGTGATCCTTTTATCTAGGTTCTCTATTCCTCGAAATTGAATTGTTTGTTGTTTTGTTTTGTGATTTTGATTGTTATTGTTGAGGTTTAGTTCTGTTTGGTTTTAATATACTCCCTTAACCTTCCCCATTCTTGGAGGCAACAAGACCATACCTGGATCACTATATGTTTATTGTTTTCCCGCCAAGTGTCGCTGGCGTGGTGTTTTTAGCTTTGTTGATTTAATTGTGCCTTGCACGGAGACTCGATCGAGACAGAAATGATAAGGTTCCGTGAACCTTCACCCGGAAGTGGTCTAGTTTTTATTCGTGTGTGTTATTGAAGAGGACTGCGCCAAGACACTACTAGTCAGACCACATAAAGTGAAGGTGAGTTGCCTCTATCCATTTCCTTTCCACCATACAGTCCATTTGTCCGTGTTGGTAACACTGGTCCTCCAGAGGCTTCTTCTCGTTTTCATTCATTGTAAATTACACTACGCCGTGCATAAAATACTTCAATGTTTCTCTTCCCTTCTTTATTATCAGTGTCAACCGTCAACAACGTTTAACGCGCTTTCCCTAGTTCGATGACGTCAACATTCAGCCTAGTCAGCATCAGTGGTCACATGGTCTAACGCGTCACTTTCGCATTAGACTGGATTGCTGGGGATGACGAGATCGTGGTTTGGATCCTGGTAGGATATAGCAAGTGTTTAATTTTTTTCTGTTCTCAACCCTCCCTCCAAGAAAATGTGGGTTCAAATTCTACCTTCCTCTTCCCTACCATATAGCCGTGATTATATTCAGACGTCTTATCTATGTATGTCACTTTTGATAGATATTATAAATACCTGTAAAATAACACAAAGTATATAGTAAATGTTATCAATGTTGGTCACAATTTTATAAAATGCTCTTCCAACCAAAATCCGGGTATAGCTTAGTGACGTCAATAACCAGTCTAATATAATCAAGATGTAAAATCAAACCAAAATGTGCATTGTACTCTACATTCATTATGGAAATGAAAAATATATACGATATCCTGGTCAAACAAATTGCTACGCTCATTATAATTTACTAGAAAAATTCATACGACCAACCATCCTCTCTATAATATTGTGCTAATTACCAAGGACGTTAATTGTTGTACGTATAATAATAGCACACAAACGTATCAGACATCTAAACCACGCCAACTAATTATTATTGTTCACAATCCAATATATAAATACTCCGTGACTCAATTTATCCTCATGTGATATTACTGGAAATCAACATGAAGTGTATCTTAGCTACCGTTTTGTTGGGTGTTATCCTAAGCTACGTGGTGGTAAGTAATTAATTATCAGATATATGGGGATCCATATGGGGATCAGACTATTTTTACATTTGGTTATAAGACTATATACATTCAGTGATAAGGGCCAGTTTCATAGTCAGACTTAGCATGCCTCAAGTGCGGCGCTATACTAAATACAGGACGACACCTACCTGAAATTGAATGGAATGGGCCAGTTTCATATGCGAAACTGGCCCATTCCATTCTGGTCTAGGTAGGTGTCGTCCTGTATTTAGTATCGACTCGCACTTTAGGCATGCTAAGTCTGACTATGAAACTGGCTCTATATATATTTGTCGATCAGATTATACTAGCCAACTTTTTTTTTCATATAGTATCTCTGTAATGGGTACCTGAAAGATTTTCTTGAGGGGAAATAAATTAAGCACAAGCCATTTCATCACCATCCTCTTTAGTGAAATACTTGGAATGCACTTCACTGCGTTGTCGATACAAAGTTTATTATTACTATTATTATTATTATTATTATTATTATTATTATTATTATTATTATTATTATTATTATTATTATTATTACTATTAGCATCGTGTCTTACTACCCGTTCGGGTTATACGCTAGTACTAATTACACAAATTGACTATGAATCTAGAAGGTTGAGCTTAGAGGAAGTGTGAGAAACCATTTAGAAACAACCACCCCCAGTTCACCCGAGCAAGATTCGAACCTCGATATTCCTATCCTCGGTAGTCTAGCTCAACATGAAACTATAGCGTGTTAATTAACTTAGCCACCGACGTGGGTCAAAAGTTGTTTAGTTCCTGTTTTAAGTAGCTTACATTGCTGTGACCGGAGCCAAAGAGTTCAGCTTGATCTTTGGCTAACTTTAGCTAACGAACTATCCCATTCAAATGTTCTTGCTCAGTTTAATATAGTGTGTCATCAGTTCCTAGTTGATAGCTCAAACCCTAGAAGTGGAGTTTGCAGTCCATTCCTCTTCACTATCGTTATCACTGGTTTCTTCATCCCGTGCTTTAGGGGAACTGACAGGTCTTCATTGTGTGAAAGAGGCCTGATTACAGATAACTTGATTGGATATTTGAAACTATGCTTTTTTCCCCCTGATATTTTTGTCAAACAAAAATAGCCATCATCAAAGCTGTTGTAGCTCTCGCCATACGATAGGTACAGCAAAAGGCATACTTTTGAGTTTCCCAGCTAGCCAAATACTCAGATTTGCTGTTCAGGTAATACAGCACATATTATGTAGAGACAATTTTCCGTCTTGATCGCTCATCTTGCATTGAAAATACAAAGATTATGCACATTTTATGTTGCTAAAGATTTACTTCCTCGGTGTGTTCGTTGTAAGCCTATCACACATTGCCAGGGTTGTTATTACATTTACTTTGCTCGGGCATTATAACAATAAAATGTTAGGCAAATCAGACGATAAAAAACACTATCAAAATAAACACATATCAACTGTTCACGCTAAAGTTGTACTCCGTAACTGAAAAAACTATTGTGAAGCACCGAGGTGGGTAACCCTGTCGCCAATCGCCACAAGTGGCGAATCTGCCATAGGAATGTGGCGAATTTTAGTTTGTCAACTCTCACAGTAAAATAACTTTTTCCTGTCGGCGTGTGCTGGTTGTAACTTGATATTTCCTGTATACGATTGGAAGCATTCCACATACGCATTGAGTTCAAATATTCAGTTAATGTTTCTGTAAATTGTCATACAAAGGGATTGTTATATTTCGCATTAAATTGTCTTACATTTAAAATCCAAACAATTTTCAACATATGCGTCCAAGACAGTTGTAGCTGAGTAGTCAAATGTGCTTGTTTTTAATAAACGTGCTCAAACAGTATGTGTGTGATGTTTTAAATGTTCGATTGAGCAATCTTATTTCTCAATTTTCATATGATGTGGCGAATTTCACCTTTCATTCCGCCACATCTGTGGCTACATTGAAAAGTATGTTGCCCACTTCTGGTAGCATCCACGCAGCACAACAAAGATACTCTCAGAGACACTATTGCCATCTATGAGCAAATGCGAGAAGTATTTGGTTATGTGATCAATGTCATGTTTTATATTATGTTCCTTATTATGTTTGCATGGAACAACTATTTTGTAGGTCATATGACAGATCAGGGTCATATTCCCTTCACTAAAACGTGGAAATATTTATGTACTACGTGTGGACACACAACATAAATTGTGACGTGATGTGACATTTTTACTGTTGTTTTCGAGCTCTGCACACAAAAAACGAATAAAACCAGCCAAAATATTTCTGAAGGTAAAAATTATGTTGATATGTGTTATCAACACATTTGATGAAATATCCCCCTTTTCATAGCGTACTCATGAGTATATATTTTATAGTTATTAAAAATGCCATCTTTCTGCTAGTGACAATTTTTTAAAATATTTGTTCTAAAGTAAAGTTACTCGCTATCTACATATAAAATTATAAACATAGCCTTAATGTAAAAACTATTACTGAAAATATGTTTCAAACTAAACTCGTTATATACTGGATTGCTGGTGATGTAGAGTTCGTGGTATGAATCCCGGCCGGTTGTATAGTATATTCACGACCTTAATTTACTTGGACGACAGCTCAAAAAATTATTAGAAATAGTCCACAATGTATCCGTAGGCCAACAGCTGACATCTGTCACTTTGGATATATGTTATGAAAACATATATTAACGTATGAATGTGATAGCTAACCACAGAAATTTAGGCCAATATTATTTATATTTATTTGAGGTTGGGCACAAAGATTATTTATCGTTTTATTCCTCCTCAAATTATTATTCACAGCACTTTAACAAAAGGTCTAATGAACATAGCTTCAAAATGGTGACCGACGAATTTAATCCACGTGATTGATGATTACGGGAAACAAATTCTTCTTTACAATGATGCACCCACGCAGTGGATAGCAATATTTATTTCAGTTAAATATTTCAAAATATGATAAAATAACCATAAAATTATTTATTATATATTCACACAAAGACAAGTATTTTTTCTTTCCAAGTAAATACGATGCCTGTATTTAAAGGTATTTATGTCATTAGTGTAATTAGTACCTAAGCGTACAACCCGAACGGTTGCTAACTATTATTATTACTATCATGAGATTTAAGGCATCCAACTCACAATATAATATAGGCTTAATGTAGGGGTAAAGATAATAATTCCAAGATACACACCCCAATATTTTCCCAGGCACGTAATTCTATGCTAAATGTAAGTCTTATTTCTTGATCCAATGGTCAAAAGGTGTCAGGGTCAAGGGGTCAAAATGTCAGACTCGCAAATGTATAAAAATAAATAAACGTTTAATTTAACACCCTTAGGTTTTATATGATGAGAATGAAAAGAATCAAATTTCTGGATTTTAAAGTAACCCACACTGGAAACTGGGGACCTAAGGCGTTATGGTCTCAATATAGGCACACGTGTACAAAATTACACGCTGAGGCACATCTTTAGCCATTCCAAGCTCATTTGAATTTTTTTTAGTATTGAAGTTACATTGCTACCACACAATTAATTTGTTCATGTAATTTTATTTGATTATTTCCTTGTTTCCTCTGTAGATTAAGCTACCTTTTAATGGGAGAATTAATCTATTTGTATGAATATCTAGTATGTAAATGTTAGATCAAATAAAATAAATTTTTTGAACTTTATCTCTGTGCAAGTTCCATTTTTTTGGAAAAAACATGATTTGTCTTCTAATAAGAATACAAAATAACCAGCAAAAAATAGTTTCTCCTTGGAGTTTAAATTAAAATGTATTCTGTAATTTCGCTTTGGATTGCAGTTGATTTAGTAATCAAGTAAGACAAAAAACATAATCTACTTTAAATAGGGAAATTTAACGATTGATAATGTGGTTTAGTAAAGAATATTTGAAAAACATTAATTTCATTGTAATTTAAAGTAAATAATATTAGTGTGTATGATTAATGAACACAATTTGACATTTGACCTCTGACCCTGATATAGGTTTTTTCTGGTGACGTCATTATGATGTCGCAATAATGTGACATCTTCACAACTCTAATTGGTTTAATTTTGTTTTGGTGACGTAATGGTCCATTGGTTTTATGTGTGCCGTTGGATTTATGTGTGCTGTTGGTTTTTATGTGTAGCCATTGGTTTTTATGTATGCCCGTTTGTTTTTGTGTATACACATTGGTATTTTATGTGTGCCCATTGGTTTTTTATGGTTGCCCCATTAAATCTAACGTCTGGATAGGATTAGTACTGGCGTGGAGAGTACATTTATGTCAGTTTTTTTATTTATTGGTGGGGAAGCTTGCAGTCCCAGGCATTGAGCACACCTTACGCGATGTTCCATAAAATGTCATCAATTCTGCCCATGAGTGTAGGAGCGTGAAGGAGCATCCTCTATTTACGGCTTTCTAACAGAGAGTGAGAGCTACTGGCCCAGTCTCCCTGTCGCAAGACTCTGAATCTATTTTGTGTTACAACCCTACCCCGTTAATGGTTTCCCTGATGACTCATACTTTGTGCCAGTTTGGCAGCTCGACAAGACAAGTCGAGACAGGAATAGATTACGACCTTGAATGATGTTGCAACCCTCCCCCATCTGTGTGGTAATGGGTTTTCCTGGTGACGTTATCACAACCCTGGCACCAGTTTGGCGGCTCGACAAGACAAGTCGAGACAGGTTTAGATCTTATTTCCTTGATGACATGGGGTTTACGATATAGTGTCCTTTGTCCCTCCTTCAATGTCGCATATGTTTAGTTCCATCGCAATGGAGTTTTTTCCGCTATACTTTTGATACATGTTGGTCTTATATGCAGCGATGGGATTTCCCCAGTGACGTCATCGCTCATTAGGGTGATGTTGCAACTAGAGAGCATCTACATAACTCTGATTATGCACAATCAGGGGCCTCTCTATAAATTGAAATCTCACAGTGATTTATAATGCCCAGTTAGGGGCCGCTATCCCATCAAAATTATACTAAAATTGGTTGTTTGGTACCTACCGTGGACATGGGTGGATGTAAGTATCCGCCATACCAACATGGATCACTGTTGGCAAAGATAAGGTGGTAAGGAGGAGTAAAGTAAAAATGTTTCAGCGTATACGCGGAGTGAGGGAGAGGGAAACCATTTAGTGAGAGCTAGTGACAGTACACCTCAAGGGGATTCAAACCCCTGACCTCCTCTGCCATAACTAGATGAGTTACACTCACCCTTTCTGGCTAAAGGTCTATATATTAATTAAGATAATGTGGTAGGGATGATTAAGAAAATATTCCAGCATTTTACCTGGAGAGAAAACTACCAAGAGTTTACCCAGCGAGGACTCGATTCCAACCTCTCCCCACCATAATTAGAGCAGCATGACATTTGGATGACGTGCCCACAAGAATTCGAACCTCGATACTTTTGGCAGGGCTATTACCTCTAATGTTTGTTAGAATGGTAATCCATTCAAATGGTTGCTTCCCGTAGTTGAGTGAACCCCGTATTTACGAATCTTTGACAGAATTAAATGAGCCTGACATTTAGATGGCGTGTTCACTGAGATTTGAACATCGATATCTTTCAAAGGGCTATCACTGATAATGTCTGTTAGAACAGTCATCCAATCAAATACTTCCTTCTCGTGGTTGAGTGCACCACGCATTTTCGAGTCTCACACCAGATTTAGATGAGCCTAACACCTAGACGACGTGCCCACTGGGATTTGAACCTCGATATCTTTCTTGGGGCTAGCACCGCTAATGTTTGTTAGAATGGTCATCCAATAAAATGCTTTCTTCTCGTGGTTGAGTGCACCACAGAGTGAAAAATAAGGCGAAATCAAAACTCATTTAAAGCTGGTCAACTATATTTTCCGTTTAATATAATTAGACCAGGTAGAATGTGTACCAGCACTTGATGCATGAAAACCCTACAAGCATGCCTCCAATGGCGGATTACTGAGAGTACATCAACACTTGGTGGATGTGAGAGCACAATTGATATTTAAATATCACTTAATGTTCGCAACTATATTTTTTTGACATAATAAATAGATAAATTATACATAAATTCATAAGTAATATCAAATAAATCTATGAGAGCCTTGACTCAATATTAGAAATACCAAACAAAACAAAAGAGCATTAAAACAACAATAATTAATTTGTATTATATATATTATAATTAGTAGAAAGAATAAACAAGTATATTATTATTATTATTATTATTATTATTATTATTATTATTATTATTATTATTAAAATCGTTTGACTGTTTGGATATTTCTTATAAATTTAACTAAATTTGGTTTAAGGTAATTTGTCAAGTTCACACACACAAATCCTAAAACATTCATTTATAAATTGTAACTGCTGTAATAGTAGAATGATACCCAAGGAGAAATTAAAAAGGACCTAATTTTGAGGGTTTGATAGCAAATTCACACACAAGATTTAATATATTCATTTTTATTAATCAACTAGCTAACCCGACAGACGTCGTTCTGTCAAACGCTATTGGACTGTGGCAGTCCCAAAAACTTATCTATTCTGGTCAAGTTCTGGTGATGGCGTCGTTTATAAAGTGTACAGTCGTGATGACAGCTTTAGTTTTCAGTAATGGTCACCAGGACAGATAAGTTTGTGATACTATACAGTCACAAATGTGTAATTTAAACAAAAAATTGAGTATAAACGTATTTCATAGTGATCACTTAATTTATTTACTATCAAATAATGACCGTGGAATAAACAATAAATTTGTATAATGTTAATATACTTTTATATGTATTTTTAATGTCATAATCATAAACAACAGCTACTTACAAAATTCAGTTTTCTATTTCGTACACTGCAATACTTTAGTAATATTGTGTTAAATGATATTTTCATTGTAATGCTTTATGGTACACGATATTTTTGTTTGATTACCTGGCGCGTAAACAAACAAAGCTGATGGTTTTCCAACACGGGAACAGGCAACATACAATTGGCCATGCGAGAAACATGGATTTTCAAGATTAATGCCGCAAACACTCAATGACTGCCCCTGGGATTTATTTATGGTCATAGCGAAAGCAAGCCGCACTGGAAACTGCAGTCGTTTAAATTCAAATGGTATGTCAGTCGGAATCATTTGTATGCGTGGTATCAAAACGTCTTCTCCTTTATACTTTCCCTTTAGAATGGTTGCTTCGATCACGTTGTTTAGTAATTTTTTCACCGTTAGCCGTGTGCCGTTACAAATACGCGGTTGGTTGATATTTCGTAACATTATGATCACCGATCCGACCTTTAATTGGAGATTGTGAGGCGGCAATCCTGGCAAATCCAGCGAGTTCAAAAATTCGGGTGGATAGTTGACGACATCATCTTGGTTAGTAGAGGAATCAACTGATTTGTATGTCCTCACTTCACCGGCAATTTAATTTAGAATTTTGAAATTTAATTCATTTACATCCATGTTTTTGGGAGCCAATATAGCTCGTTCACTAACCAAATATGATCTCAGTAATTTTTAGCAATGTTTGGGAACACCTTTTGAATGAGTTCGGTTTTTGAATCAGTAAACTGACAAAAATTGTCAGGAAAGGTAACGCAGCCAGTGAAAAAGTCTAAAGCGAAGTTGCCATTATCTATGTAAATGAGTTGTTTTGAAAATATTTCTCTAGATCGATGATTTTGCAACTCGACACGCATATTCTTGCTTAAATTTACTTTTTTTAAGTGTTTCCACAAAACGGAGGACTTTAAACATGCATTAAGTTCATCAGCTGGCGTTGACCGTGGATCATGGCAATGTTGACAAATCTCTGTACAATCAGCCACCAAATCGGTTTTGATTGTTCCGCAGATCTTGCATGGTTCGGTCTAATGCCTCCAAAGAATTTTTATGTGCCATCGTGCATTCATCCCACACTATCAATTTACATTGCTGCAAAACCTTTGCCATTGCAGAGTTCTTCGAAATGTTGCAGATCGGAGTTTCGTTGCTTTGCATATTCAACGGCAGTTTTAGCGCAGAATGGGCTGTTCGACCGCCTTCCAACAATGTAGCTGCAATGCCTGATGAAGCAAGTGCGAGTGCAAATTCATTGTGTGAGCGAATTGTTGCTAAAATCAATAAAATCAAAAAGTTTTTGCTACTGCTAACATATCGGCCCATTTGGTATTGGGTAACTTCGTCATTGTAATTCTCTGCACCAACTCCAATCACAGCCATTTCACTTCCTTTGGTTACATATTTACAAATGTATTTTATAGATTTCACGGAATGGCAAGATTCAACATTGATGTGCACCTTGAAATGGTTTTGATAGGATCGGTGAATATGGAACAATCCAACGATTATCAATTTCAATGTCTTGTTTATTAACTTTGATAATTGTTGATCTTCCGTTGTCTGCAGTCGATCGGTGACGATACAATGGATAACCATCATTTCCGGTAATTGTTTCTGCTATTAATGCCCGTGGATAACGCTTCGAACATTAACCATCCACCATACACGGTGAATTTTGATTAAGTGTTCCACAGGGACCATGAGTCATGTTTTTAATAACTACTTCATGCAAGCCTGGATCTACTTGTACATCAGGGATTTCAGCTGATATCACTTCATCAATTTCATTTGGTCTTATCTTCTCAACCAACCAAATCAGAATATGTGCATGAGGCAATCCACGTTTCTGCCCCTCCACAAAATACATCCAGCAGCGCGCCTCGCCAAACACGCTATGTTTCACAGTGAAATCCATTAAAGATTTCAACTTTATTTTGAAGACTCTTGCCATAATTCAGGGCGATCAATGGGTGATTGACCAGGGAATAACTCAAGTTTGATTTATATCCACTGCGGATTGCACGTGAATGTGATAAATAAATCTGCTTTGCCATAATGACGAACATATGACATGGCATCTTGAGCATATTCATGCATATGTCGAGGACTTCCGATGTATGTTGCTGGAAGAATTGTCTTTCCAGCCGACATTCTCTGCATTTCCATCAGTATTAATCGCATCTCGAAGGTGAATATACTCTTCAGAACGGAGTTTGGTCTGGTTCAACCTGATGAATGTCAATCACTCTGTTTCAATTTTGACATACATATCAACAGCATATTGGTGAAATAATCGCCGACATTTCAAGATGTGATTGTCTTTCATTTTTACGAACCATCAGACGGTATGAATAATAGTTCATTGAACTGACTTTTTTGTTGATTTCGGCACCTGTAAATAAATTATTGTTTTAATGACAGTGATTGAACTTGCATATAATACATGTAATAGCTGATACAAAATCTCCATTGCTAAACCAAATTTTTAATTAACTGTAAGGGAGTTTATCATCTTGATTGAAAAGTGATAACCATCTTCACCTTGCCAAACATGATGGGATATTGTAGCTTATCATATTACGGTGTGTTTCATACACACGCTGTAAATGATCATTCCGGCGATGTAAAACAATATCACGGGCTTCCAAATTTTCTCCAACTATAACAATGGCAACTTCATCCATTGTTGGTGCATTGAAACATCTTGCATGTTGGCCCACAGGAGTTTTATCAGCTTTGATTACAATTTTGTGATTATCATATGGCATGAGATCCAGTGCAGTTTTGAACAATGTAATCAACTGATTGTGTTGTGAAAGAAAGTTTGTAATTCTTCTACAACAGACCTCTTCATTGAACTGTTATGTGTACAACGCAATCAATTTCTTGTGTTGAATTGCCCATGAAATAAATTTGCAGGAATTTGTAGTCGCCATCTGACACCGGCAACAGTGAGCCTGCTTGGTGATACATTTGTCCTTGTATCTGTGAATTAAAAAGACAGGTTTATTATTTTTGTTACAAAAACTATAAAATAAAATAAACAAAGCAATATGGGGGATAAGTCTGTTTGTTAAATATTACCTTGAAAGTTGGCATGAAGTTGTCCCTAACTACATTTGTTGCGCCAAATGAAGTCATTTGAAGCAGTTGTTATATTTTTGGATATTAGTAAGGAAATTTATTGAATTCGTTCCTGTTCCTGAAACCAATGAGTACAATGGCTCTGGTGTGGAACCAATGGCACTAATTTTACTTTGCCATTTGCACAACACAATCCAACGGCTTCATTTTTGTATTTCAATGCCTTACAATGTGGGTAAACTGAGTTCATAGATCCAATAGCAACGCATTGGTGGGCACTGTAGTCAATTGAAACATCGTAACTGAAAGCAGCTCGTTTCAAACCTGCAAGATCATTAGCTGAATGACGTGCTGCACGGATTTGTGATATCCGAATCCTTTCAATTTCATTTCGCTCTTCACGTTGCTGTGTAGTCCGATTAGACTGAAAATTAGCTTGTTTTCTAGCATTTAGAGTTCTTCGACCCAAATTGCTCCGCCCACGTCTTATAGGCGGCATGAGTCTTGAACAGAGTATAAATGGAAACACACACAAAATAAACCAATCAACCAAAGATAAGTCGAGGAACTTGTTTGTCGATTGAGAAGCGAAGATTTAAAAAAAACAAGAAAATAACACGCACTAATTGAGAATCTACTGAAAAACTGTCAAAGTCAAACTGTATAACGTAGAAAGAGAAAGTGTCAATTCTACGGATGCATTTATAGTTACTAATTAAATTTCAAATGCTTCTTCTTTATATTATGGTTTGGTACTCTTGTTTTATTTGAATAAAAGAAACAGTAAGTAAATGAATTGAAAGTCGATTTTAGGGTTTCTGAGCTCGATTCACTTAATCGATTCATTGCTCAAATCGATATTCACGACCTAATAAAATCGATTCTTCGATTAATCTATCTCAGTTCGCCATCCCTAGACTGCTAGAAACAGCTTGAATGGGAAAAAGAAAAATGTGGTTTTTACGTTTTTCAGTGCAATTTTTCCAATTTTTCTCTTCATAAGAACCTTCCTCGGACTTCAACAAATATTAGAGAAAAAAATTAGCCGAATTGGTCCAGCTGTTTTCGAGTTTTGCGGTTAGCAACACATTTAGCCATCCATTTTTATATATAAGATTGTAACTGTTATGATGGTATAACATAGTCCTAGTCGTAAATCCCGAGATATTCAAATATTAACTACACCCGAGAAGTTAAATTGCTTGTTCAAAGAGTATCAAAATTAATTCACTAATAAAGTTTAATCTTTGCTGATTATGAGGTAATAGAAATGACAAACAAAGAATTTATATTTTAATATATCAATTAAATATGGTCTCAACATTATTTTATTGACATAATAAACAGATAACTTTTACATAAATTAATATGTAATCTAAAATACAATCATGAGAACTTTGAATAAAATATTTATAAAAAATCAGTCAGTGGTTTAGACTTGTGTAGTTGAGAGAGGGTAACAAGATTAATTTAATAAATATTATTTTATATACATGTCAAACAAAAACAAGTCTTGTTTTCAGAAATATTATAATGGTCTCAAGCTAAAATTAGTGAGAGTGTACCAACATTTTCACGGAAGTAGAATGGAAGGCCTATTAGAAAATCCTCCCTAAATAGGCCCAAAGCTGATGAAGGAATCTATTATATATATTTTAAATTTAATACAATGGCTTGGATTTGTTTAGCTTACCCTGAAATTTTTTAAAACTTATAATGTCTGTTTACAATAATCATAGAGCCTTCCATAGTTCTATTTATCTAATACTTATAACAAGAAGGAAGTAAAGATGAATAAATTATACTTACTAAGGGAATTTATTTCAAATTTCAGAATTTGAAGTGGGAAAAGATTTATGAAAATTTACCCAAAAATAACTTGCGCTGGGAACAAACACCGACTTTCCCATAACTATTATCAAAACCTGTTTCTAAAATGGAAACTGAAACGTAATTATCTGGTGAATTGGCACACATTATTTATAGAACACATGAACTCAACAAGTTGTTTATAATTATTATTTAGCACCACATCTTACTACCCGTTAGGGTTATAAGCTTAAGTACTAATTAAGCTTATGAATTAGGAATTGGGAATGTTGAGTTTAGAGGAAGTGAACCCGCATTTGCGTGGTGGTATATTGGAAAACCATTGAGGAAAGACCATCCCCAGTTCACCTAACCAAGATTCGAACCTTGATCTCCCCGTCCTCGGGAGTCTGGCTTAACACGAATCGAGCGCGTTAACCTACTACGCCATTGAAGTGGGTTAACTTGAAAATTATCTGGTGTAGCCACAGGGGGTCAATCCTCAGGGAAGTGCACCATCAGTATACCATGCAGCTACCCCCCTGGTTGGACCTGTGACATAGAGTGGCAATCGACGGGGTGAGGAGACATACCCATATTAGCGTGGAGGGAGAGAGGAAAAACACCCACAGTACACGCACTCATAATCCAAACCCTCGATTAACCCCCCCACCCCGTGTGAGGGAGGATATCTGTAGAATGGAGACTTTGGGTAGATTTTCAATAAAATTATGTTATTAATTTATAACTGGTATATTATTTTTGTAAAAAGCGTACATTATAGTATCGAAGTTGAGTATGAAACAAGCGCGTTCGACCACGTGGCCATCGTAGCGAGTACGCAGTGTTCAGCAAACGGTGTGCCTTTATGTTATTTAACAAACTTTTCTTAGTAAACAAAAAAAAAACTATTTGTTTCTAAACGTAATATTAATTTGGTTTGCAATACTCTAAACTGGTTCATCAAGCACCAGGGTTATTAAAAGTTTTATATTACAGTAGTTTATGGTAGTTTAAGACAGCTGTATTCATATTATAATTAAAAAGTCATTAAAAAAGACACGTGGAGTCACAGGTTAAACATAAATAGACCATTAAGAGGAGTGAATTTCAGGGTAGGGGAAAGGTGCCACCATTTATCCGGAAAGAGGTTATAAATACAATAATCCTCTTGGATTGTTTATTAAATGGGTTACTTGAACAATAATTTACATTCGATGCCCAAGATCAATCGGTAGTGAGTCTTCAAATGTCTTCGGTTCGATTATCAGCTGTTGAAACCAGGGAATTTATCACGTTAAAATTATATTTTCTCGCCACGCCAAGTGGTGAACCAGTGATCTTTGTGATGGTTTCTAGACCGTGGAGTTCAAATCAGTACCGCTAGGTAGTCTCACTGTAGATTACTCTAGAATAATTAATTGTGAGCCACATGTCTAAGATGGCACTCTCGCAATATACTCAACTACAGGGGTTCGAATCCTGGTCCACTGGCTGACACCCTCTTTGGTCAGTTAAGGGTCCCATAAGGGTCCAATAAATAAAAAACTGCCACAAATAAATTCCCACGCCAGTTCAAATCCTACCCAGACATTCGGTCCAATGGGGCACACATAAAATAGAAATGGGCACATATATACACCAACGGGCACACATAAAAATACAACGGACCTTTACGTCACCCAAACTAAAATAAACCAACCATGGTTGTGATGACGTCACAACATTGCGACATCATAATGACGTCACAAGGGAAAACCTAGATCGGGGTCAAAGGTAAAAGTTAAAATTGTGCTCATTAATCATACACACTACCTATAATATAGCCTATGTGTTAACCGGAAGTCCAAGCTAAGCCCGTACATAATTTCAGCACAATTGGTGTAGTGGTTTTTGCGTTAAAGATTTACTTACTGAAACCAACTTAATGTTTTTTATATTATAAAAGTTTATAGCAAATATTTACACCGCACGCAGAGGGCTGAACTTTTAAAATTAGTAGCCCCTGTGCACAAACATGTGCATTTTGAGGCTGGAATTTTACACTTTTGATTAGATTTTTTTACAATTTATTAAAAACTGGGCCAGAAGAAATAAAACGAAGAGATTTGTTTGAATTTAAAAAGTGATTCCCTGGTTAAACATGCAATTCATTGCGTGGGCACCCTGGGAAATTACAGGTACTTATGCTAGTAAATTATAAGGAGGACTATTGTATTAGAACTGTTGTCCAATGCATCGAAACTCAAAGTAAATTCTTTGAATATGTGACTGCGCTTCTATTACTTATTTAAAACTATTTTTGGCTCAGCAATTAATACAAAGATTTTTACACAAATAATGAACTAAGAAATTAACATTTATTTTACAATTTTATTCTGAAAATTTAAAAATGACACCTGGACACGGAAATCGAATCCGGGATCTTTGGCTTAGTACGTCAACCACTGAGCTATCCAGGATTCATCCCGTGCCCAGGGTCATTCTTCACTTATATTTTAGGGCATAGCCTATGATAGACGTGCGGAAATCGTTGGCTACAAATATGTGATTATATTAATATCACGAGCTATCAGATAACGCAGCCATCTTTGACTCGGTAGTTGGCTTATTGCTGCCATTTGTACAATTATTATAACTGTACAGGATTGCAAATTAAGAATTAAATAACCAAAGCTATTATTTATGCTTTTAGTGAGGATTACTCCATCTAGATATCATATTCTGAAAATTGAAAAATGACACCTGGACACGGGAATCGAACCCGGGACCTTTGGCTTAGTACGCCCATGTTCTAACCACTGAGCTATCCAGGATTGGCCAACTACTGAGTCAAGGATGGCTGCGTTATCTGATAGCTCGTGATATTAATATAATCACATACTTGTAGTCGACAGTTTCCGCACGTCCATCATAGGCTCTGCCCTAAAATATAAGTGAAGAATGACCCTGGGCATGGAACTAATCCTGGATAGCTCAGTGGTAAGAGCATTGGCGTCCTAAACCAAAGGTCCCGGGTTCGATTGCCATGTCCAGGTGTCATTTTTCAATTTTCAGAATATGATATCTAGATGGAGAAATACTCACTAAAAGCATAAATTATAGCTTAGGCCATTTAATTCTTATAATTTTATCATAAACTGCTAGCTAGAACAGTTTCCGACTGCAATAAGTCCCCTAAAACTACTTACATATTTCCATTGTAAGGTCAAGTCTGTAGCTGTCTTTTATAGCTTGTGTCAATAATAATTAAAAAACTTAAAAATATAGTACAATTTAGCAGTGTCGAAGACAAATAGCATATTTGTATCTTTAAAAAAATCTTTTCCTACTCATTCTCACTAGATATTCCCTTTAAATTTATTAATACATAGTAATACATTGATCTACCAGCCTAGAATAAAATCTGGTAATGTTTTGTTGGTTTGAAGATGTTGAGTGATGTGTGTGGATCGAGCTATGAAGCAATATATGAAAATAGAGTGTGTGGATCAAAAGGAGGGGGTAGGCCATATAAGATGTGTCTAAATATTGTAGATGAATGTGTGAAAAATATAAACATTAAGAGTTTTAAGAATAAAAGAGCATTTATGACTCGGTGAATAGATGTTGAAGCGAAGAGAGTATGCAAGGATATGATGGTGTGGAGAAAGTTAGTGAGGATGGATTAAGTACGGAGCTGTTTTTTCTGAGCTATATGCAAAGTTTCTTGCCTACCCCGTAAGGGAACGGTGTGGTAAGGTATATATATATGTATGTATGTATGTATGTATGTATGTATGTATGTATGTATGTATGTATGTATGTATGTATGTATGTATGTATGTATGTATGTATGTATGTATGTATGTATGTATGTATGTATGTATGTATGTATGTATGTATGTATGTATGTATGTATGTATGTATGTATGTATGTATGTATATATGTAAGTAGATAATAAAACAATATGCTATATTATCCTTTAGTTGTTAAAGTTATATAGGTAATAACATTTTACAAGCAAATAAAGTTAAATTCATAGCTTATATTTTATTAATTTTGAAAATATTTGATCAATTATATTTGGTACGAATAAAAAAAGTTAGCTTGAAGTGATTATATTGTGTTGTTCCTTAAACAAATATTGCTGGCGCCAAGAGCTGTTCCTTTTGGTTAACGATTGCCGCGGATGATGTTAATATAATATGAGCACAATGGATGTATCATCAGTTAAATTATAAAATAAGATATGCATTGAAAATAATATCGTGTTTGTTTCAGGCAGAGGAGGTCATTACCTTTGAAGACTTTACGGAAGACATTAAAAGTCACATTAAAGAATGTGAAGAAGAAAAGAACGTGAAGAAAGGTGTTATATAAAGTTTGAACTGAAGTTCAGGAAAAAGTAAAATAAGTTAAGAATGTTTTGAGGAAGGGGTGTAGGCATCGAGAATTACTACACTTTATTAATATATTTTTATGCACACTTATGCGAATGGATTAGGGCAAATAAAGGTTACATTTAGAGGAAATGTGCCATAATGAATTAAAAACCATTTAGGAAAAACCCATTAATCTGTACATCCTACCGAGATTCGACACTGATCTTCCCACCATAAACAAATCGTTCTAAAACAAGAATGACATTTTAGACCAAAGCAATTACCAAAGCGGGTTTTAGTTATAACTAACATTCACTATTATTCATTTGTGTAAAGTAGAGCTAACAATCTCTATAGAGCGACTTGTAATGGATGTTAGATATAACAGTCGATATAGTTTAGCTTGTGTAAGGCAGGTAATTGTTAACACTAGCTATAGTTAACTTGTAATGGAGGTTATATATAAAACAGTCAATATAGTTTAGCTTGTGTAAGGCAGGTAATTGTTAACACTAGCTATAGTTAACTTGTGATGGAGGTTAGATATAACAGTCGATATAGTTTAGCTTGTGTAGGGCAGGTAATTGTTAACACTAGCTATAGTTAACTTGTGATGGAGGTTAGATATAACAGTCGATATAGTTTAGCTTGTGTAGGGCAGGTAATTGTTAACACTAGCTATAGTTAACTTGTGATGGAGGTTAGATATAACAGTCGATATAGTTTAGCTTGTGTAGGGCAGGTAATTGTTAACACTAGCTATAGTTAACTTGTAATGGAGGTTAGATATAACAGTCGATATAGTTTAGCTTGTGTAGGGCAGGTAATTGTTAACACTAGCTATAGTTAACTTGTGATGGAGGTTAAATATAACAGTCGATATAGTTTAGCTTGTGTAAGGCAGGTAATTGTTAACATTAGCTATAGTTAACTTGTGTAAGACTTTGTTGTCTAGTGGACATAGTTCTTGGCTACAAATCCAGAGGTCCCAGGCTCAATTCCCGGCGCTTCCAAAATTTAAATTTGAATCAGGTGATCATGAACGGGGTTCAAACTCAGCCTCATGAGGACAACTGAAAATCTACTTGAAAAATAAGTAGTGGCTCTAGTTTGGAAAACTTAGATTAATGGCTTGAGGGTTCATTGTGCTGAGCACATGACATTCTCTATCCGCAAAAAGAAACTATCATCTCTAATGGCGGCCGCTCGGATGGTGTAGCTCATTTGTGGTTTCATACCATTGAGGCTGGTAAAAGTTAACTCTTGCTGTAGTTAAACGGGTGTAAGTATGGTAAGAGTTAACTCTTGCTGTAGTTAAACTGGTGTAAGTATGGTAAGAGTTAACTCTTGCTGTAATTAAACTGGTGTAAGTATGGTAAGAGTTAACTCTTGCTGTAATTAAACTGGTGTAAGTATGGTAAGAGTTAACTCTTGCTGTAATTAAACTGGTGTAAGTATGGTAAGAGTTAACTCTTGCTGTAATTAAACTGGTGTAAGTATGGTAAGAGTTAACTCTTGCTGTAATTAAACTGGTGTAAGTATGGTAAGAGTTAACTCTTGCTATAGTTAAACTGGTGTACGTATGGTAAGAGTTAACTCTTGCTGTAATTAAACGGGTGTAAGTATGGTAAGAGTTAACTCTTGGTGTAATTAAACTGGTGTAAGTATGGTAAGAGTTAACTCTTGCTGTAATTAAACTGGTGTAAGTATGGTAAGAGTTAACTCTTGCTGTAATTAAACTGGTGTAAGTATGGTAAGAGTTAACTCTTGCTATAGTTAAACTGGTGTACGTATGGTAAGAGTTAACTCTTGCTGTAATTAAACTGGTGTAAGTATGGTAAGAGTTAACTCTTGCTGTAATTAAACTGGTGTAAGTATGGTAAGAGTTAACTCTTGCTATAGTTAAACTGGTGTACGTATGGTAAGAGCAACTCTTGCTATAGTTAAACTGGTGTAAGTATGGTAAGAGCAACTCTTGCTATAGTTAAACTGGTTTAAGTATGGTAAGAGCTAACACTGGTGCTTATTAGAGTCTGCTGGTTGAAATGTTGATTGACTCTTAAGGCAGTTTGGGTTGTGCAGAATTGTGCTGAACTCTTGTGATTGGTATAGAGATCGTCACTGAGCCGTGTTTTGTTTATTGGGTGAATTTACATGTTCTAATAAAACCAAACACGCCATCCTTCACCAAGTAAATTGTTTGTCATGGACGTTAACGTATCATTCAACAGGGACCATTGTTTATAGATTGATTCATACGTCTGCGGAAAATATAGAGCGGAATGTGCTTGAGTGACGTAGTAATTCACACCACCACATACGTTTGTGTTGACCTAAGATCCTTTGCAATGGAAACTAGAATTGAATGATTATGAACGTATTCCCTTTAGATTATTGTTGTGTATTTTTTTTAAACTATGTTGCTATGACTGTCAATCAGATATAGCCCGATGGAGCTGAACATATTTCAACTCAATCAGAGGGTGATACGCGGATGGTGCTGAAATATTATAGTTTTTGAGATCATCACGTAGATGCGTTTCTGCTATTATGTAAACGTGAACTTGTGAATACACCTTAAGACGTAAAGTGTTGTCTGAGAGGATGAGATTTGAATCCTGATTTAGAGCAATGGGACGCTGATAGTACGAGGGATTCTCACTGTGTTTCTTTACATCCTCGATAAACGTTGATAAGGATGGATTTTTAAAAATATAGCTGGCTTAATTATATTCAACCCTTTTATTAAAGACTTATCAACCATTATGTTTTAATAATATCCCTAAACGTATCCAAAATTGATAAAAGAAACGTTTTAAAGACTTTTAAAAACCTTTTCAAATTATATGGTTTAATCAACAGTAAAATTTCAAGGGTTATTGTGTTCAACACACCGATAACCAAAGTCTGTCGTAAAGCACCGGGGCGATAATTTAGTTTTCTAAGTAAACAAATTAAAGGATATACATATTGAATCATTAGGGTTACGAATTAGCGTGCAACGGAAGTTGTTCTTGTTGCAAGAAACAGGTGCAAAATGGCTGAATATATAATCAAAAGTAGTTTATTGTATTATTGGTAAATACAGTTGTGTGATGTCCCCTTATAGCCCAAATCCTAGATCCTGGACCCAATGTCAATGTTTGTTTCAGAGGACTGCTATAAACAATGGAAGGAGTCAAAAGGAAAGGAAATGTCTGAAGGCTGCAAGGTAATTATTATCATCACTAATCTCCTTATTCTTACAATAATTAATTCATGTTCATCAATTACTAAAAACATACTTAAACATTTATTTATTCTAGAACCGCACCTTAATACCTGTTCAGGTTATACGCCTACCTAAACATATTAATTTTTGCGAGAGAGAGAGGGTGACTCCAAGTGAATCCCCTCTTCCCCCGAAAAAAGAAATGCCAATAATTTTTTAAAAGATTAAATTCCTCTTAAAGCAATTTTAAGTTATTTAAAACATAATTGGGGATATTATAAGAAAATTTACAAAACTCCAATAAGATAGTAGCCTAAGTATAGAAGTGAAATATAAAAACACAATATTAATAATATTTTAGATTGGAGGAGGTTGGTGGTAAATTAAATCCCAAAAACACTCCTTTTCAGAGCTTCCCTGTCAATTGAAATTACTTACAACAGTTCTTTTTTTTTCATCTTATGGCACTATATGACCGGGAGGGACATGATATCCAGGTTCGATCCCCTGTATGTAGACTATTAGCCGCTCTGGTGGCAAAGAACGTTAACCTGGGTATACCTTTGGAGGTTGTATACACGTACCAGAAATGAGATGATGTGATGATAGTTGCTATGAAGCTATGTAGCCGGCGTGAGTATTAAGGGACGGCCAGACTGGGCGAGCGACTAAAATATAAAATAGAACACATTGGTTGTAATGAGAGGTGGCCAGACTGGAGCGAGCTGCGCTTGAAAGAAAGAACTGGTTCTATTTTTCAAGCGCGTGCGCTCGACCCGGTGCAGTATAGTTTACAGGCGCTAGAGAATATTATCTTATTTTGGCTCATTGAGTGCTAGGAAAACTTCTCATTTTGACAATTTTTTTTACTATCGAGAGCTATCTGCTAATCCCACGCTCGTCAGTTTGGCCACCCACTCGCTCGCTCACTCGCTTACACGCTTGTCAGTCTGGCCGAACCCTTAATCTAAGCTAAGCTGAATTAATCAAACCCTGATGACAGTTGAGCTCATTCCTCAAGGGAAAATACCCAAGTTGCCAACCGGGATTTGAGCCCGGGACCCCTAGATTCGTAGCCAGGTTCACTGACCACTACACCACTTGGCCTATTACTTACAATATCATTTAAAAAATTCACCAATTATACCCTTTTCAATATTTTGGTAATGTAGATATTCTCACGCCATTTCCAAACAATTGCTTGTCTCAACACACGATTTACAAACTAACTTAACCTTGGACAGCACCCTCACTAATAAACACACCACCAAAGAACCAGGAGTATATTAATTTTAGATTATGAGATGAACTTGTAAACAAATACTCAAACGTCGCTGTCTGAAATCGAACCAGGTTCTCGATGGCTAGATGTAGATATACTGACACATAGCTCCCATTCAAACTAGAGGACGTCTGGTTATTTCTGAGATTGTAATAACTCTTTGTGTACATAAACTTAAATATTGCTTGTTCCTAGCTGAATCAGTGGACTCACGGACTATGGTGTCAATGTAGTATATAGTCTGGTTTGACAATGACGAGATGGTTGACGTTCAAAGTTCGGCCGGATGTACTGAGGGTTTTTTCTTAAATAATACCCCACTATCCCTACCCACAAATACTGGTACACTTTCTTTAAATTGTACCTTCATCATTTCTACCCTATAATTGTATCATCCGATGATAACCCAGACAGGTGTTAAGACGTGGAGCATGGGACCAACAAAGAATATTTATATCTTTCATTATAGAAATCCACAATGAGGTTAAAAATTAAAAAAAATATGTTCATCTATTTAGATAGTACTATTGATTACCTGTTATTTTGTTGCAGTGCATGGTCAAATGTGTGGGAAATAAGGCGGACGTGGTAAGTATAAATAATATTTATGAGTCTAATAATTATTTATAATATTGCATTCTTATTCATGATATATGATATTCAAAACAAATAACGTTTAGTCTTTAAATTAATTGAATAACAATCAGTTTCGCTATTTCCTTTTAATTTTTAACAATCCATCCCTAGATTAAATTTTATAATTTCATTTTGAAACAATGTTAATAAAATCGATTTATGTTTATCTTTTAGATGGACGACAAGGGGCATGTAATGGAAGAAAACCTTAAAAAGCATGTTGATAAAATGACAGACCAGAAAAAAAAGGAAATGGTTGAGAAAATTATAGAGGACTGCAAAGATAAGGGTGAGTTGAGGCAAACTTATTTTGTTAAAACATTATTTTTTCAATGAAATTTTTATTTGTTGAATAATATATTACAAAATTTTCATATGGATAGGTATTTGGTTAAAACTTTTAAAATAAAACATTTAACGTAGCCTCAAACAACTTAAAAGTATTATGTAAGTGATAAATTAAAACAATATTTTAAATCAAATTATTTTTCATATGACTTAAATAAAATTAATAGCCATGGTGGATAAATTTGGCGTGTTAAACTAGATGGGATGAACTACAAAATAGAACACAGTTCTAAAATAAATTATTTGATACCTTAGTACCTACTGTCTCATAGTCTATTATGGTTTGTGAAAAAATAATCAAAAATATGTTATACCCCATCAGTTAGTAAATTTTCTTCAGAAAATCAAACCCACTATTATATTAAATATTCTTCAGACATAAATTGTTGTAAGGAGTGTTTAAAATTTTCAAAAATCAATTTTCAGAAAATTTCTTCAAATATATTATTGAAGAAAAACATACTGTTTTACATGTGAAACACTCCCCTTATACTAGTTTTGAATAAAAAATTTAAAGTAATTTTCAAAATATCTCAAGTTTAAAAAATCAATCATTAAATCACCTTTAAATAAAAAAAAATTCTAAAAGCTAAGCATAAATTGTTATTTATAGTATACAACACTGACCAATATTCTTATCTTTACTAATGTTTGCGATATTTAACTTCCACTTTCTAAACTGAATGGTTATATCAACACACGACTTAGTTAATAAGTCGTGAGCAGACTTAAGTCTAGAGCAGACACAGCATCCAGACCCCGAAAGTTAATTAATAGCTATGAAAGGGGCAACCCACCTTTTACCAATGATAAAATATGTGGCCATTCCTGGAATTAAACCCAGGAGCTTAATCTCAGTAGAAAGACACTCCACCAAATGAGATAAGGTGTCTGACCCCAAATATTCATTTTTGACAAAATCATTTGAGATGTTTTTGAACAATTTCACATTAATAATATCATCATCAGTAAACTAGGATTAATTTTAAGGTTAGAATAAAAATTTAAATTTGTCCTTGAGGTATTGCCATTTAGCATATAAATATCAAGTTGAAATTAAATCCCTTGAACCGTTTAGTCAGTAACTCCAGGCACAAACATGGGAACATACATAATTGTAAGACCTACCTTTTTGAGTTCGGAGATACATAAAATGTCAAAATCCACCATAATCTCGGGGTTTAAATTGTTAGCTAGTCAATACATTATCTCTATGAAAAGTAAAAAAAAAAAAATTATAGTATTATCTATCCAGATTTTTCCAAACATAGCCAATCTTTAATAAAAATTATAGAACTCAACAAATAAACATTCGCACCAATGGACACGTTGTCGTAGGCTTTAACTTTTAGGTGTAGCTTTGCGGTGACGGGGAAAGTCGAGGTTAAAATTCCAACTGGGTGTACTGACAATGGCTTTTACTGAATGCTTTCCCACTAACCCTCCAGGCAAATTTGAATACCACGGATGGGTTGTATGACGTTGTAAAAAGTAAATCAAGAATTTTTTTTTTAAATCAAGACTTGAATTTTTCGGTGACTGAGCAAATTGCACCCACACCTGACTGTCACAGCCTAGTCTCAAAGATAACTCTCTATAGCTAACAGTCGGGTACAAATGATTAATAACTAACTAAATTTTTATTAGGAGATATTCTAGGTAGTCTAGCAGCTTAAGTAAGCATATCATAACAATGTGCCTTTTAGGATAAAAGTATGAAATTTCTACCATAGTTGGTATATACCATAGCGATTATATTCAGATGAGGAGGGAAGTCAGAATTGACCACTGAGGTCGGTGAGAGGTAAAATACAATTTGGCCACCATTCCACTGGGCTTTTATAAATATGCTTAACTCATGAAGCATATAGTGTATAAAGACATTTAAGGTGTCATTCACAACTAATTTAGGGATGCCCGTTCATTTAGTGGCCTTTAATTGCTTCATAATTCAAGGAATTGTTATTAGGTCAAGGTCAAAGGTCAATATTGACGTAACCGTGAATTGCCTGTATAATTTGTTTATTTATGACAATGTAAAATATATTTAATGAACAAATGTATGTATATGTAACATATGTGATAAACAAAATCAACAATCTCCATAACATAAGCACAGTGCAGTACACTAGAGTGCAACTTTGGCACACCTACAGCGTCCAGTGCACGCTTTCTTACAGCCACAGTAGATCAATTCATGGCACGAATCTGATGCTTCAGAGAAAGGGGTCCAAAGAGGCTGCCACCTATTTGTATCCTTTTTCCAGGCCCATTCAGAGGGCTCTGGCAGATCTGGATCCATGGCCAATGTCTGGTTCTAACAGTTTGCCTGGTAGCAAGCGTGCTTGATGTGTTGCTTGAGTGCTGCCTGGGTTGGAGGGATGTTTTATATTGCTCTATACTTCTGTGTGAAGAGTTGCTTCCTGGCACCATTAAACTTCATAGTCTCATTGGTTCGGTCATGCATCATCACAACAAATCGCTCCAGCAATAGCATGACTCCTGACTGATCTCACTTGGCATGGACAGGAATTCATGGAAATCATCAGTCATCTCTGGGAAATACTTTCAAGTATCTCAGGCAGTATTATTTCTTCTCGCTGTGAATGTGGAAACAGTACTACACCCGGTTAGAGCGTCAAAGACTGGCAGAGTACGAAACTGAGTCGGGGTCATTGTGGAAACCATTTGGAAAATAGCTGTATACCGAAAGTTTGAACTAACACCAAAGGCAATTCACAACTCATCTGGAGCTAGTTTGATGATGAATCCACAGCCCGTACATTAGTATCAACCGAACACATGGTCACCTTCTTACACCCTTTTTGAACAGCATCTGCCTAATGCAAAGATCTATGAGTACTCGCCTCCTCTCACTAACACGAGGCTAGGTGGGTATTACTCAGCAGGAAAGCAAAGGACTCCATATGTTGCATAAAGTTCCTTGCCCTCTGATAAAATCCATGGCGTCACTGCCATGAGAACAGGCTATCTTAAGTGCTCGTCCAATGTACTTTTCAAAAGTTAGGATGTGTTTCTTCTCTACATGCATGACCTTGGATGAAGAATCACAGAAAACAATCTGTTCTTTACCCTGATTGTGTGAATACGTTTCTCAATAGGAAGACTTGGCTGGTCCAGTCTCACCTTGTATATCTGAGCGATACCTTCCAGTTTGAAGACAGGAGTGGTGTCCTCATCACTAGTCATGTCTTCCAAGAATGCCACTAGCTCAGCAAAGGCTACACCATTCAGGCAAGAATCATCCCCGTCATTGCCTTTGGGTGGATCCAGCCTGGCTCTGTGGTACAGTGAGCTCAGACAGTATAGATGGTATTTCACCTCAATGGCCATCATATATCCTGCTGCAAGCTTGGCCAACAAAGCGGTGTCCTCCAGTTCAAAGGCACACCTACGCACATTTGCGTCTATCTTGTACGTTGATGCTTCATGTAGGTCTAAAGAGTTAGCAGGACCATTGCATAAAAATAAATTAGGCTCTGTGGACTCTGAATGGCTGTGAGCAGATCGCGTGTGCACATTAGAGGTTCTTGGTTGACATGGTTGACTTGAAGTTGATTACCTATGACTTTGCTCCCCAAACGCTTTTTGGTTAAACTTCAGCCAGCATTTCTTGTGCCACTAAGCCTTGTGTGTCTTAATTAAGAGTGAATTCTGTGCCATATGCGTCATTCAACCGTTCTAGGTTTAGGTCCATTGGCTTATGCATAAGGATCTTGAATTGGAGAAGGTTTTCCGCCAAGGATGAATAGCCATTACCATTGGGCTGTTTAGTTGATCTTAGTGAACACACTAATGATTCATCTGTTACTTCTTGACAAAGGACACACATTTTCCTATTACTTCTTGGGGATGGTTTGGATCGCTTGTGTGTAGAGGGTTGGGTGGGGTCCACCAGGATGTATTGCTTAGACATGTTAGTGAGTAAATCAGAGCCTTATCATTAATACAAGAGAGGGTATTCTGAATCACAAAAACAAACAAAACCACAATATACCATAGAGCATTGTGCATATACAACATATAAACATATTTTTTTTATCTGAAGATTCTGAAATTGAGGAGTTCTATGTAAAAGGGGCCTACCCCGAGATAGGTCCTTTTTAGGGAGATTGCATTTTATGTTCCGCCATACTTATGTTGGTATACTTGCAAAATTTGGTTTGTATATTTTGAATATAGATAGCAGTGTGAGACAATTAATCAGCTGTTGTTATCAATCTATTTTTCTCCACATAGTAGTGAGGTTATATTTTCAAGCCTTTATTTAGTATTACAATAAAACAGTGTAAAATGTCTGACATTGTGGTTAGTGAGGAAGAAAAAGTTAACCATTCAAGGAAGAAGAGAAAGAAACAACCATTAGGAGATAGAAAAGAAATTAAATTGAAACGTAGTTCTTGGGAAGCCTATACAACAGCTTGTTCCAATAAACATTTAACAGTGTGATAAAATGTTGTTCCAAATATTGTTTTAGGAAAATTACTAAAGATGAACAACAAGATATGTTTTCTCTTTTTTATGAAACAGGTTCAAAACAAGAGCAAGATGTTTACTTAGTTGGTTTGTTGAACCTAGAAAAGACTGTAAATCAGAAAAAGTGTAATTGTCATTCTAATAGTACAACACGAGAAAATGTATGGTCATATTCTGTAAAATACAATGGCTCAAGTATTGCAGTGCGTCGACATTTTCTGGTATTACTTTATTAAATATTGGTTAAGCGTATTCGTGTGATTCAAGATAAAGTTAAAGGAGAAAAGTCGTTTATTGAACTACGGGATGAACACAATAATCGACCCCGTAACATAAAAGAAAATGTGTGGCAGCTGTTTAATGAAAATTTAAAAGGAATACCCCAGAAATATTCTCACTATTCTATTAATAAATCAAAGAAAAAATTACTTTGAAAATCCCGACCTTAATGGAGTTACATTATTTAAATTATTCAAAGAGCATTACAAGGATAAAACAGGCCAGCCATTAAAAATGAGCTACAAATCATATCATAAGTATTAAAAAAAAAAGCAAAAGATGTATGATTTTAAATTACCACGCACTGATGTGTGAGATTTCTGTACAGAGTCGACAGTGAAACTCAAGATTAACCCAACATATCCATGTAAGATTATGTTTGAATTACATAAAAGAAAGGCTGATGCTTACAAAAAACTTAAACGGGAATGGATTGACACCTGTAAGTCTGTTGGTAGTCGAGCTCTAGTATTAAAATTCGACTACGCTCAAAACTTGCCTGTCCCGAAAACAAACGTAACTTCTCAGTCTTATAAGAGGGTTATTTGGCTTTTCTTTTTCAATGTACACTGCCACAATGACGAGAGCAGTGCATTCTATTACTTTTTAGAAACTGAATCTAAAAAAAAACAACTCCAGCACAGTTTGTTCATTTGTTAACGACTTTATGCATAAGGTACAAGAAGAATGTGTTTTTCGAGAAACTATTTTATTTTCTGACGGAGCAGGGGGACAGAATAAAAATATGACAGTAACAAGATTTTGTAGTTGGCTTTCCATGAAACTGAAAGTAAAGACAACTCATATTTTTCCAGTGCGAGGTCATTCGTACAACCAATGTGAACGAAACTTTGGTATATACAGTAAACATTTGCGTAAAATTGAAAAGGTGGCTACTCTTAATGATTATGTGAAAGTGTTTGAAAAATGTCGAGTCAAGCCATCCCCATTTATTATCAAAAATGGCGCAGCTATTATAAAAAATGGGCTGAAGGACTGTAAAGCATTCTGGATCTCAAAAGCCTTAAGTAAAAGAGCAAGTTTTCAAAATACAATCCTACCAGCGTCTCAGCTACCCTGTTGGGGGAGGATGTTCTTGTTTCAGGGTTGTACACAGCTCCATATCTTCAATTTAGTTATTTTAAGAGACCTAACGACATGGGGTTGTCACTTCACCAGTTGAACCAGTTAAGTTAACTCCAGCTAAATAAGCAGATGTGAGAAGTCTTTTTAAGTTTTTGGAACCTGAACAAGTTCACTGGTTTGAAGAAATCTTTGAAAAACACCATTTAAGTTCTGACATAAACCTGACATGTGTTGATGAGAATATTGTCAATGTTGACAAAAATATTTTCGATTAATAATTCAACCAAAGGAGGCTTAAAATGAAAGACTGAAAATTTGGTATTTCACAGAAAAAAATGTTTATCTCATTTTTAATAATTTAAAACAATTTTTTAGTGAATATCTTACGAATTAATATATATATATATATATATAGAGCTACTATTTGTCCAAATTATATTTATCATTATTTCCACTTAGGTCACCCTTAGAATATTTAAAAACACCATTAAAAATTGGTAATCTATGTAAAAGGGCCTCTGACACTTTTTCTATGTAAAAAGGGCATTGGCAGACCATAATATAATATTTAATTACGCTTATAAATACAGCACGTAATGAAATTATGAGTGACTGTTAAATTCCAAATTATGTATAACAATGTTTATAAAATTTCTTAAATTTATGAAAAACTTATTGTAAATGTAGCATATATCGTAAATCTTTAAGCGCCATTGTCTCAAAACTTGATTTTTCGAGATGGGCCCCTTTTACATAAAACTCCTAAATTCAGGATAGTTCACTAAAGTCTGGAAATTCACAAATAAATACTATCTAAAGACCTCTAAAGTGTAACGAAATGAATAGTCATCCCTAAATTATTTGTAAATGACACCTTAAATGCCTTTCTACATTATATGCTTCCTAAGTTAATCATATTTAAACAATAGGCCCGGTGGAGTTGCGGCCATATTGTATTTGACCTCTCACCATCCTCAGAGGTCAAATCTGACTTCCCTCCTCATCTAAATATAATCAATATGGTATATACAAACTATGGTAACAATTTCATACTTTTATCATAAAATGCACAATTGGTCTGGTCAGCAGCTCTACTAAGGCAGTATGACCCGAGTCAACGTTGAGCCTGTAAACCTTCAATGTTTCTTAAACTTCCCTGATATAATTTACCACTCATCCTAAATATACTCGCCAGATACAGTCCAAACAGATTTAATTATTAGAAAGGAACACTTTGTGAGCCAATAAGGTAAATAGAAATACGACACTCTGATCATGGTTTTTTACAGTAAATATAAAAATCTTTCAAATAAAAAACAATTCCATATTACAAAGTAAAATATTTAGTAAGTTGATGTACTGTACATAATTGAAAATAACTAAGTGCAAATGAAAATGACCTCAGTTTTTTCTGATTGGAAATAACAGGCAGGGCGTTGTTTTATAACTAACTGACCTGAGACTGACCAAATCATAATAATCTAAGATCCTTCTCACAGTAATTCTCTAAACCAAATTAATGAAAGGAATGGACTCGTTACATAAATGGACGTTGTCGCCAACCTACAATGAAAGCAAGAAAATAAAATGCCATTAATGACTGGCGCTAGGCTCAAAACAGCCAAGCGAACCTTTGCCAAATTCCCCTTAAAAAATAAGTTTATACCCTTAGACAGAGTTTTCCAATCAAAATTTTATAATTTCTTTTCCTTTAAATTTTGTTGAAATTTCTATTAATTGTTATTTCTCTTTTATGGATGCTAAACGCGGTCTCTTACCTTGCATGACGAATACAAATTTAGGGTATTCGAAAACAATGTGTTTGGTAAGATTTTGTCCAAAAACTGATGAGATTACTGAGGAGTGGAGGAGGCTAAATAATGATTGGTTACATACCTTGTAAACACCACCAGTCATTGCTAGAATAATCTATTCTCATAAATTACGGTGCGCAGGATATGCAGCATGAATGGGAGATTCTAGAACTCTGTTCAAGTTATTGACTGGCATACCCAATAGGAAGAGACCATTGGGAATACCTATATGCAGATGGGAGGATTACATTTTAATGGGTCTTAGGAATATTAAGTAAAATGAAATGGACTAGATAGAGCTAGCTAAAGATAGGGATGTGCGGCGACTAACTTTAGAGCTCCTTATGGTATAGAATAAGTTAGTTCTCTTTTAATGATAACTCGTCCCTGGCAGATGTATGGGCTGTTTCCATATCTAGTAGTATGCTTTAAGGCTATCTAAGAAGTATAAAACAAACGAAAAACATCACAAGTTCTGTCTGCGTCTTTGTCAAATGTTTTTTAATTCATATTTGAAAAAAATTGCAATCCTAATTACTGATGCTATTTTATAATGGGAAAAACAAACCAAAAGTATTCTAAAATTGCCTCACGGTGGCTGAGAAATCTATGATGGAGCCCAAGAGCTCCGCGTAGGACGGTTTGAAAAACGCTGGTCTAGAGTACCTAGTGGATGATCCTCTTTCTTCCTTAGAAAGAAAAAGATATTAATAATATATTAATTTTACTAATTGCATATTTTTTCAGGGAACGACATTGAAGATCCTTGCGAAGCTGCAAATAAGGTTATGGGATGCAGTATAATGTCATACCTGGTAAGTTGAAGGGATTGTACGAACAAATGATGGGTTATAATCTATGTCCCAATCGTCCACCTAACATCCTTTGAAAAGTGAATACTGTCCGTGATGTGAGGAAAATTTATCTTTAAGATTTCTTTAACGTCTGATACTTCTTAGGTTTAGCAAAACGCGCTTTTAAAACTGGTTAGATTGATGAACTATTAATGGTCAAATTCTCCGGTCAAAACAAGTTTCTCCTTAGTATTGATACATTTCCATCTTAAATTTGAAGCAATTAAAATATATTAACTTTAAATGTATAAGTATTCTTTGCAAGTTTCCTTAGTAATGGGGAGTTTGTAAAGATCAGCAAATAGTTGTAAATCTCCTTGGCAATGAGGGGTTTGGAAAGATCAACTAATAATTATTATAAATCTCCTTCCCAACGAGGGGTTTGGAAAGATCAGCAAATTATTATAAATCTCCTTCGCAACGAGGGGTTTAGAAAAATCAACAAACTCACTACCAATTTCCTTGGCAAGGAGGGACTTGGAAAGATAAACTAATAATTTAAATCTCCTTCGTAACGAGGCGTTTGGAAAAATTAACAAATAATTATTATAAATCTCCTTCCCAAAGAGGGGTTTGGAAAGATCAGCAAATTATTATAAATCTCCTTCGCAGCTAGGGCTTTGGAAAAATCCACAAATAATTATAAATCTCCTTGGAAAAGAGTGTTTTTGGATATAAAAATAAATGAAGAATTTATGTGTGAGATTTTGGCCCTATTATTGTCATCTAAAGGTTTGAAGCCACAGAGTATATTTTAAATAATTTTATCATGTTGCGTGTAAGTTTATTTAGTTTTGTTTCTTTTGTTTGGTAAATAATAATATAGGCATATATAAACACGCTTAGACAAACTTGTATAAATTCTTAAAAACAAAAGTCTGATACAGCTAGATTTCTTATATATACAAGTTTAGCTATAATATTTCTCTCATTTATTCATGTATTTAAGGTTCACTCTCTGAACCAATTGAATATATCAATACACGCGAATTTCTATGAGTGAGAGTGGAAGGGGTTACAAATTGTTGTCGAGAAATTTATTTTCCCACATCTTCCAGTGCTCTTTTACACACCCCAATTTACAAGGGACAGACGGCTTTACTCCCCTCTTGAAGGAAGTTGTGCTGCGGATTTTTATCGCTCAAGAAAAATGTGTCGACCCCGGCTGGGTTTTGACCCACCAACATCGGATCCTGAGGCGAGCACTTTACCCCAAGACCACTGAGGTCGATTTCTACCTTCATCTTTAACGGTGTTTGAACAGAACTTATGTTGAGAAAATTTTTTAAGATAGCGTTTGTGTCGCTTAGGAAAAGGGAAAAGTGAATGCTACCGTTCCGTTCCGTTGAGAACAAAAAAAACCTATCTTCGTCAGTGGTGGAATGACTGGAAAGTCTTGGGATGAAGTTTTGTGAGTGAGTAGGGAGGGTGGGGGAGGGGGAGGTAGCAGGTAGACAGTCTTCTCTGGCTATTATGAATGAAAAACTGTAAGTAAGGGACCAATCTAAGCCATCGGTTCCTTTTTAAAGTTAACCTTAACTTGATTTAAACACTAAGCTAATTTAGTTTATTTTAACGATGAATGGGGGTCAGGGTTCAAATCCCGAATGGGTAAACAAAGGATGCATCTTTCTAAATGGTTTCCATTTGTACCTACAGAAAAATATGGGTGCATTACCTCTGTTTTAGAAATTTCTCATTATTAACACACAAGTCTCATTAATAAAAATAAAAATATTAATTATGCTAAATGTGCTATATACAGATATGCCGAACTAATAGAGTGGATGGAAACGGGGGGCGGATATTAAGTATTTAAAGCACTATTTCTACATGATGTCGAATATGAGTTTTTGTTAATTACGGTTATAGCCTCATCTACATATTATTTAAACTAAAAAATGGCATCTGGACACGGGAATTGAACTTGGGATTTACAAACTTTGTTTTGATAGTTGTTATAAAACAATTCTTGACGTCTGAAAAAAGAGAAGAAATTACATTAAAAAAACATTTGACGAGAAAGGACATAATAAATAATGTTTGAAAATTTAGGCCTATATGTGTGTTATGATTGTGGAGGTGGAATATTGATGTAGACATTCTGTGCACAAATGCACATATTGTTAGTGTCCATCTGGACATATCTACAACCTGAACCTAGATAATACAGTAGTGGCTCCAAATTATGTTATATGATGCCATTTCAGGTTGTCGTGCCATTATATTTTTTAACTTTTTTTTTTAGCGCTGCGTGTCTTACTACCTGTTCAGGTTATACGGCTTTATACAAATTATTCTAATCTTAAATCTAGGACCGACACAAAATCCATCCCCCGACCGTCAATTCATCACTTTGAAAGAGGTAAACCCACACTCCAACGATGATAAATTTCTCGGCCATACCAGGAATCGAGACCGAGACCCTTAGCTTCTTAGGTGGACGCATTACCGACGGAGCTAAGCTTCGTAATTTTCTAGCATAATTTTTTTTCTAGGTTATATCCAAAATCAAATTTATAGATTTTTTTAATAAATGGGCTAATTTGTTTTTTAAGAAAGGTGGGGAGGGTGCATAGCATGGACTTTCTCACTACTGTAAATAAAAAAAGAAGATATTTATTTAAAACTAATAAGTTATTTGAAACAAGATAATAAACACTGTTGCAGATTCCACCAAAGATCATAAACGAAATAATATAGACTGTTATAGAAAAGAGGAACATCACACCCACAGAGCATTACAGCAATTTCCAAATTCAAAGACTTCCGTAATATTTATGTATATATATATATATATATTTATATATATATATTATAAGTGTATTTTATATATATATATATATATACAGTAAATATGTTGTAGGTGAATTGAAAATCCGGCTTATTGCAAAAGGCGCCCTCAATTTACAATGAGCCAGGCTTATTGGAAAATAATATTATATTTGTTTATCAGCCTGATAAGTTTTAGGCCTATTGCAATGAGCCCATTACAGCCTTAGGCTATTAAGGAAATGCACCTTTGTTCGCTCAATCAGCCTAGTTGATTCCAGGCTTATTGCAATACGCCCAAGATAGTGAACGCTTATTAAAAAGTCCGTTATCAGTGGTTCCCAAACTGTGGGACATACAATTATTCCTGATGGTATGCCATGAGAAGCCAAACAAACCAAAAAAATAATTAAGGTCGTCACACGTCAAATTCACTTTATATTGACCAATGTGTTAGTTTTATCTTTAAGGAGCTTCCCCCAATACTTTTTTTAAAAACCGAGTGATCCCTGTGTTCGACGATAGAGGCCTCAGAAGGGACAACCCCTCAAGGAGGTAGGATTTGTGCCGGTAGATCATCTCATCAAGATTTTATTTTTACTCCGATATTTTACTGAAAACTGTCAACAGATTTTAAAGGTCTTTCACTAATGCAGTTTTGAAATAGTATGGAAAGGGGGAGCGGGGAGTAGACCTTAACCATTCTAACTTCCCCAACCTCGAACCTTTTTTACTTTAGTTTATTGTGTGACAATACAATACACTTGTCAGAAGTGAAAATGTGTTACTGTGGTCGATTACCGAACCAAGTGACCAAGAACAATCCAGTAGCCAGTTGAATCTAGACTAAAATGTTATAAAAGGGCAACAAAAAAACTTGCAGAAATATACAGCGTTTTTGGCATATAGCCCAAACGGGTAGTAATACGTGGTGCTAAAAAAATAATACAGTACTGTATCCAGAATACATTCTATCCACTGATACCTTATTCATCGCTGTAGGTTTTGCATTAGTTGAGAAAAAGGGATGTTGACAACAGAAATAATATATAGGATAGTATTTAAAAGAAAGACTATAATATTTTCTAATTTGCTTTTTTTTTAAGTTGTGATAAAAACCTTTTAAAAAGTAAAATATTAAATGTTTTGATTACCAGCCTACCTTTTTTTTAGGATTATTTGGTGAATAAAGTGTGTAACTTGCAAGAATCTGCTAAGAACTGTTTGCATAGTAGAGAAAATGATTAATCTTAGTTAGAGGTGACAATAGTTGAAAAACTATTTGTTGCTTCAGGTATATGGATGGAATTTAATTTCTGTATGAGCAAACCACAAAAAATTCACTCCCTATCTAAATGAAATTTCATTCTTAGATCTTTATTTTTTCTTCCTAGAGCCCCCTTTCTTCCATCTTTCCATCTTAATGTAATTTCGGGAGAATGTCACCTGAACTACTAATAATTTAACTAACACAACTTCACTTGAACAATTTTGTATCCTATTCGTTTTGAATTTCAATCGATGGACTAACAAATAACAACAGAAGGCAACTTTCGACCCTTTCCCTCTGGTTCGACTATAAAAAAATAACTCTGATAACAAATGAACTGTGTTGTTATTTCATTGAAAGAAAGATGGCAACTTTTAGACTTGGCTATGAAAAGTTAAAAGCGCAGCATTGTGCGCTGTGACCAGTAGGCACTCATCCTAGACACTATCTACTCCTCAAAGAACCTTTTAGTGAATATAAATAATTGTCTGTAAGCTTGCTAATGTTGAGAAAAGGTCATGATATTTAGCTTCCATCGTTCAACATTTACAGCATTTATAAAATGTGGCATCCCCAGATCACGTACCTTGTCGTATAAATACATACATTTAAATTTAGTAGCTATTTTAATGGTTAGTAAAGGTTTTGCTATATCTGTTACCACCACCCCGCTGTTGAGAAAAGAATGAGCTATTATTTTTCTTTTATTCACGAAAGGTCTCACTTCCCCTCATTCCCCGACCCAATTGCAATAGTTGATGCTTTCAAGTTTGTTGGAGATGCCATCAGAGACATCTAGCGATGAAACTCAACACTCCATGTCTAAAGAAAGTTCCATAAGAGAAATGTTATCTAAAAATAGTTGACGATTTATCATCTAAACTCTCCAATAAAATCTAAAATATCAAATCTGTAGTTCTCTAAAAATTACCAAACCTAGCTTGAAGTGTTTGATTCCAAAATAAGATTATTTGTTTGTTTAAGTAAAACGGTTCATTTGAAAAAAATATTTAAACAATAACATGCGTAAGTCTACTACAGAACCCTCTTCTACAACCTTATATACAGTATATCTGCGATATTCTTGACTCTCCTTGGACTCTTGTTTTCCACCGGAGTCTCGTACACGAGTGTTTTTAAGCCAAGGGTAGAAGTCCAAAGACGTTAAGTCAGGGGAGCGGGGTGGCCAGGCAATGGGGCCTTTCCTGCCAATCGACCAGCTACCCCGTAAATAAATTTTGATTTAAGCTTTTTGTGCCGCGCGACACACGACGATAAAAGCCGTCGCGTTTTAAAAGTCACTGTAAAAAAATGAGTCCTTTTATATTCTGCCGGCTGAAAAAGTTGCCATCGCGTTTTGTAAAACATGTCGGTCGGCCTGTCCTACAAAACTCCAGCGGTCTAGGTTACTGACATTAGGATTCTGGACTTTGATGTAAAATAATATTAGATTACAATACAACACCATAACTTAATATTTGTTTGATATCTTTTTTGTATTTTTTTTTCAGTCTCATAAAAAAAAGGATGAGTAATCACTTCCTTTCGTGACGATGATTCCGACGATTTATTTTATTCTACTAGTATTTGGTTGGTAAAAGTAAATATCTACTCTTATTGTAATTAATTAATATATTTGAATAAATTTGAAAACTTTATCAAACCTTTGTTTTATACTTTATTCATTCTTTTTTTGAAAAATACCTGGATCTTTAAATAAAAGTACAAATAGGGTTAAAATAAATTTACTAAACGACTTTGAAATCCATATTTCTTATCCATAAAATTAAAATGAATGTTAAAGAAACTAACATGGGTCTTGTAATATTTTACAAAATAATCAATTAATGGTTACTACGTGACTATTAGCTAATTTCATGTATCAATTTTTAATTTAAAACTATTATTGAAATTGAGTAATATGTGTTGGATATTAATTTTCAAAGTTCGCTTTAAGTTAGTGTGGAGCATTTATTTGTTGTTATTATTATTATTACTATTACTATTACTATTGGGGTCGCCATCTGAACCTAGCTAGGTGAAAGTAGTCTGATTGAGACTAAAATACAATTACTGCTTGCCCTGTTGTAAAACCACCTTTGATCCGAAAGGTTTTAAAAAAATGCTCTTTAGATAGCAATGCTGTCACTTGAGACTGCACGTAGCGATCCTCGTGTTGAAGGACTCAAGCTGTCTCAAAAGGCGCAACCAAATTAACCTGGAGGCTGTCTGTCTGGTGTATTTTTGTCTGTGGACAAGTGACATCAGAGTGTTCGCAGCTTCTGATAAGAGACATCACATTGCTATCTAAACAGGCATATAAAATAGAGGAGGGCAAGAAGAGTATGTGGACGACTACGAGTACTTATTTGTTTATGTCAACTGTTGGCAAGACTGGGATTAAATTAGTAGGCCTATTTCCTTGGCATAGAAAGTCATTTACCAAATTGTGTAAAGACTTGACTTTGTGTTTCTTTGTATTTTAAAGAAATCTACAGCTAAAAACTTATATTTGATCATTTTATTATATTTTAATGTTTCATTTAGTTGGGATATTTAACGTAAACTTTCTGAATCGACTGATTCTATCAGCACACGACTTATAAACTAACTTAAAAATCTAGAAGAGACACAACATCCAACTCTCGGCTGTTAATTCATCACTATGAATGGGAAAACCCACATTTTACCAATTATTAATTTTTCAGTCATCCAAGGAATCGAACCTGAGATCCTTAGTTCAGTAGACAGACAAGCTACCGAGTAAGCTACGGTATTGGACCATTTTACTATTGTTTTCTGACTTTGTAATATAGGCCTGCGAGCTGTTGCTATTTAATTGTAACGCGTTACCGTTATAGTTGTAGAAGCAGTCATCAAGTATTATAGGACCTGATATCTAATTAGGTTTTTGACAAACAATTCTTAGAGCATGCAAGAGTACGAGCTGAACTTAAAGTGCTTTTTGCCGCTTTCTAAATAGTTTTCTGACATTTATTAGATTTTTAATTTAAATCCATTATCAAATATTAATCAATTCTTTATTTTAGTAAAAACCCATTAAGCTCAACTTCAGAGTAGGAGCACGAAATGTGGTTCATCCTATAAAGGCTCAAGGGCTTTCATGTGTGACTTTTTCTAGGTGTCATTGACCATTGAGTTTGAGTGTTTTTAAGTTTTAAGTGATAAAATGTAAAGATTATATCACTTTTGTGCTTATTATTTATCATTTAAATAATTTCAATGAACTTAAATCCATTTAAACTGTTTTACTCCTCTTTCCATAATATATTAACTAAAAATGTATGTGTGCGTACTCTCACACACATATGGTGTATAAATATATGCATTTATTATTATTATTATTATTATTATTATTATTACAGTAAAAAATCCATGGCATCAGCCTGAAATCGAGCCATACTGACCGAGCAGCCGTGGGTACCCGTCATTTGGCCTAAAGTGTAGGCTAAATGCCTTTAGGCCAAATGCCTTTAGGCCAAATGACTTTAGGCCAAATGCCTTTTAGGCCAAATGCCTTTAGGCCAAACGCTTTTAGGCCAAACGACTTTAGGCCAAATGACTTTTTGTAAAGTTAATTTTTAGACCATTTATTAAAATGTGTTTTGCTGTCTCCGGAAACATTCGTTATGATTTGTAGTGATGCTAATAGATGGCGAGGTGTGTAGTGTTTAGTTAACTAATATATACTACCGTTTCAAAATACGTAAGTCTTTTCTCAATTTACTACTTCCCAAGTTATAGCAGCACGTCCATTAACCTGTAGTACCACTTTTGTATATGTTGAACTTTTTACATTGCCAAGGTTTTATTCTAGTTTTTTTACCGTTTTTTACCAGAAATAAAAAGTTTTGTACACGTACCGTTTTCTATTAATTAGCACATACATGTGGTCACACCATTTTAATAATTTTGTTTTATTTTGAATTTTGAATTTTTTTAAGTGCCAAAGTATATTTTATTAGTCTTTTTTAGTATATTTGTTTATTAATTTTGCTAAATGAATTCATCAATCATTCTTTTTTTATAATCATATTAACTTACTCGAGTTTGCCCACGGCTTCGCTTACATTTAAGTTGGATAAATTATCTTATTTCTAGCAAATCATCTAAACCAGGTTTTCTCAAACTCTATGCTCTTGAGCCTTACATGAACATTAAAAGTAATTGTTAAGACTCTCTTTCTTAGAATAAAATAACTTTTTTACGTTAAAATACAAAAATGAGACATTTATTATTTAATTTATTTCTTTATTTTCTGATAAGAGCTTTGTAGAAGTTAATTAAGAATAGTAAAGATTTGTAAGATATTAATTAATTTTATTGCTTCATAAGCCAAACAGAATATTAATTTTTTAGTCAATCATAATTTAGAAAGTCGAAGGAAGTGAAAAATTGGTTCACACCTCATTTGAAATCCCCTCACGCCTCGCAGTTTGAGAAACCCTGATCTAAACTACCAAAAATTATAATTTTAGACACGTGTGAGGCGAGAACTTTGTATGTTGATGAAGCCACAAATTAACTACTACCTATAAGAAATAGTTTAAATTTACTAATTAAACTTGAATTAATTTAAAAGAATCACTCTAGTAAGCACCTCAGCTTATCAAATAAATTGTTTTGTTAGTAATTGTTTCTATTGGTTTTTGAAAATTTTCCCCTTTCCTCTCCAATCATAATTTCTCTATTCTCTAATATTCACACATAGGCCCCCTATGTGGATCATACCGGCCTGTAAAAATCATTGATCTCTATAATATAATTGGATAGACATACACGTGCACATTCCAAGGACAAAAGCGTGACGCTCAAGTGTATCATCTGCTACACAGAGGGGGGGGGGGGGGGGACAGATTTAACGGTTTCTTTAAATGTTCTTATGGGAAAACATGTCTCTGATGAATAAAAGTGTTATTGTTTGAAAATAGTGAAGTATTATACCACACTTTCCCGAAGAAACATTTACATTAAAGGATATACAATCCAGTTTTACATGTAATACTGTACAAATATGAATAAAACCTTAGATATTCCCATTTCTATGTATTTATCATCAATGTTGTTTACAGTCTGGCACGATTACACTTTTATTTAAAGTTGATTATTAGCTTGTATATTGGTTTCAGAAACCATATTATATTGAAAGTTCTATAAATATAATGAACAAGGTATCTTAAAACTTGATTACATTTGTCTGAATGACAAAATTTGAATAGTTGCCATGCATTCAAACTATCACTTAGGTTATAGGCTTGTGGAAAGTATTATTATAATAATACCTGTTTTTTTAAGTTGGCTCATATCTTTCAGAAATCATATTATGTTGAAATTTCGATAACTATAATGAAACAAGTTAGCTAAAAACTGTATTAAATTTGTTTGCATGACACACTTTGTGTAGAAGTCTTATGTTCAAATGATAATTTAGGTTATAGGCTTGTAGGAAGTACATTATCTACTAAACCCTGATTTTAGTAATAATCCCAATCTGTAAGGCTTTATTTCGTACCAAAATAATATCATATATATAATATTTTGGTAGGATGAACGGCAATTTAGAACAGAAGTAGAAATTTCCTTCTGTAAGGTCTTTTATCCTAACTAAACACAACTATAGGGTAGGATTCTAGTACGAGATAAAACCTTAAAAGTAAGCTTACTTCAAAAATCATCTTACATATTAGGCTACATCAACTTATTTAAAGAAAAAAATAACCAGTTTTGAACTTTTATATGCTCTTCAAAGCTTTAAATAACATATTTATTTAATTTAACCACTCACACATTGATGTTTCTCATATATTCAATCAGATTAATGAACTATGTTAAAATGACACATTGCCTTGTATGGGTAAAAAAAGAAAGAGATACCCGAAAGTTTCTTTTTCTCTTACACAATGGTATGCAGACGACAGCTCGAAAATTTCAGCCACAGATGTCCATCCAGTTATACTATAGAGATCAATGGTAAAAATATCATTTACTAACTTGTCCTGCTTATACCCGGACCAAAATCTTTTACGAAAGTTTATCTTTATTGCGTCATAGGATGTATAGTCAGCCTCGTGACTATTCATCCACACTCCAGCTTCACCTACTAACTTTGAATTAAAAAATGCTATTTTTTGTGCTTCGGTGAGTTTACTATTTTCAAAAAGTCTATCAATCTTTTTCAAAAATTGTACAGCATGCACCCTATCATTATTTCCACTGAAGGTGGGTACATAGTCCATTAATTGATTCTGGATGCTTGTAGTAGGTAATACCAAGGCACCAGCAGTAATTAGCGTCCCTTTTTCCACTACTTCGTCATATTTTGACTTAGCTTGTTCTAATTGTTGTCGCATTTGTTCGACTGTTTGTAACGTCTTGTCCACAGTTTCAGTCAAGTTGTCCTTAAATTTGTCCAATTGGTGGTCAACTATATCCTGTAAGTAAACATCTGGTACTGTGTGTCCATCAAAGAAATCATTTTGGAATTTAAGATTATCACTACATTTTTTTTACAGTCGCAAATCGTTCTGTTAAATGGTGTACCTGTTCTAAAATTTCATTTTTATTTCTATTGCAACTTTCCTGAGTAGTTTTTACTTTGGAATTTAAAGCGTCCTGTCTAAGCTTAAAGTTTTCCTTTGGATTTTTAAGTTTTTTTATCTGCTCATTCGTCTGTTTTTCTGACTTACTACAGTCTTCCCTAAGCGTCTGTAGTTCGTCCCTTACCTGCGTTTGGTCACTTTCAGTCTGTTGTATTTTCTGTAATTTTTTGTCAAAGTCGTTTTGTACTTCTTGAAATTTACCCTGAAATTCTTATTATAACCTGTTGAATCGTTCATTTACACCCTTAAATTTTTCATCAAACTTTGTATTTAATTTCTGATTATTTTCTTTGATTTCTTTTAACTCCTGGCTATTATTTTTTGTAGCTCCTGTCTAGTTTTTTTGTAGCTCCTGGCTAGTTTTATCGAACCTTTAATTTATTTTCTGATTTAACTTTTAACTCTTTTCACTACTCTCTTTAATTTGCAGACTTAACTTTTCACCCTTTTCACTACCCTCTTTCATTTGCTGCACTAACTGCATTAATATTGCATTTAGGTCATTTGCTGATGTTTGTTGAGCTACACCTCCTACCTTTGAAACATTTTCCACCCCCCTTAAGTCTTCTTCTTTATAAACTATTGGTTCAACTACTTTCTCATGTTGTTCACTTTGTTCCTGATCAGATAGTTCTAAACAAGAATGTTCTTCTACCATTGGTTGGGAATATTGCGTTAGGGGAGGATTATCCTCACTGCTACTACTGTCTGTCTCTTCCATATTTAATGAAGTTTTGCTGTTGATGACTTAAGTGAGATTTTCCTTGCGTACCTCACCTGAAGTCTAGAAGCTTTGGACCTTATTCTGAATCAACCTGGTTTCGAACTCTTCCCTTTGAAGTCACCTGGTTTGGAGCTTCTTCTTCCAAAATCACCTGGTTTGGAGCTTCTTCTTCTTCTTAAGTCACTTGTTTTTTTTGTTTTTGTAATAAAGCACTTAAGTTGTTTGCGGCACTTTCACTGTTCTTTGAGCACTCACTTTCTCGGGTTGTGAACTGGATTTAATTTTATTATTTCAGTTTATCAGGCCCTCCATGTTGGGAAGCCATTATTGTAACGTATAAAAGTTAGCCTGATATATTAATTTTCGTTCGCCACCATTAGGGTGATATTTGATATGATGATTGAATTGGGTCCAAGTTTGCTATCCTGTATTATGGTAATCAAAAGGGGATAATGTCTTATTTTATAAATTAAAAGTTCTGGTCTTTTATAGTTTTTTTTATTTTAAGTAGATAAACAGTTTTTGCTAGATATTTCACACGTTGTAAATATTAATTTAAAAACCCGACTATTGTATTATGTGTATGTTAATTCCCGGCACGTGAAATTTATCATAGACCCAACACACACACGGCTCCTCGTCAGGATTGCAAGTGAAGAGATGCGTACTTTGAAGTAGGTATATCTAGTGACATCTCCTTCTCGAAACTTCCCAAAAGAAAGAAAGGTGTGGTCATCCAGGTGCGTCTCTGTCTACAAAACTGAGTTCGCCTTTCAAACAGAGACGTAGAAAGATATCGCCATACCTTGCAACTTAACACAAATAAATCTTACTACTCGCTCGTATTTATAATATAGTAATTTTGAATATAGATGTGAATAATAAATTATTTAGATGTATAATTCCATATCATTACAACATATATATACAAACACATGTATATACGGGCTCATTACAATTGGGCCACGTAAACAAGTTATGATCTCCGTTTGACGTCTACATATTTACTGGCAAAATTTATTTAATGCGTCACTATTATATATATTAATTATTAATATTGGCTTTCACTTTCATTTTGCCTTTCGAAATAAGTTGTCAAAAGTCCCCGAGAATGGTGTTTTCTTATTGTTTTTCGTTAACTTTATGACCGTGAGATATATTAACAAGGAAATAATATCGGAAATCTATACATAAAAAAGGTGATATAGTGTTTTGTGAACTGATCTAGTTGTATGTAGGATAGTGTCAATGTTTTTAGAAATATTGTAACTACCTTGCATCAGTTGTGCTATCTATATTCAGATGAAACAACTAACAGTACTTTTTACTTTCCGAAGATAGCCGAAGGTTTTAAATTTACATTTTAGGCCAAATGCCTTTAGGCCAAATGCCTTTTAGGCCAAATGCCTTTAGGCCAAACGCCTTTAGGCCAAACGCCTTTAGGCCAAACGCCTTTAGGCCAAACGCCTTTAGGCTAAACGCCTTTAGGCCAAACGCCTTTTAGGCCAAATGACTTTTGGTTTCATTTTTAGGCCAAATGCCTTTAGGCCAAATGATTTTAGGCCAACTGCCGCGTCCCCGCAGCCGTCTTCTGTTGGGGAAGATAGTGCCAACTTTTATGGGTAGAGGGTGCCATGTGGTCAACACAGCAAACTCTCCATACGTTAATCTCAGTTTTCTAGACCAGAACCTGTAATTTTTCATACAAGTAGCTCCTCAGCTATCTTCACTAGACTGAGCTAGCCCCGTTCCAGACCCAATGCTTCACAGAAAAATCTGTAAGCATCGGGGATTGAACCCTGACCTCTGTATCTGTATCCAAGAACTCTGATCACTATATCACAATGGTGGTCATTATCATTATAAATACATATTATAACGATAAATGTTGACCTCACGTAGTTGTTATAGAGTATCAACAGCCTGTTAAAAACGAGGAGCATCGCTACAAGAACTAGCTGAGAGCGTATAATGCTATTGTTTGTCCTTTAGTACTATATGGATCAGAAACATGGAGCACAACGAAGATAGAAAGAGAGAGACTAAGGACATCCTAACGGAAGATTATGAGAAAAATATGGGGTTCAGTAAGAGAAGAAGGAAATAGAGAGAAATATATGGGATGATGAAACAGCCAAATGTAATGCAGAGGGTGCGAGCAAATAGAATTATATGTGTGGGTCATGTAACCAGGATGAGATCAGAAAGAAGTCCGAGGGTAGTGCTCGAAGGAATTTCCGAAACCCTCGGGCCACTTGGACGTCCAAGAACCAGGTGAAAGGATGACGTCACCAAGTATCTGAAGGAACTGGAGTGAGATAACATTGTAGTGAATTGGTCCAAGATAGAAGAAGATGGAGGAGTCTTAAGAGGTCAGCGCGTGGCCTCCAAGGTCTACAATCACTGTTAAGAAAATTAACACGAGAAAACTAACTGATTTTAACCAGTCAACACCAGTAAATATAGATTCAATTTTTTTCTAAATACCAATCCTTAAGGTTACTACAGGGTAAAGCACTGAGACGCATTGATGAAGTTTAGAAATCCTGCTTTATTTAAGAAGTTGTTGATATTTTAAAACATCAGTTTCGATCAAATATGGTTGAAAATTATCAGCAGGATTTGACCTGATAAAAAGATTGAAATTTTTAATTTGAAGCTTAAAAAAAATTCAACGATGCTTTACGAAAAAATGTTTACTTATTAGATTAAAATTAATAAAAAGGTTGGAAAACTAGATACAACTTTACTCTATAAATAAAGTCATGTTTAGATAGAGTCGCCATAGAAAATTTTAAGATAATGAGGGATTGTTTTTATATAATTTTAGGTAGGTTATCACACATCTCTTAAAAACATTTTAAACTTTAAATATAAACTTTTTAAATGGTCAGAACTTTCGCCTACATTTTGGTGAAAACTATATTTAAAAAATATCAAACCACTTCATGTATAATCCGGAATTTCTAAACGTCTTCAGCTTTTCACAGTGCTCTCCCGTGTAGTAACTTCAAGCGATATTGTACAATAAGCAGCTTTCCCAGGGAAATAAAACTTCTTAAATACGTGAAATTCAGAAAACCATTAATCCAACGTTTGTGAAACTCCTATAAAAATTCATGACTCTCATAAGAGTTAACTAATAATTTGTTACTTATTTAATTAAATTACTTACTTATGTGAATATATATTTTTTATTTATATATATATATAACCTACAATCTATTGTTATGTATAAATATAAGTATTTATATTTAATTGCCACCTATATTCATGGTGTTTTTTTCAATAGTTGAGTTAGAAAAATCTCTAGAGAGAGAAAAGAAAGAAAAGTTAGTTATCTTACCTTCCTTTACCTTATACCTTGTCCATTGTAAAAGTAAAGTAGTAAAGTACTGTTCACTGTAAGAATATAACTTAAATATCTTAGTCGTAGACCACTAAGAAAAGTGTGTCAAATGTAGAGATCAGTGTGGAGCTAGCTACCCTATTTTAATTGAGGAGCAGTTTCAATTCCCTCAACTTAGTATTTAATAGTTTAAACTTGTGTTGTAATCAGGTCTTTGTAAGCTGGAATCTTGAGAGTAATGTAAGGTTACCTAAGTATTTAGTAGCACCCTGAGAACAACTATTCGATAGCTATCGCCTGTGTTGGAAACCACGTGACCCTTGAAACTATTAGTCAGTGGACATATAAACTGGAAGGGGAATCCCAAGATGGCGACAGGTTGAGAACGGCAGTTTCTCTTGAAGTCACTCTCAGTTTGGAAGTGAGCCTGGTTAGCAGAAACCTGACCATGAATCCTTAGAGAACAAGCGAGCATCTCAGGATAATCTAGGCCGTAGAGACTCTTAGACTCTCGACGATAATACTCACCTTAATCTTCAATCAGAACCTGTAAGCCTTCTCTTTAAACTATTTAATGACAATAAACCAGTTTCGTTGTTTTATTTCTTAAAGGACCCCTTACACCAGCGATTTTCAACCTTTTCCAAATCACGGTACACTTAACAAGGTACTTAAATTGCCATGGCATACCACAAATTTTTTTAAGAGAGATTTATAGTTCAAAATTTGTTTTAATGTTAATCGTGAAATTCAAAAGGCTTTTTTGGAAATTTATGTTAGTATTTTGACTATTACAATTATTGAAATGAGATATCACTGAAAAAGACTTAATTTATATTAAAAAAAATACTATAACGCATTCCATTGTCCTCAAATAGTGTCCCTTTCTCTCTATCATTATCACACATCATATTTTATCTCAATGAAATAATGAAAAATCCTGTTTTTAGTAAAACGTTTGCTATATAAGGAAAAATCTTATTGCTACAATAATGTTTTCTATTTAAAATAAGTTTAAAGAGGGTAAGATTTTTTAGAAATATAAACATGAGTGTAAATGAAAAGTATTTGCTAACATCAAGATATCAGTGGGAAACCTGTACTTGGTGATGCCTCATGATGTCCCTTGTCCGAGGTCGAATGGTTGACCAACATAATCTCAAGTCCTCATCCAATGTTTGAAGGCGCGATCTGTTCTTGCTCTTTATTGTGTTCATAGCAGATAAACCAGCCTCACACAAATACGAAGTTGAGTAAGGAAGGAGTGCTTCAATCACTTTCTTTGTAACGATGGGATACTGCGGTCAAAGAAACAACCAGAATGAAGCTGTTGATGAGTGCTTAAGTTTCAATCCTCTGTCGTTTATTATTTCTGTCAACTCATCTTGTTCTGCAACAGTTAATTCTGTTGACTCTAAAGCACTTAACGTAAACGGATCTCTCACCCAGTCCAAGGAAGAAACATCAAGTGATGGAAAATACTTTTCAATGTTTCTACCCAGGAGTGACAAACTTTGTAAAATTAAGTCAAAAAGATTTTTGTTCAGTTTGCAACTTTTTGTCGATCAAACATTTCAACTTTGTTCCCTTTTTTTTTTTACTCTGGATCCCCAATGTGTTAGTTTTTCCTTAGAAGAGTTAATTTTGTAAGTACAAGTAAGAACATTTTCATTCTTTCCCTGCATACTCTAGTTAAGAATGTTTAAGGCTTGGGAGATGTCAGCAAGGAAAGCAACTTTATTCCACCAGGTCTCATAATTGAGCAGGTCATCCATTTCAAACTCTTCAGACGTGGAAAAAACTCAATAGGAAAAAGGTGGGGGGAAACATATGGGTAACAACAGGGAGGGGATGCACGTGGCAATAGTAACGTAGAGAACACTCTCCAACCAACAGGACTCTTCGAGAGCATTTCTCTTTACTGATTAAGTTCTTTGGAGTGTGTGGTAATGGCTCGCTCTAGTGGGTGCGGTTTGAACCTTGCCGGCCGCGGTCAGTCTATAACGTGCTGTTACAAAGTTCCCTAGTGCTGGTGGGATGCTCCGCGGCTCGTAGCTCAGGGCGCCGGGACGGTGAAATAGGGTGACTATCCACTTGTAGCCAAATGCTACAAATCATCCTGTTCAGTGGTTAAATAATTGACTATAATTCCTAAAATTATTAAAGAAGGGTAAAGAACTTCAGTTTTTCAAACCATAAATATTACAGTTTGTCAACCTCACAACAATATTTTGTTTATTAAAGAATCATAACATTATTTTTACATATTATAGAAGATAGTTTTTTATCCTATTATTACTTTATTTAAAGAAATATTTCTGTCATAATTAATAATTATTATTTTATCCTCACAATTCAAGTGAGAGTTTAACATTTTTAAGTATTGCTCAACAATACTTCTATTAATTTTATAACATAGGAGGCATGCCCTACTAGGTAGGGTTTATTTAAGGATTTCGTTTAAAACAATAATATCAATCACTCTTTAAATTTAATTGTGTCATTTTTTTATTTATTACATCAATGTACATTGTTTTTGTTTTTTGAACTTGCATCCCATGTATAGATATTCTCAGTAGATTGGATGTCCAGGGCAAGAATAATAATCTGCTTCAGAAAGTCTTCAGTTGTAAGTGTCCAACTTGAGTTAAAACTTCAGGTAAAGTCCTGGGGACTTGAGAGAAAGGGTTTTCGTCTTACCGCTGAGCAGTTTATGGGGATAAATTTATTTAATAATAAAAATCTACGTAATTTACAAAATAAAAGTGGTTGATATTTGGCGCCCACATTGTAAGTTAAAATAAATTCATTCGTATTTACAGAATAATAATAATGATTAAAATAAATATTTTATTTTCACCACACGGGTTATAAAACGAAAAGTACTTGTATAAGATCAAAAATTATGTAATTTTACAACTATTAAATGGCTTATGAATTAAAATCTAATTTTATTTAAAATATTGCAACTACTTCATTGCATACAATTAATATGCATGTCAAGCTAGAATAAATTTAATCCCTATAATCCCCTTAAAATAAGTATGTAAAATGGATAAGAAGTAAGTTTGACTACTTATAACTCGAGAACTGTAATGATTTTAAATCATTGAATCAATATTTATAGCTTATATTTATACACTTATTAAAATATTTCAATAACAATTTGGTAGTCGAATGACCTTAACAAATGCACCGAAATACATTGCAGGTGAAAGTAATAACAGAGCAATCCAAGAGACAGACAATATTTCTCCCAGGATTGAACTCATTTCCACAGATAGCAATACTCTATTCATCTTGAAACGAAAGCAGTTTCCCGTTCGATTAGCCTTCGCAATGATTATCAACTAGTCCAAGGCCAGATCTTAAAATAAACTCTTCATCTATCTATCTCGATGCGTGTTCATCCAGGGTCAGCTGTATATTGCATTCAACCGTGTTTCTTCAGCTCCATATTTAAACATCCAAATAGAACCTACTACGGGTCACGTGCAAATACCTGGACACGAGGGATTCTTTACAAGACATATTGTTTACAATAAAGTTTGTCTTTAATGTGCAATAATCATTGAATCTACTCTGTTTAGTGGTATAATATATTTTTTATTCACTTTAATAGTTATAATCACTGTATGTTTCAATGCGTAATCTTTATAAAAAAATGTGCTGTTTAATCTCCCATGTACAGTCATTCTTTATTTACACCACCTTGGGAAAATACGCTAGCAAAAATTTTACGTCAATTGTGGCAGAATTTTCTGCACAATCCACTAGTGCTGAATACAATATTTGTAAATATACTTTAATCTGATTCTAAAATATGTTGTCATATTAAATTACCCGCCTCGGTGCCATAGTTGGCTAACGCGCCAGTCGTGTTGAGCCAGACCACCGAGGACGGGGAGATCGAGGTTCGAATCTCGGTCGGGTGAACTGGGGGAGGTTTTTCCTAAATGGTTTTCCACTCTCTCTCCACGCAAATGCAGGCTCACTTCCTATAAATTCAACCTTCCCAATTCCTAATACATTTGTGTAATTAGTACTTAAGCGTATAACCCGAACGGGTAGTAAGACGCGGTGCTTAATAATCATAAATATTATATTTTAATCACAGGATTCATCAATATATTTATGTTATACCCTATCTACGTTAGAAGAATTGATAAGTGATAGTGAGCAGAAGGTTCTGTATTGAAAACATTGGCTGAAAGTCACTATTCGGAAATAATTCTAAATAATACCAAGAAAATATAAATTATTTCCGAATGGGCTGTCATTAGTTACTTCTAGTCATTGTTTGCAATAAAGTACCTTCGGCTAGATGTCAGCTACCACCTCTCCGACCGTAAATGGGTATAAATAAAATATCTGTGGAGGTATTTCATTCCAATTTGTCAATACAATTTCTAAAAAATAATTGTTAATATACTTTTAAAATAAGTCCAGTGTTTGTAGATTTAATTTATATTGAATTCGATACTTGCAAATATATACCCTGAAATTTGACATTCTAGGAATTATTTGATGACCAAATTATAAAGCTGATCTAGAAATGTATCAAAAGCTTCAAATAAAACTTCCTTATGGATTAATGTACAGTCTCTTTTACATTATTGATTAAACGGACTAAGAATGTGAATGCGATGATAATATTGTAATATTTATTCACCGCCATTATGGCAACATGAGTTTCCAGTTTTCATCTGATGAAGAGCTTCCTGTGAAAATCGAATTGTACTTTATTCACTATAACTCAAGAATTAATAATTATAGTTTGTTTGTCTGTCTGTCATGAGCATTGCGCGAAATCTACCGTACCCAAAGGGAAGAAACTAGTAGCCCCTGTGCATAAACATATACACCTAGAAGCTGAGATTTTAATATTTTTTTTTTGATGTTTTTACATCATTAAAAACTAGGTCGGAAGAACTAAAGTAAAGAGATTTTTTCCATCTGTTTGAAGCTCAGAAAAACTTTATCCGGGGTAAACACGAAATTCATTGCATGGCTACCCCGGGAAACACCGGGTACATCTGTATACGCCATTTAAAACTCTATAAAATCCAGAAATCTAGTTATAAAAAATAAATAAAATATTTATCAATATTAGCTATCCTCAAAGTTTTGACTGATTATTAAAACAACTTGTAGTTCAAGAGGTAAGCTAACAGTAATCACAGACAAGTGATATTACTTAAAACTAGGGTCATCATGTTTTGCCCCGACCTTAATTGTAAACATATTTTGTAATTAATATGGGATTGATATTCATTATTATATAAATAAACTTCTCATAGTTCAAGAACGACTTCAATATAGTGAGAATTTCACGTTTCATAATTAAATCGTTCTACAAGTAAATAAAATAGGTATGTTTAGTCCAAAATAATTTGAAAAACAATATAAATAAATGAAATAATTAATTCGTTTCCAAGAAAAAAATATAACTTCATTGTTATTCGTTGCCTTAGAAATGTGCCATAGGACACAATATTCTTTGAGTTAAACATTTTATAATTTTAATTGATTTTAAATATGTCTCTTCTTAGGAATTGTTTCCTTTCTACCACGAAATGTGTAAGATATGTAAGAAACCTCGCGTAAGTTTAAACTTCACCTGGTTGGTAGTATAATCTTGTGGAGGTGATTGATGTGTTTAACAAGTAAGACTGATGACAATCTAAAGGCTTATTTTGGTAGGAAGAACAGTATAAATTAGTTACTAAAGTTACTAAAACAATTTTAATATATTCATACATCAAGTTACTTTTAATAGACATCAATAATACCTAGAGAACAACAACTTATTTAAATGCTATCAATGCTGGCCGCAAATAATTATGTTTGAATTAGCTCTACTGTTCTTCCAACCAAAATCAGGGTATACGTTTAATTCGAATCGACCCGATTTGCGATCTGAAGGATTCGTAATTCAGTGGGTGAAAGCCATGTCACATTTTTTCATTTTTTGTATTTTACTTTCTCTCAACACCTCGGAGAGAAAGTATTGTGATCGTCAAAAAAATCGAAATCGAGATTTTGATAAATGTCAATGAAACAAACTAAAAGTTGTTTTCGCGATGCCGTCTGCTGTACCTCGAACTAAAGTCGAAACTGTTTTACTGATTTGGCTAAAACTTGGTATCCGGGTTATTAACAAGGTCCCCTGAAGGGGTTATTGTAATTAGAGATCTAACCCAAAGTTTAAGGGCAAAATGTGAAAAAATCGATTTCCTCGAAACTCGCTCTAACGATTTTGATTACATTTTATATATACACACTGTTTATCATTATAAACGAGAAGGCAACTCTCAATTTCTCATGAAATGATTTGAGGGTACTTTACATGGGAGAAATTATCCAAATTTCATTATTTCTCCGCAACTATTTGAGATCCAAAATAACTTATCATAAAGTTGTATGACTATTTAAGATACAAATCTTTTGGCCGTGATTACAACCCGGACCACCTCGTAACCAGTAATCTAATTTTTATAGGAAGAACAGTAGAATTCACCAACATTGATTGGAAGTTACTAACATTTGACATTATAGAAATATGCTTTATTTGATTGATTTATTATCTATATTTAATCTAAAAAATTAGAATAACACTTTTAATACTACCTCCTTATGGATTGCTTATTAATTTGTCTTTATATTATTAATTATACGGACTTATAATGTAATATTTTCATTTACACCATTGTGGTAACATGAGCTACAATAGTGCAAAGATTTATAAATTAAATATATTAAATTCACCATCACTCAAAGGTTTACATTTCTTTGCAAGAAGGTGACTTACGTTGAACAATGTAAATCAAGCCTTACGAATCAAGTGTTTGGGTCGATAACCTGGGTTTGAGTTTTTTCAAGTTGAGTTGTCCAACCTGAGTGGGAATTCCAACTAGTACTTGCCGTCAAACGTGTTGAAATGGCATACCAAATTAGCTTTTTTTTAATTATTGTCACATAAGCATTAGAAATTAAGCAACAACATTTGTCTTTTATAATAAGAAAGAAGTAATCAAAACCCACTCAGTGGGAAAATTACAAGTCTTACTCTTTTTAGAAGCACTCATTTGGCAGTGGCGTATTCTTTGGGTATGCTAGTCCTGCGCCGCATACCCATAATTATTTGCAAAAGATGTATACTTAGAAAATCTATATTTGTTAATTTTACGATATATATTGTGTTTTGAATCATTCTTCTTCCAAGTGCTCTTACCTACCAGCAAACTCCAAAGGCTTGCTGTTTGAGAAACGCAAGCTAGCTTTCACTTCAAGAAAGAGAGGTCCTAATGACCTTGTCCAATGTCTGTGTGACAGCCACCCCTCCGCTCCTCAAACCCCAAACATAGGCCAATGAACCGACAGTTTTATCACTAAAGGCTTGCTATTCTCGAACAGCAAACAAGGATGCACTTGTGCCAAATGTTGAAAAATAAATCTAGTTATCAATTATTATTATGATTAATTATTATAGCCTAACATAATTAAAGTAAAATTATATTAAATTAATCCATGTATTTGTAAAAATAAAAGCTACTACTTGTACCAAGCATTAAAATAAAGTTTTCTTAAATAATTGCGGTGCAATACCTTTGCACTATAGAATAATTTATCTACATGTATTTGGCAACATGATTTTCACCCCCCCCCCCCCAGCAGTTGAGAGTAGTGGAGGGATTCTTTTATTTTGAACTGAAGTAATTAGTGCTCGGGCTTGTAGTAGGTCGTTTTGGAATTTAGGTCGCGCTTTTAGTTTATTTATTTTATCCTAGATTGTTGTCTAGGCTTTTGTGATTTAATATCGGTGAAAGATATATATGGTCCTATCTTCGACTACATACGGCTTAAGAATGAGCTTACCGTCTTGTATAGTTCGAAAGAATTTCAAAATATGTCTGCAATGAAAATTGTTCCATACATGAGACAAAATGATTTAGACTCAGTAATGCCAGAAGTGTATAAATTGGCTACCCTAATATGGACAATTCCGTCCACCACCGCAACTGTAGAGCGAACCCTTTCTGCTTTGAAAAGAATAAAAACTTTCTGTAGATCATAACAAGGCGAGGAAAGATTAACTGGACTATCAATGATTTCAATTGAAAAAGAGCTTCTTAAACATTTAAGAAAGAATACTCCCTTCAAAAACAAAGTAATTGACCACTTTATAATGCAATCTCGTATATTGGACTTCACTTTCAAATAAAATTGGACAAAAACTATAATTTGTGTGAATATAAGTGATTTTCTTTGATAGTTACAGTTTTATTATGTTGATCTTTGTAGCCTATATTCTAGTGTAGTGATATTAACAGACACTCTTCTAAGACAGGTGCACCATCTAGCAGAAAAGGTAAGAATCCTTACAGACAATTTAATTACAGTTATAAAAAAGTTGTTTATTGCTTATAAATTAAACGAAGTTATGGGGGGGAGGGAGGAGGGAATCTGGCATGTGGGTGGCAGAGGGGGTAGATAATCTTGACCCCACCTCTTTATTTTCACTCTGTTGGACATGAAAAATAACCTTAAATTGCCAATATTTCATATTTTTCGTGAGGATGGATCACCAAACTTTTCTTGCGAATACTATAGAACAGCATACCTGTTAAATTTATCAGAATACCCACTGCTCATTTCTTATTTCACTACATATGACACTATCTGTTATTAATGTTATAAGGTGCAGTGTGAGTGTAAGACACTGGCCCTTATTAATGTTATGAAAAACCAAACACGTTGGTAAAAGCAGTTGAACGAGGAATGTACCAAACTAACTAAGAAGCACAGCTCATTTGCTAAACACCAAGCCACTGATCTGATACATCCCACGTCTCATGAGGGTTCATCAACTCTCTTATCCCAAGTGATAGTACACGGGCCTGAAAGGCGTTGTTTTTCGCCATGCCTGTGTTGCTCTGCCTTCTGTCGCTCGTGTGACATAACTCAATTGAATATCAACATAAACGGCAAAAGATCTTTTGGATATAAACAAGCGTATAGTACCAAAATCTATTTTCAAATATTTTAACATTTAACAATTGACCAAAAATGATGTGATCGACGTGTTGGCCAGACCTGCTGTAATTAGAGGTGGGCAAAATCGATCTTTTAAATGAACGATTCATTGTATCTGGTTCAGTTCTATGATCCGTTCATTTGACTCAATGATCTCTTCATTTGACTTGTTCACCGTTAATTCAAATTTTTTAAAGATATTTTTTATTTAAATATAGTTAAAACAATGTTATTTTTCCTTAACATTATTTAAATTGTTAATAAAAAGATTGGCTTACTGTTTAAAAATGGTGATGCCTTTTTACTATACTTTTTTTTAAGAAACCACTTATTTTTCTATGATATTAATATTTTGTAGGTAAATTATGATAGGAATGCTTTGTAGAATCATAAAAAACCTATGTTATGATACACCTAATACACAATTCACACATATATATATATATATAATATTATATAAATTGTTAAAAATATAAACAGTTGACAAAAAAAAATTACAATGATTAAACGTCTAAATTAGAATCCAAGATCAAGTCAAGATCTGACTAAAATGTTTTGTAGAGCTTGAACGAGAGCAATAAAACCATTGTGAATAACTGACCCTCAACTCATTTACTCACTGATCCCTTCAATATAGAGTTGACAAATGAACGAGAGCAATAGAAAAATTGTGAATAACTGACCCTCCACTCATTTACTCAATGATCCCTTCAATATAGAGTTGACAAATGAACGAGAGCAATAGAAAAATGGTGATTGATTGCTCCTCCACTCACTCACTGATTCGTTCAATAAACGAATGACTGATAATGATAAAAGACCCGATGAACGACTAGCTCTCCGGTCACTTGTTGATCCATCCAATTTACAAATGAACGAGATTGAGAGAAAAGCAGTAAATGAATGGGGGAAAATCAACTAACCTTGATCCATTGTTTGGACGAATGAATGAGAATGAGAGAATGTTGGTGAGTTGGTGGACTGCTGAGCAAAATAATGGTTTGAGAAGGAACGTGTGGAAACAATGTTCTGATAACCGAGGCTAGCCGAGCTGAACCGAACATCAAGCGAAGCTCCTGAGATAGTATAGAGAGATAAAAAATGAACAAACGGCTCATTTAAACCAAGATCCGAATCGTTCATTCTTTTTATACTATTTCGTTCATATTGACCTATTCGTTCATGAATGACTCATCTCTATGCTGTATAGGTTGTATTGACTTCCAGAGAAATATTGATTTAAGAATAGTTCATATAAACTGGATGTTGAAAATTTTGAATATTTTAAAATAGTTTGAATGAATTTAAAAGAAAATAAAAACGTATTTTCATACTTGAAAAAAAAAATTTTTTTTGAGGTTATTTTACAACTAGCTTTTATAATTTTTAGTATAAATTGGTTTAAAATACAGTATATACTTGAAGAGTGGTATATATTATGTATTATGTATGATGTATTATTCACTATAATATGTTATTTCTAATAAAAATTATTTGAGGATAGCCGCTTTTTATTTTTATATTACTAATTACAATCGACGAGAGAGTATGTGATATTGGGTTGTAGCATTTATTCGATACGGGTTTGTTTCAATATTTTCTTTCTTTCAATAAGGCTGTTGGAAGTTTGATCCTAAGTAAATAACAACATTCCCTTCATTGGTTCTAAGCAACTAAAAAGCAGTTCACGTTCCTCTTTTGTTTATAGTAATAAAAGCGACCTGACCATCTGTCCCACAATTGGGACCAGTTTGATCGAGCCCTGCATCTTGGACCCCTACATTCCAAAACCCTGCGTAACCATCATAGGAGCAGGGTTAGCGGGACTTCCGCGGCACACCGACTCACCAAATGCGGCATTAAGAACGTTACCGTCCTGGAGGCCACAGAGAGGTACAGGTCAATCAATGTGTTTCTTATCTTTAGGAGGTTGTACGAAGTTTAGAAATGTCAAAGTCGAAAGGGCAAATATATCTTCTTACAATTTGACTTCGACAACCACGATAACCTTCGCATCTTCGAAACATTTCGAAGGAAGAAGAAAACTTCACCCTCTTCGGGTGGTCGAATGTTCTTAAGCGTCACCCTCGCACTGCTAAAAGGTGAAGATTGGGGTTCGAATCCCGTTTGGGTGTTTTTGATAAACAGTTTTCCACTCTCCCTCTACTCAAATGCTGGTACACTTCCTCTAAATTCAACCTAATCTATTTATCACATAGTATCTTAATTAGTATCCTACATAGACATGCGTAAGCTACAGCTCGAATGCTGACAAAACACAAAAAACACTTCGATATATTTGAAATATCACACTAAATATGACATATTTCAACATATAGTTATTTTTATAACAGCTACTAAATAGTAATTTACCACCAACTGGTGATTAAATTACATATACTACACAAGAATAGTTAAATGTATATGTGTCAGCATAAAATAACCTCGCGTGATTTTGTTTTCCTCTCTAAATATTTCTCTTTACAAGGATGCATTTTATGGATAGTTAAAAAAAAACACATAAACATTATTTAACTAATACAAAAATTTTGTCCTCAACTTCATCTTGAACTTCACTTCGCGCTTCACTTCACATTTTAAAAAGCACCGTTTGCAAGGCCCTTCCGGTTTCCACGTTTATTTTCTATTAATATCCAAACGCTGTCGTCATATTACGGTATATTGTTGTATATTTTAATAATACCCTTAAGGTTTCCTGTTGAAAGATAAATACTAAAGTGTTTATTATCATTGTTATTGTTGTTATTATTAGCACTGTGTCTTTCTATTCGTTTGGGTTATATGCAAATGTACTATTCACGCTAATGTGTTAGTAATGTGGAAGGTCAAATTTTAGAGGACCTGTACTCACATTTACATGGAGATATAGATAAAGAGAGAATGTAAAAAAGTTTATGAAAAACCACCCTAAGTACACTAGAACTGGATTTGATCCCCAATCTCCAGGTCATCGGGAGTCCAGTCTCTTGCGAGAGAGACATGTTATATCCATCGACCACCGAAGCTGATCTCAACAAAGTAAATACCAGACCGTGCTATTGATGAAGATGGGAGGCATGGCTTGCTAAGCTCGCTTTGTGCTATTCCCCAACACACACTACCATCTAAACAGGATTTTATCCTGCTAGAAAAGCATATCTCATGGTTGATGGCCAGAATGTAAATCTAAATAGCGATTGTGTTTCTCTAGACCTGGCGGCCGCATCCAATCCTTCTGGCTGAACGATTCCAGCATGGAGTTGGGGGCTCAGTGGATCCATGGCGCGTGCGCATCTAATCCTGTGTTCACCCTCGCTGCTCAGGAGGGTCTGCTGCGCCCCCCTCTCGGCCTGTCCGACAACAGCGCCGGATACTTCTACACCACGGACGGTCGAGTGGTGAGCCCCGCCGTCTCCATAGCCGCCACCAATGCATTCCACCTCATCAAGAACTTAGCCATCAATCTGTTTAAGTCCAACGACAATGCGAGGCAGCACAGGTCGCTGTCAGAGTTCCTCGCCAGCCAGATGGACAGGAGCTTTCCCGGTTCCCCGACTTTCCACCGGGACGATGCGTCCAGAGTAATGAACGGATTAGCCCACTCTATAAGAGCACGGCAAGGTGACGACCTCTCCCTTGTCTCTGCCGATTACTACGGGAGCTTTATCGGCATCCCTGGAGGGAACGTGAGAGTCCCTCTAGGCCACGCCGGAATTCTGGCACCACTACTCCGCGATCTACCTGAGTGTTGTGTCAAGTACTGCACCCCGGTAAAGTCCATCATGTGGGACGCGGAGGAAACCGCGGGTCCCCGCGCAAAGGTGCATTGTTTCAACGGAGAGGAATACCCGTGCGATTACGTCATCGTGACCACGTCATTAGGAGTCCTCAAGAACACCGCAAAACAGTTGTTTTGTCCCGAGCTCCCAAATAATAAACAGATCGCCATTGACAGACTTGGTTATGGGTGCATGGACAAGATCTTTCTCGAGTACAAAAAACCATTCTGGGTGTCTATAGACGATACCATCAGGCTTGGCTGGTCCACAGATGAGCTGGCAAGGAGGTCCGACTGGTCGAAAGGGATAACTCACATCGAGCCTGTGGTCGGCAGTAAGCACGTGTTGTGCGCATGGATAGGAGGCCCTGATTCGGCCATTATGGAGACATGTTCAGATGAAGACGTGGCGGAAAAATTAACCAAAACCATTAGAAAGTTTACTGGCAATCCTTGCCTGCCGTATCCCAGCACCATATCGAGGTCGACCTGGTGCACGAACCCGTATTTTTGTGGGGCTTTCAGTTACATGAGTATAAGCTCCACCTTGGGGCACCAGCGTGACCTTGGGATGCCCACCCCCGGGGAGTGTGGGGAAGCTCCTCCAATAATACTGTTCGCCGGGGAGGCAACTCTCCCAGGGTATCACGGCACAACACAAGGTGCTCTCGTCAGTGGAATCAGGGAGGCCGACAGAGTTATTAAACTCACAAAAAAATATCAGGGCCCTCCAAATTCTAAAAATCTGAAGGATACTTAAATATGTTTATTAGTGGTAGACATGACAATAGCTAGCGTTGTTCGAGGGATCACTGTATTGGCTGGCGGAAACCGGGGAGATAATAAAATACAAACTGGACGAAAGCTCTCGCAGGACCGAGACTATAAAGACCCATACATCCAATACAGACATGTTTGCAATCATGCAGATCTCCAGACAACCGCTAGTTTCCAACAAAAGTGAGGATGTGAACTGTTTTCATATTTGTGTGCAAGTACAGAGTGGTCCACAATGTCTGTGTTCTGATGGACTACTAGTTCACGTGGGAGACGCGTGTCATGCAAAGCTCACTGTCACTAGAACAGCTTCATCAGGGTTAGAATCAACCCAAGAATCTTTTGGCAACACTGCTGTAACTGTGCTCGTAGTAATCTTGTTTGTTGTGGCAATATTGCTGACAGAATATTATATCTACCAGCGGAGATTTCGCGGTGATGGACTTGATATGAGCATCCATTTTCCAAACCGTGCTTTCGGACTTTCCAAAATCGTGGGTGACAGCACTCCAACGTCACTACCCAAGAAAGCCCTGAAACCTGGTCAACACGAATATACCAATCCTCTGGACAGATCTTCAGTCTATGAACAAAAAGATGGTAAGGTTGTGATTCTGGCAGGCGATGGGAAGCTAAGATCTCCTGTCGTGTTTAGATTACCAAGGACACAAACCAAGACAGAAGATGACTCGGACTCGGATCAACCTGATTGTATGACTGCTCAACTGCTGCCATAGGCTGACAAAATATTGGGATATTTTGTATATATGAACTGTTTGATATATAACCTTGATTACCGATTTTATGTCGACTTATTGTTCACTTTCTGCTTTTTCTCACTTTATTAAACTGACAAAAAAAAAATCACTGCCCTCTTAATTCTAAAAATCTGAGGGATACTTAAATATGTTTACTAGTGGTAGAAATGACACTTATTGCTCACTTTCTGCTTTTTCTCACTTTATTAAACTCACAAAAAAATATCAGGGCCCTCCAAATTCTTAAAAATCTGAAGGATACTTAAATATGTTTATTAGTGGTAGAAATGGCAGTTATTGTTCACTCTCTCCCATAAGAGTAACATTTATTCACCACATTGCAAAGTTTGGCCATTTTCTCGCATGTTGATCGTTCCCATAGAGCCGGTGCCCTTGTGTAAGAATAGCATTGATCAGTGGCAGATCAGGGAGGAGTATTTTGGGGGTTGTTGCATTGATCCTCTCACTGTGCGTTGGGTCACTTTTCTCATAACAATACCATTGATCAGTGGCAGATCAGGGAGGAGTATTTTGGGGGTTGTTGCATTGATCCTCCTCACTGTGCGTTGGGTCACTTTTCTCATAACAATAACATTGATAAGTGGCAGATCAGAAAATAATTGGGTTGGTAAAAGGGGGAAAACCAATGGTTTTCCCCCTTTTACCACCCCAATTATTTTCTTGATCTGCCACTTATCAATGCTATTGTTATTAGAAAAGTGACCCAACGCACAGTGAGGAGGATCAATGCAACAACCCCCAAAATAATACTTCCCGATCTGCCACTGATCAATGCTATTCTTACACAAGGGCACCGGCTCTAAGGGAACGATCAACATGTGAGAAAGTGGCCCAACTTTGCAATGTGGTGAATCAATGTTACTCTTATGGGAGAGAGTGGGCTACAACTGTCATTTCTACCACTTCTATGTTTTAATATAATAAAATGATAAATCAACCAGTATCAATAAGAAAACTCAACGTTTATAAATTTCAATGGAAGTAATAGCTCAACAGTAAATGTGAAAATTTTTATGTATACAAAAAGAATCGGCCCTAATTGTTTTTATTGTTGATTTGTTAAACTGCATGTATAACATTTGAGTAAGTACATTATTGTATTAATTGCTACATTAGATATAATTGTTCAAATTCATCTATGCTTATTTATTAATTTTTAAATATAGGAATTTAAATCAACCAAAATATTTGATTTATCGGTCACTACATCTTACTACCCTCATAGATTATAATACTATGTACTAAATACGCTTTAATGTGCTAGATACGATAAGGGTTACATGTATAGGATGTGTACCTGTTTTTGAATGGAGGGAGAGTTGGAAATCATTTATTAAAAACCACCCTCGATAAAACCGAACTTCCTTCCGTTCCACCGCGACTAACGTAGCCGGAACATCCTTCCGTTCCACCGCCACTCACGTTGCCGGAACATCCTTCCGTTCCACCGCGACTAACGTTGCCGGAACACACTCGTCGACCTTTTTCTTACCACTACCCACACGTGTCTGACCACGACGTCACCGCCGGCGTGATATCAACCAGTTACCCCCGAAGCCGAAGGGATGGATAACAGCATTATACCATTCGACCACCGAATAAGATTAACCAAAAGATGTTAAATTAAAACAAAAATCACAAAGCTTTGTGTAATTTATTAGTAGGCCATGTGGTTTGGAATGTGTAGAAAGTAGCTATTTTCCCTATTATTTTATACAAAATATTCCTTATGTGCTATTTATTTGCTCAATTATTTAAAAAAAAGTTAAATTAAATTATGCAGAACATGTAATATTTCTTGATCACAAAACATTTACAAATTATATCACAAAGTATTATTACAGTCTAAATTTCATATTAAATCCTAATCTGACAACGTAGAAAAGCCACTAGATCTACTTTCACTTATTCATAGTCAATAATTCATGTTATCCGAAAATTTCACTTTTGGTAGATATCACAACCTACAAAATAGCAAAAACAATAATAATTTTTTTCAATATTGACCGTTAATTGTAAAATAATATGTTTATATTAGCCCTTTCTATCACAATTAAACTATCTTTTATGTCTCTGTATACAATATTTTGCGTGTGCGTTTGTATCTTAGTTGCATAGTCCTAGAACTCCCCTTTTCTATTTTTAGGGCCTGAGCGCTACCACTTCTCACCATAAAAATTTGCTCGTGAGTATCTTAGCCTCTTTCACATCCATAAAATCAACAACTTATTTTTACTCCTCATCCTGTTTATGGCGTTGACTTAAATTTCAAATAAATTGATACTCTTATTTTTAATATATATAATGTGTTTGGTCAATTTTTTGCCATAATTATTATTGACTATTTTATTTTATTTATGATTCCAAGGCCCAATTTATTTGACAGTTTTCAAAACCATCATAAATCAAGATAGCCCAAATTCAATATAAAATTAATGTGTTTAGTGTCAGGTACGCTCTTAAGGGTGTGCAAACGGCGCAGCCACACATGGCCCCATGATTTGGGGGGGGGGGGGGGGGAAGGGGATCATTGGATTAGTAAATTTGTGCCTGCACGCTTGTGTAATATTCTCCCTGTACAAGCGATCCAGGAAATATTGTCACAGGGAAAGTAATATAAAAACATATTCATGTGGTTTGATTTACTAAACGAGTGAAGCAAGTTCTCTATTTTAACTCGACCTATTGTTTGTCTCTCTGTGATGGATATTTCTCACGATAACTTTTGAATGCAACAACCAATTTAATTCAAACTTGGCACGGTTGTTCTTTGTACCTTTATAAAGATTAAATTAAGTTGGAGAAGAAAATAGAACTAAGGTTGGGGATAAATCAATTATTAAAAATTTGTATAAAAACACAGACTCTACCATTAATTATTACATGTATCAACTTTTTAAGGTATTTCCCAATAACTCATAATAATAATAATAATAATAATAATAATAATAATAATAATAATAATAAAAATAATAATATCTTCTTTATTTGGTTTAAGTTAAGGCCAGTGCCTTTTCTTACACTTAAACCACTTGATAATAATGAACATACATTTAATACTTATATGCTAAGTACTAGTTTATAATATTTGTACAATAAAGATAATAATAATAATAAAATATTCCCCACATAAGTTATTGTACACTCCGTCGAGATTGTAAGGTAGCAACTTTATAAATCAGCCTGCGTGGTATGCTATACCTCCATACATGACTGCAGAATAGTTTGCCTAGCTACGCCGAAGGCTAGATTTAGAGAGAGCCTTAAGTCCTTAAACTATTTCTTGACTGTCTGGAAGGAGTGATGGGGGAGGGGATATGTCTTTTTGCGATGTCCAAATGGTTTGATCTACTAAATAAATTTTACTTTTTGGTTCCCTTCCTAATAAAATCAATAATTCCTTAAATATTTAGTTAATTAATTATGTTTTGTCTCATTAATATATGGGCTAGATTTTTTTTTAGGTGTTAAAGATTTAACAACACCACACATTATTTTGTCGGCAGCTCTACCCACATTTATTGGTTTTACATGGAACCTTAAACCAGGTCTCCCTCTTTGCAGAATCTTTATTACTGTGAATAGCTAATTATGAATTTATTAATAATTAATTATTATATTCCACACATGTAAAGCAAGTAACATATTAACTTTAATAGATTTTTATTTTATTTATAAGAAGCTGAGTTTAAAAAACTTAGATAATTTAAGGGCACCAAACCTGATTTAAGATATTTTATGTTATTTCAGGGTGGACAAAAAAATATATTTGATAAAAATCTTATCTATTGGACATATTTTAGTTATAAAAGTGAATTTATTTGTTTCTTCAACGATTATATGACTGTCTATACCTTTGTGGGACCATAGTTCGATTCCATACCTTATTTACTGTTACCATAACGGCCATAATATAACTATCGGTAAAAAGTTTTGATAAATACTTTGATTGAGAAAAATAGTAGTTTAATAAGATTTTCGTTGATGATAATTTTCTATTAAATTAAGTGTATAGTGTTGATTTATTTTTGTCAAATCTGTTTTTTCACTAACTCAATTCTGGAAATCCAAACATTAAAACTGGCCATATCTTAGACAATTATTAATATAAGAGTAAGGAGGTTTGCATAATTGAAAAGCAAAGAGAAATATTGTATTTGGTTTACGAGATTAAAAACACTTTACATTATATCTCAGCTTTTTTAAGGTTTAGAAAGTAAATATCTTTAAGTAAAAAAATATTGTAGTTCTGTACTGTTTTTAAGAATGTCTGTCTGTTGGCAAAGATACCTGGATCTTCATAACCAAGCAGTGCATTTATTTATATTCACTGGGATGTCTGCTAAGGGAGGCTCTCGCATATATACACTCAGGGTTTGAATCTCCATTAAAGATACGGCCGGATTTATTTATATCTGTAACTTAGGACCTCTGGAACCACTTAACCGACTGCGGTGCGGTTTTTACTTAATTTTTATACTGGACCAATATCCAGGCAGGTTTTAGCATTATTTGTGTATATTCAGGTGTTTTGGTGTGAGTCCCGGTGAAGGGCCAGCCGATTGTTTGTATATATTTATGGAACCACATAATTACTATGGTGTAATTTCTATTATTCTGTAGAGTATTTATCCAGCATTTTTAGTGTTATAATTATAATCGGGTGTTTTGGTGTGAGTCCCGGTGAAGTGTCAGCAGGATATTTAGGATATTTGTATATATATATATGGAACCACTTAACCGATTGGGATGTAGTTTTTCTTTTTTGGTAGGATATTAATCCAGGCATTATTTAGCATGATAAATCAGGTGTTTTGGAGTGACCCTGATGAAGTTCCAACCGGATATCTTTTTATGTTGCCTAATATTTATGGTTCATTTTAGCCCATTTTTGTGCAGTTATTTATATCTGAAGGAATTCCGAATAAACACCCTCAATAGTCTCAGCTGAGATTCTATACCTAACATCCCCATCATCGACAAACTAGAGTAGAATTGCTAGATATTTAAACACGGGAAATATGATTCGTTTATCAACTAGTCGATTGTTTGCATTTATATTTTTTTTATCTTATAAAACATAAGAGTGTATTTATTTAGCCCAAAGGCTGGCTCCACTTGGCTGGTCTGTATAAACAGACCTTAGCCCTCAATATCCATTTTCCAAATTCCATACATTACAATGTATTGTGCAAAAGTGTGTTCATAAGCTCAAGGACAGGTTTTATATCAAGGAGGTGGAAACAATTAACTATAAAATACTTATCACCACCCATATCCCATCCCTGTTAGTAAAGATGTAAGGATTTATTGATTTAGGCCTACACTAATTTCTAGGTAGAGCTTTTCACGCTATATTGGTTATTTTAAAAATTATATTTTATAATACTACGTATAAATAATTTAAAATAGTTACTGGTTCATTACTGTGGCATAGAAAAATTTCAATGTGCTTATTCCTTTTTTCAAGGAAGCAATATATTAATATTTAAGTTTAGATAAATCCGCATTATGTAGGTTCAGAACCAAATAATATATTATATATATATATATATATATGTATATATAATATATATATGTATATATATATAATATATTTAGTGCCGCACCGCACCCATTCGGGTTTTACGCCTGTATACTATTTACTATAATTAGTTAATGTTAAGGATGGCTGAATTTACAGGAAGTGTGCCCACATTTGCGTGAAGAAAGAGTTGAAAACCGTTTAGGAAAAACTCTCTCAGTGAACCCGGATATCCCCGTCATTGTCAGTTTAGTCTATTGAGAGGCTAGCATATTAGAACATGTGACCACCGAAACGGTTGAATCATGCTATACGTAAATAGTCTTCTTATTAAATGATATTTTTTAGTTTGTTTTGTTTGGCCTTCGAGTCAGTGCTTGCTGTCATGAAATGCTTATAGCAAACCAATCTTGCTCCGTTGTTAAATAGGCCAGCGTGGCCTGCATTTACCAAACACAATACAAGCAACGTCCTCTCCAGCCATGCGTTTCGATAGTTTAGAGTGTAGTTATCAATTGGATGTTACAGGCTAGTCTTCCAGAGTTAAGGAGGTATTAGACAAGAGCATTTTCTAGGAGGGTCAAAATAAGGAGTGGCGATAGGGGAGGATCTTTTACAAAAAAGTGTGAGGAAGACAACGTATAAACTAGCTTGGATGTCAAGTTAATTTAGTCCGTTTTTCCTGTGACAAGGAGGTCAGGGCTCAAATCCTGATTGGGTTTGATGAGGTTGCATTTCTTAAGTAGTTTCTCATGCTGTGTATTCCAGATAATCATGACGTGGAGGACAAGGTTCGAATCTTGTGTGAAAAAGTACGCACATGAAATACATCATTATTTTGAAAATAATTGTTTATTGATTATTATTATTATTATTATTATTATTATTATTATTATTATTATTATTATTATTATTATTATTATTATTATTATTATTATTAATACCACGTCTTACTACCCGTTCGGGCCATACGCACTTATGCAAATGTGTAATGATAGGGTGATTGTGAGATGAAATGGAGGACCTACAGTTTAAAGTGGAATCCTAACCACTGTGGAGGCCTGGCATTCCACACATTCACAAGTTGTGATTAATACACGTCTTGTCAGAGGTGAAGGAAAGGTTTAGCAATCAGATACATCTGTGCCGGGACTGAGGATTGTACCCCGAACCCCCAGCACAGATGCCCGACACTTTATCCCTAGACCGCAAGGTCACCAGGGATTATTAATCAAAATTAACTTTATTCTGGTTAATATCTGACACCACTCTCTCATCGTCGATTTTTGTATATTTGTTCTACTTTCTTTGCAAATTACGTTTTTACATGACTTAAACATATTATTTTATTCTCTTCATGAGAAAATGTGGCAGCGTAGTTAGAATATTGACATATTCAAAAAAAGGGATCTAAATGAATATTATGGATAATTTCTCTGAACAAACATATTTTCACCACGTTGTATGAATTTAGTTTTCTTTGTGAGTCTAACTTTACTATAAGGTCCTTACTAATTATTTATAGTTCTTGGATACGATTCAAGGGAGAGATTTAGGAAATCATATTTAAACTTGAGTTGGATATAAAATATAATTTTTTTCGATGGGTTTACCTTGTAACATTCCATGAACTACTTTTGGATGTGGTGTATCAAGTATTCGATCTTAGGTAAATTTTTTATTTGTTTTTTCACCATCGCGTCTCACCACCCGTTCAGTTTGGACGCCATCCCCCTCTTCGGTTGAAACATTCTGAGAGTGATTTTGTTGAAATAATCCTACTATTGTACAAAAGAGCTTTACAGAAGTAAAAAATTAGAGCTTTGGACACTTTGTTTAATACTTCAATCAAAATATTTGTTTGTGTGAAATTATAATATATTTCTTAGTTTTTATTCATTACCTTTAACCGTCAGTTTGGCTGAGATGGTAACGTGCCATCCTCATGATCTAGAGTTCAGGTGTTCAAATCTTGAGTGTTGAATTTTTTTTAAAAATTTATCAGACAGAAAAAAAACCTTTCATTTTAAATTTTTCTATTAATCAGTCTATAATTTGTTTTAAAATTTTGTATAGAAGTATATAAGGTATTTGAGCATATGTAGAATACCACAAAATTTTTATTTAAAAATAATTTAATAGGTTAGTAAATTAAAATCAGTACATTAATTTTGAAATTTTGTATGTTGTTGATTATTTAAAAATAAAATTATTGGGTTTATGATATAAAAATATACATATTTAAAAATAAGGCTAAGCAAACTAATTGTTAATCGCATAGTAACAACATTTAGTGCATAGTTATGTTTTAAAATAGTTAAGAATATAAAATAATGTTTTACTGAATTCAAATTATTAACAAGTGATTTTTTATTCCGAAATAAAATTAAATCACTGTATTCTATTTGGAATTGATCCGATGAACCTCTGAGCTTCAGACTAGCACGCTACCAAGTGAACTAATGAACATATGAAATATTGTGAATGTTTAACTCATACTTAATTATCCCGATACATTTTTGAGACAGTAAACTTAGATGCAATCAAATGGAAGATGGTTTCCTAATAAAACCAAACAAATCGAATTACATGATGCACTCAATACAATAATAGTGTTTACTTTCAGTTACGTATCTTGTATAATGGCGGATTATGCCATCCCTTCGCTTTAATCTTTTGGTACGTCAAGGTTTTACAGTGTTGTCAGATTGAAAACTCATTCGCAAGCGAAACAACGCCACACCAACTCGCACGAGATTAGCAACCTTTCAAAATTGGCTCTGTTTTGGTACAGCCTGCGATTTGCGAGATTATGAGTAGCGAGGTTTTTTTTTGCAACTTTCAAAATTAGGGGTCCAGGGGTGGCCAACATTATTTTCTGTCATACCACTATCTACATTCTACGCTGTTGGCATTGTGCATGTAGCTATAGTCCAAAACCTCAAAACTTACCTGACTACTGCCCTTTTTCCCCATCGTGGACAGTAAAAAATAGGCCTATTTGGAGATTGGAATAGGAGATGAACAAATTTATTCAAATTTTAACAACAAGTTAAGTTGACCGAAAAAACCGATCTATTTGTTTTCTGATGTAATAGATTTTATTTTATTTAATCTACGGTGACCTTAAGGTTGGAACTTAAAATGACTTTGCGTGCCATTAGTGTCGTGTGTTGGTCATCTCTACCCTACTTGACAGACAATACCTGTCTCTCAAGGTGTTCGGCTGGGGAGAACTACCTGGCTAAGTCACTAGTCTGACATCACCTATTCTTATAGCACAAACGTTTCAATATCTAGAGCCCTGGGCTGCACGGTAAATCCCGGTATAGTGTACTAAAGGAGGTTTTTATTAAATAAGTTCCCACTATATTCAAATCTAACCTAATCACGTGCGGGTAAGTTTGCTAGTAACGCTACATTACTCCTGACTACACCATTATAGTAATGTGTAATGCCCGGACGATAAATAAGACACAAAGCAAAGAAACATTTATTTTTTGATAAATTAGTATACAAAATATACAAAACTCGCCAACAAAAAAAGTTATTTATGGTTATTACTTCACTGTGAAAGAGCCTTAGCCTATAGGTAATTTATAACTAATAGTCTATTTATTTTATTTATTTGAGGTATTTAACATGCACGTTATGCACCGAGTGATTATATCAGCAAACGAGAATTTCTATGAGCGATAGCGAGAGGCCTTCCAATTCTGCCAGGAAAGGTATTTTCACACACCGTCCAGGGTTCTTTTAAATACCACAATCGACTTGGCACCGACAACTTTACTTCCTCTCCGAATGAAGTTGTGCTACGTATTTTAAACGTTCAAGAAAAATTCATCGACCTCGGCTGGGTTTGAACTAATAGTAAGGATCCAAGATATCAATCTGTATAAAGAAAATGTTTCGAAATATTTTTTGTAAATTTTTTAGACACAATCATAATTATTATAACTTATTTGTCATATTATTATTATTGTAACTGATTGTAGGCCTATCAATACATGTTAAATTGTATCAATATGTATCTGATTAAATAAAAATGTGGACGAAAATTAATGGTTTAAACTACTACTAATTCTTCATAGCAACGTGTAGTCTACTTGTTTTAGCTCAATCATTATTACAAAGAGTTTAAAATACTCATAAACTACAAAAATATAGCCTTCAAGAGAATAAAACATTGTTTTAAACTATGATAATATAACTATAGAAACTATGATAGAATTTAAAAAATAAACACACGTAAGTTAAACTCAAAGTCACAACTCAATTTTTGGGTTCCGTACTAAGAATAGAACTCTTATGAAAAACTCACGTCATATATCTTTTACCAGTCCTACACAGATCTCAACATTTGAATGTTTAGATATATAAAGTCAAAGCTTGGGTTGCAGCTAAGTGCTAGCGTGCCCACATGGAACGGGTTGGTAACAATTTTGAAAAAAGACGAATAACGGAATTTGGGAATCATTAAAAGTAAGTTTACGCTTTATTATTATTTTTACCTAATTGTGAGGGTACTTTTGAAAACTTTTACCGTGAGGGTTTCAAATATATATATATAAAATATTTTAATATATTAGTATACATATATTATAATTTTTTTTAATAAAAAGTCTCATATACGGAATTTTTAAAATGTTGGGAAAACATTGAAAAAAAAAGAATATTTAAAACATATGTTTCTTACATTAAAAATAATTTTATTTATATGCAAATAATACTTTTCGAAATATTTCTATATTAATATCACGTTGATCTATATACACAACATCCATCCAAAACTTTAACAGGGACTCGAACCCCAAAATCTAAGTCTATCATGCTGCAATTTGCCTGATTGATATCCTACGGAAAATGATTAACTACGGAATTAGTTGTTCACAAATATCAGGCTGGTTCTTCACTGAGACTCACAACACAAAACATGGTTAAATCATGCTAAAACATGCCTGGATAAATATTCTACAAAAAAAAAATTTGCAATGGTTAAGTGGTTCCATATATATATATCCAAATATCCGGCTGACACTCCACCGGACTCACACAAAACACCTAATTATTATACTAAAAAATTCCTAGATAAATACTCTAGAGAATACTTAAATTACACCACAGTAATTATGTGGTTCCATAAATGTATACAAAAAAATCAGCTCGCACTTCACCGGGACTCACACCGAAACACCTAATTATACACAAATAATCCTAAAATATGTCTGGATATTTGGCCAGTATAAAAGTAAAAACCGCACCGCAATTGGTTAAGTGGTTCCAGAGGTCCTAAGTTACAGATATAAATAAATCCGGTCGTTTCTTTCACGGAAACTCAAACGCTGACTGTATAGATGATAGATCCTCACTTAGCAGACATTCGAGGGGATATAAATAAATTCACCACAATTGGTTACCCAGTTCCAGGTATCTTTGCCAACACCCATAAATTCTTAAAAACAGTACAGAACTACAATATTTTCTTACTAAAAGATATCTACATTCCAAACCTTAAAAAAAAAAAATAGAGATATCATGTAAATTGTTTTTAAGCTCGTAAACCAAATACAATACTTCTCCTTGCTTTTCATTTATTTAAACCTCCTTTCTCTTATATTATATTAATACTTGCCTATGAAATGGCCAGTTTTATTATTTGGATTTCCAGAATTGATTTAGTAAAAAAAAAATATATATATATATTTGACAAAAAAAAATTAAATATGAAATTTATTAGAAAATGTTCATCAACGTATGTTCATCAACGTAAATCTTATTAAACTACAATTTTTCTAATAAAATATTTATCAAAACTTTTTTCAATATTTATATTGTGGCCATTATGGTAACATTAAATAAATTATGGAGTCTAACTATGGTCCCACAAAGCTATATACAGTCATAATAACGTTGAAGAAACAAATAAATTCCCTTTTATCAATAAAATATGTCCAATAGATAAGATTTTATCAATTTTTTTCTATCCGGAAATTGTATAAAATATTTTAAATCAAAATTGGGACCCTTAAATTATATAAAAAACATTTAAACTCAGTGTCCTAAAAATAAAATAAAAATCTTTAAGATTCAATTTGGTATTTGAGTTACATGTGTAGAATATAATAATTAATCATTAATAAATTCATAATTTGCTATTCACAGTAATTAAGATTCTGAAAAGGGGGAGACCTGCTTTATGTTATCATGTAAAAACAATAAATGTGGGTAGCACTGATGCCAAAATATTGTGTGGTTTGGATAAATCTTAAACAGCAAAAAAAAAAAAAAAAATCCAGGCCATATATTATTGAGACCAAACATAAATAATTAAATAAGTATGTAACGAATAATTGATTTTATTAGGAAGGGAATAAAAAAGTAAAATTAATTTAGTAGATCCAACCATTTGAACATCTCAAAAAGAAATATTTCCTCCCCCATCGCTCCTTTGAAACAGTCAAGAAATAGTTTAAATTCTTAAGGCTTTCTTTAAATCCGGCCTTGGGCGTAGCTAGGCAAACTATTCTGCAGTCATGTGTGGAGTTATAGCATACCGCTCGGGCGTGAGCCAGTAAGTTGCTACCTTACAATATTGACGGAGGGTACATGTAGGAACATATTGACTGAAAGTTATTATAACGGTGTAAACTACTGTAATACCATTAAGGCCATATGTACTGAATTTTTTTTTTCACCATTCAAAAGAGTTTTCTTCTATGAAATGTTACACACCATAAATGTATTTTTATGTATTTTTTCTAACGAGCTATGAGGGTAAGAAACTTCCATTTTTACGTTTTCCGAATCAAGTTTTAGGCCACACTTTTTGAAATAAAAATTTGAAAATTGAGATTTAGTATCTTTAATACTATACCTATTTGATAAAGCTGGGATTTTACCGTAGGTAGAAGCATACTCTATATACATATAATTAAAGTTCCCTTAAAATCAACACAATTCAACAATTGTTTACTAATACTAATCAACTTATAAATATTAAATATTAGTATTCATACGATTTATAGATGTGTATACTTAAGATAATATATATATTCAGATTTAAATATGAAACGATTTACTGAATAACTTGATTTCCGTATGACATAAAAATATGCACTGAAATTCCAAGTTGGCTCGCCAGATCAAAACTTTGTAGGGAAGTGTATCTTAGTTGACAAGAACGGGTAGATAGCCCGCCTCCACAATTCGCGCAACACACAGCGGCTACTCCAGCTGTATTATCACAGAAATACAAGTAATCTGCCGTCCATGCGAGATTTCTATTTGAACGATCATTCACAAGTTGTCTCTTGAAATATTTGGCCTCATATTTTAGTGATATTGATCTTTATATCACTGCCGGAGTTATTTCATAATTGAAACATGTTGTAGTAATTTAAAGATTTGTGTTTTATTTGTGATCTCTGTGAACTGTAAAGAATATAATATATATATATAAAATTATTAAGATAATAAACAATGGTTTCTTCCATTACAACCAGGAAAACGTCAATCTTTGAAACCGAGAATGAGCATAATGTATTATATGGGCAGATAGGCTTTATGTTTATTTTATATATTAAGGGTTTTCAGAATCAGTAACACAGAATATACAATTTAATAAACAATAAATGGCTGTAAGCGATAGCCCAAGGCTTCGACACATCGCATATCAAGAATGATGAAATAAATACTTAACATTTGAAAGCACTTTTTACAGCCATTGTAAAAATAATCTTTTGCATGAAAAAAAAAGTAATTTAGGCAGTTTATAGTGTTTTAATTTCTTAGCTATTTGAACTAATTTAGTCATTATTTATGCAGAAAAAGGCATTATTTTATATAACTTAAATTGGCAAAACTTATTACGCTGATCACAACTTGTGAATGTGAGGAATGCCAGGCCTCCACCGTGGTTCGGATTCCACGTTAAACTGTAGGTCTTTCATTTCATTTCACAATCACCCTAACATTACACATTAGCGTAAGTGCGTATAATCCGCACGGGTAGTAAGACACGGTGCTGATAATAATAATACCCTGAATTCATTAATATACATATAGTAAAAATAGTTTCATGATCGTCAATTTAGTGAAAACTGCAATTATTATTATCAATTAAATTATCTATGTTTTAATATGTATTTATATTTTTAATTAGAGGTAAGAATATTTATACTGTCAGTCAGACTTAGATATTGGTTCATATGGGATTATCTGCATGATAAATTGTATTGATCAATTACATTTTAATTAACATTAAAATTTTGTGATTATCTACATTTTAAATCATCTGGATGATTTTCCTCAAATTAGTTAGGCATAGGCTATAGGTAAATATAATGTGTGCATAGATGGTGATTATGAAAGCATTAATATATTTATGCATTTTACCTTAAGTAGCAAACCCAAAAAGTCAAGTGGTTACAATTAAATTGATTATATTGTTCAAATATTTAATAATTTTAGGAATACTGCAAGTTTACACGGTTAAAAAGAATTATTGAATTCTAAGACATATACAACATCCAGAAGAAGGCCGAGAATTGATCAAATAATAAATATTACACCCTACCAGAAATCGAGCCCGAAACCTTTTGCACTGTAGACCATCCTGCTAGCAAGTGAGCTAACGTGTCGGGCTATGGTACTATCATTATATCACATGTATAGCCTATATTTTCTTACGTTCTCTCCCACAGCTGTAAAACTATTAATTGAGTGGCCTCTTGAAAATATGCTTGATAAGAAATAGATTTTTTTTATAGCCTTAAAAATGGTGTGAATGCAAGAATCTACGTTTAAGCTGGCAATTTTTCCAGCATTTTATATGGCTTACATTTTGGAAATTATTATATTTGAATATTTAGAATTTCTCTGTTAATCCCACCTATAAGGGTATAATCAGGTCAAGTTATAAGTAGTCTATAATGATGTCCCAATCAGTGAGATATCCTGTTGGGTACCTAAACAATATAGGAAGGTATAGTGTTCATTATTTATATATTTCGAACTCACTTAGAGAGTAATTTTAGGCCGAAGTATGATATTATAGTAGTAATTGATTTTTGCATTTGCAAGTGTGTACGCACTCTGAATTTACTTTAAATGAAAAACCGCTATTTACTATTGTAACGACAGTCTTTCTACCATTTTTTTTATTATTATTTTGCTAATAAATAATGTAATGAAATAATTATTTCATTCACAAAGGAATGTCGTTTATTACATATGAGTCATAAAAAAATGTGTGTGAAAGAGAAAAAGATTTTTATTTGAATTAATTTAATCAAAATAACTAAAGCATTAACATCCAAACAAGATGTAGCTTATAACTTATATATAATCGCTCTCCTATGTTTTTAGGTACTTTGAATTATTTAGTGATTAGGTTAGGAGGTTTGAGTTATTCTAGGGTGCAAGGAGAATTAAACAATTTTTTCTAGTAAATGCACCCTATTTACGTGGAGAGTGGATGGGGAAACTATAGAAAGAGAACTCATGTGGCAAGCCACCTAAAAATATGTAAAAATTATATATTTTTATTATTTGTATAGGTAAATTATTAATAAACCTACCTTTTATTTTGTAAACTCGAGTTTATTGCTGCAAGTTCCTAGTAATTTTTTGAATAAATATTTTTGGCCTGATTCACCAACTGATTCAAGTCCTTATCGAAGTTTAGCTTTATATAATATATGCTCACTTTGAAATAATATACTATTATGTCACATGACTTACACAAATGAACAACGTAATCATCAGTTTTGTTCAATTCTCTCTCTCTCTCTCTCTCTCATATATATATATATATATATATATATATATAATATATAATTACAACTTATATAGGTGTATAAAACATATTTATCTTTATAATAAGCTTTATCTCTATTGCAAAATCATTAGTTGCCTGTTCTTTATTAGAATAAATAATATACATTTTGAAATGATAATTTAGGCCCTAATATTTTTTTCTATTACAGAGAAGACATATGTGATACGGAGTACATGTCCGGTATGGAAGAACTCCCTCCCTCCCCAATTGATAGCATTATTAGCTATAAGTATTCTGATGTTGAATGTACCGATTCAGAATTCCAAAGTTCTGAGGAAGGTGATAGTTGTCAGAAATTTAATTCAATAGAAAATGAAGAATTTTGAGTTGTATAGGAAAGTGATGATGACATAGGGGAAGTCAGGCAATTATGAGCACCTTAAGAAAATCTGTTATTTCATTAGAAACAGTAAGGCTATCCAAAAGTAATATTATTTTATTCAATTGATCATTCAATTAGGTCTACAAAATACAATAAATATGAATGATATTTTAATAATTTTGGTCTAGAAAAAATAATAATTAAGAAGCTGCAAGTGCTCATATTAAAAGCATGGGAGGAAAATATGAGCACACCCAGGGGGTAAGATGAGCATCGTGTTATAATTTGTTATAAACATACAACGATGCTTTAAATATCAGACAGAAATACTCAATAGGTCATATGCACACAGGGAAACAGTGGTAAAGATATAACATATAATAATTACTCTCTTAGTATCCTACAAGCACAAACCAATCCCTACTGATATTCAATTTCTGTCTTGATAGGCCTATTTTGATAACCTGAACAAAGGTCGCAAATGTAACGCTTCTGTTTTTAAAAAACACCACTGCACTTGACGTGAGCCCATTTTTTTGCATGCTTGGCACTGTACCCAATTACCACCTGTTGTGTAAAAAAGATCCCCACAGAAAATGCACTCTGCATCTTCTACATCTCTTGACTTCTTAGCAGATGATGAATTTGAAGACTTTATTGCTCTTTTTCTGGTAGTGATAACACATGTTTCTTGACATTCTCGACGCTATTTTTGTGAGGACTATCCGTGAATATAATAGAATGAGCCATTATTCTGGTAGAAAGCTTCCTTGTACCTTTGGCTGGAATCGGAATCAGGTCTCGGAATTTTGGAGAGCATTGTGAAGTTGATCCTGCCTGTGATTATTATTTATTAATTTATTTACTATTTTACGTTATTTTAATTATTATTATTACTTTAACTATGTTAATTGTTATTATTTTGACTATCTTAAGCATAATGTAGCTGTAGACACCGCGAAAAGTGTAAAAATTCACAATTTAAAAAAATCAGGGTATTGTGAGCACCCCTGCTCATATAAACAACTGGGGCCATTTCGCCTTTTCAGACATCTTATTCGTTGAGGTGAGATGTTAACTTTAATTTCTTTCAGGGATGCAATGAGTAGGTTTTATGTTACATTTGAGCTTAAATAACGACCAAACCAAAGATAAATGTAGTCCCTGTTGCTTATAAAACTATGGGAAACATTTTAGTAACTTAATTTTAAACGTACCTTTTCCTATATTGATAAATACAGGACGCTGTGATTCTTTTATTATCGCCGTGCACTTCCGTCTATGTTGCTATGATGCAGTTAAACGTTCTTCACTATGGTGGCAGTACATACTTGCCAAGGGGAGAGTTTCAGACAGGGTATGCTCATATATCACACCTGCTCATATTAGCCTGACCTCCCCTACCTAGATTATTGATGAGAACGATACCTCCGTCAAAAATAATATAACAGGAATGGATAGATATTTAATATTTTCTTAACCAAATGTAAATAATCCCACCATTTGTACCATGGGTAGGTCCAACTGTGAAAAAAATATGTCTGCGGTTTGCCCCCCTCCCCCCATTTAAAAATTCAAGTTTTTTTAATTGCAATCGTTTGTTCTTCGCTTGTTCCGCAAAATGTTCGCTTGTTCTGTTTTGATAGGCCCACAAATGTTATGTTTACATTGGTGGGACCAACTTCACGTAAGCCCCCCATTTTGGAAAATTTACATTTTTTGGTTACAATCGTTTGTTCCGGATTATATCGCAAAAAGGCTCGTTTGTTCCGCATTTGTTCTTGCACAAATGGGACATGAACTTGTGACACTTTATTTACTCGTGAGGGGCCAACTTCACGGTAGCCCCTCCACTTTGAAAAATCCATGTATTTACGATTGCATTCGTTTGTTTCGGGTTGTCCCACAAACATTTAGTTTGTTCTGTTTTGATAATCTCACAAATTATATGTTTACATTGGTAGTGCCAACTTACGATATCTCCCTCCCACTTTTGAAAATTGAAATTTTTATGGTTGCGATCCTTTGTTTCAGATTGTTAAAAAAAAAATTATATCTTGACACGTACCCAAAATTAATTATCATACTTTGACATTTGACTACCATGAATTCACCCTTCTCCCCTTTTAAAAACTTTTTTTATGATTACAATAGTTTTTTCTTCGTTTGTTCCGGATTGTTCCGGAAAAAATAGTTTGATTTGTTTTTATACGCCCATAATTGTATGTTTACATTGCCCGTCCATGTTATTGACACCCTACCCCGTCTTTTAAAAATCCATATTTTTATGATTGCAATCGTTTGTTCTTAGTTTGTTCCAGATGGTTCCTTAAAATAAACGCACATTTCTTTTGGCAGGAAAACACAAGATTTATTTACACTAGGAGCGTGGATTGAGACCTTTATGGCAACCATATTCACCACATGAACACATACAACTTTTAAAAATCGATATTTTATTTTTACAATCAATAATTCGTTCTTGGTTCATTTTAGATTTCTTTTTGCGAAGATTTCCATTTATTCCTTTTGTAAAGCCTCGATAAATTTTTCTAGTAGTAGCTCTCTCACATTCTTTCAAAACTTGAAAATTTTTTATTTAAAGTTTGTTGTTAGTTTGTTTGAGTTCCTTAACATGTTTATCTTTATTTCGTTCTGAATTTATTTTAAAAAAATGTGTATTTCATGTTGATAGTTTTAAAAATAATATATTTTTATCACTATGCTAAGCTCATTTCCTTACCTCAACTAGATAAAATATAACAAAATTTGTATTTTTGGTTTTATAACTTTATTAGTTTGTTCCAGATTACTGTGCATTATATTTTAGTTTGTTAGTTCTTAGATCTCTTACAAACGCTAAATAAACTAGTGATGATGATGGCCTTTTGTGTGTGAGACCTGTATGGTCACACAGGGCACCAAGTAAAGAATTGTCCCACCCTCTGTGTCAAAGTATGAAAATTATTGCCTTTGATTCACTCATTATTCACAAAAAAGCAATAAAAAGGCGAAGCAAGTCAGAAATAAAAAAAACTAGGGAGATCTTGGTCTACAACTTATTGCATGCCATAAAACTCATAGTAAAAAAAGTATTTTTATGGCCCTCACTTCCTACTAAGCTCCAAAAAATTGGTTTCGTCTTTTTGTGCAGTTGTGTTATTATTATTATTATTATTATTATTATTAGCAGCACCGTGTCTTACTACCCGTTCGGGTTATACACACTTACGCTAATGTGCAATGGTAGGGTGATTGTGAGATGAAATGGAGGACCTACAGTTTAACGTGGAATCCGAACCATGGTAGAGGCCTGGCATTCCTCATATTCACAAGTTGTGATTAATACACATCTTGTCAGAGGTGAAGGAAGGGTTTGGCAATCAGATAAATCTGTGCCGGGACCGAGGATTGAACCCCGGACCCTCAGCACAGAAGTCTGACACCTTACCCCTAGACCACCAGGTCACCAATTGTGCAGTTGTGAAACTACCGAAAGATACACGAGATCTTACCTCCCTTTTCCCCTACCCCCTCAAGAGAGCTCATAACTAGGTTACCCTAAAGTATTGACATCGCACCTTCATTTTGTTTGCTACTATTACTGCTAAGATGTAGTAAATAGGATCTTTGACCGCAAAGAAACATGATTGGAAGAAAATTTCAACTATTCCATCTCTGACACGAAGAAGACTAAGAAATTCCTTGACTCAGTTTTATCTTCTGTGGTGCTGACTGACAGCTCACAGCTGACTTCTGACAGTCAACAGTTAGGTATATACCTAAATTTTGACTGTCAGAAGTGACAACTGATAAAGACATGGTTTTTGTAGATCATATGGTTCGGCGTAGGGATACATAATTTGGTCTGGTAGCTTTTCAAAGACGTCAGAAGCCAGCTGTGAGCTGTCAGTCAGCACCACAAAAGCTAAAACTGAGGTATACTATTACTGCTAAGATGTAGTAAATAGGATCTTTGACCGCAAAGAGACATGATTGGAAGAAAATGTCAACTATTCCAACTCTGACACGAAGAAGACTAAGAAATTCCTTGACGATAAAAATATTTTTTTCAAATCAAAGTTTACTAAGCGGAACAGAATAAATTTTCAAAAAAGTGATCAAAAATATCTATAGAATAGCCTGAAATTCTAAAAAAATTGCTACAAATTTGCCAAAAAAACAAACTAAGAATTTAAACAAAAATCGAAATGAATGCACATGACTAAATCAAAAACGTTCTTTACAAATGGAAACTAAAATTAGCTATGCAATGAAGTCTTTTAACAGCTAAACTCTTGCATTCTCATAAATATAATATTGATTTACAAAAATTTACTTTAAAAGAATTCCCATCCCAACGCAACTTTTCACCGTTTAATTTCAGCGTCTAATCGGTTATGTGGATTTTACAAACATGACAAACAATTAGGATACATAGATAATTTTCAACATTTTCTTATCATCCCTACAACTGGTTGATTAAAAAGAATAGGTTTGAGTATCTATGCATTATAAAATATCGATATCATTTAAAAATATACTAATTTAACATAAGTGCCTGGATATTATTCAAACTGGAATGGGCTACCGTGAAGTTGGCCCCTCTCCCCCCAATTTAAACATACTATTTGTGGGCTTTTTAAAACGGAACAAACAAAAATTTGTGTCTAACAATCCGGAAAAAGCGAGGAACAAACGAGTGCAATAAAAACACCATGAATTTTTAAAAGTTTTTTTGAGGGGGATGGGTTTCCATGAAGTTGGCCCCTCATGAGTAAACAAACTCTATCGCAACCATGTAAATGTCAATTTTCCAAAGTGTATGGGGGGGTAGGGGGTCTATCGTTAAGTTGCCCCCCCAAACCCGAATATAAACACACCATTTGTGAATTTATCAAAATTGAACAAACGAACATTTTTGCGGAACAATCCAGAACAAACGATTGCAATCAAAAAAACTTGAATTTTTCATAATGATGGACCAACTACGGACGAAAATGACGGATATCCTGTCAGAAATGTAATCGAAGAGAACTCTACTGTATGTATTGCTCTTTTTGCAAGCTTATCAACACATCCCAGTCCTTGCTACTCAGATGCTTCATCACTGACCAGTCAACGAAATTATCAAACCCTAAAGGGCATTACTACCACTGGCAACTCTAGAGTTTCGCATGTATACATGACTTCAGCTTTATTACGGTAGTGTACGTCAAGCAGCCTTGCTGTGTTGGCACAGAGGCACAGACGTAAGCTGATACTTCGTGGGTCAACTGTTTGAACTTAGGGATTGATAATTTCGTTGGCTGGTCAGTGATGAAGCATCTGAGTAGCAAGGGCTAGGATGTTTTGATAAGCTTGCAAAAAGAGCAATACATTCAGTAGAGTTCTCTTCGATTACATTTCTGACAGGATATCCGTCAATTACGTCCGTGGTTGGTCCATCATTATGAAAAATTCAAGTTTTTATGATTGCAATCGTTTGTTCTGGATTGTTCCGCAAAAAATGTTTTTGTTCCATTTTGATAAATCCACAAATGGTGTGTTTATATTGGGATTTGGGGGGACAACTTCACGATAGACCCCCCTCCCCCATACACTTTGGAAAATTGACATTTACATGGTTGCGATAGAGTTTGTTCCGCAAAAAGTTTCGTTTGCTGTGTATTTGTTCTTGCACAAATGGTACGTGAATTTGAAACTTTGTTTACTCATGAGGGGCCGACTTCATGGAAAACCCCCCCTCAAAAAAAACCTTTTAAAAATTCATGGTGTTTTGATTGCACTCGTTTGTTCCGGATTGTTAGACACAAATTTTTGTTTGTTCCGTTTTAAAAAGCCCACAAATAGTATGTTTACATTGGGGGGGAGAGGGGCCAACTTCATGGTAGCCCATTCCAGTTTTAATAATATCCAGGAACTTATGTTAAATTAGTATATTTTTAAATGATATCGATATTTTATAATGCATAGATACTCAAACCTATTCTTTTTAATCAAACAGTTGTAGGGATGATAAGATAATGTTGAAAATTAACTATGTATCCTAATTGTTTGTCATGTTTGTAAAATCGACATAACCGATTAGACGCTGAAATTAAACGGTGAAAAGTTGCGTTGGAATGGGAATTCTTTTAAAGTAAATTTTTGTAAATCAATATTATATTTACGAGAATGCAAGAGTTTAGCTGTTAGAGGACTTCATTGCATAGCTATTTTTAGTTTCCATTTGTAAAGAACGTTTTTGATTTAGTCATGTGCATTCATTTCGATTTTTTGTTTAAATTCTTAGTTTGTTTTTTTGGCAAATTTGTAGCAATTTTTTTAGAATTTCAGGCTATTCTATAGATATTTTTAATCACTTTTTTGAAAATTTATTCTGTTCCGCTTAGTAAACTTTGATTTGAAAAAAATATTTTTATCGTCAAGGAATTTCGTAGTCTTCTTCGTGTCAGAGTTGGAATAATTGATATTTTCTTCCAACCATATCTCTTTGCGGTCAAAGATCCTATTTACTACATCTTAGCAGTAATAGTAGCAAACAAAATGAAGGTGCGATGTCAATACTTTAGGGTAACCTAGTTATGAGCTCTCTTGAGGGGGTAGGAGAAAAGGGAGATAAGATCTCGTGTATCTTTCGGTAGTTTCAAAACTGCACGAATAGACGAAACCAATATTTTGGAAATAGGAGGAAGTTAGGTCCATAAAAATACTTTTTTTACTATGAGTTTTATGGCATGCAATAAGTTGTAGACCAAGATCTCCCTAGTTTTTGTATTTCTGACTTGCTTAGCCTTTTTATTGCTTTTTTGTGAATAATGAGTGAATCAAAGGCAATAATTTTCATACTTTGACACAGAGGGTGGGACAATTCTTTACTTGGTGCCCTGTGTGACCATACAGGTCTCACACACAAAAGGCCATCATCATCACTAGTTTATTTAGCGTTTGTAAGAGATCTAAGAACTAACAAACTAAAATATAATGCACAGTAATCTGGAACAAACTAATAAAGTTATAAAACCAAAAATACAAATTTTGTTATATTTTATCTAGTTGAGGTAAGGAAATGGAGCTTAGCTTAGTGATAAAAATATATTCATTTTAAAACTATCAACATGAAATAAACACATTTTTTTTAAATAAATTCAGGACAAAATAAAGATAAACATGTTAAGGAACTCAAACAAACTAACAACAAACTTTAAATAAAAAAATTTCAAGTTTTGAAAGAATGTGAGAGAGCTACTGCTAGAAAAATTTATCGAGGCTTTACAAAAGGAATAAATGGAAATCTTCGCAAAAAGAAATCTAAAATGAACCAAGAACGAATTATTGATTGTAAAAATAAAATATCGATTTTTAAAAGTTGTATGTGTTCATGTGGTGAATATGGTTGCCATAAAGGTGTCAATCCACGCTCCTTGTGTAAATACATCTTGTGTTTTCCTGCCAAAATGAAATGTGCGTTTATTTTAAGGAACCATCCGGAACAAACGAAGAACAAACGATTGCAATCATAAAAATATGGATTTTTAAAAGATGGGGGAGGGGGTCAATAACATGGACGGGCAATGTAAACATACAATTTATGGGCGTATAAAAACATATCAAACTATTTTTTCCGGAACAATCCGGAACAAACGAAGAACAACTTATTGCAATAATAAAATTTTTTTTTTAATGTTATTAGGGGAAAAGGACAGTGAGGCAGCTTCATGTAGGTCCAAAGTAAACATATCATTTGTGAGCGTATCAAAACGGAAAAACTGATTTTTTGCGGAACAATCCGGAACTAACGAAGAAAAAACTATTGTAATCATAAAAAAAAGTGTTTAAAAGGGGAGAAGGGCGAATTCATAGATGTCAAATGTTAAACTATGATAATTAACTTTGGGTACGTATCAAGACGTAATTTTTTTTTTTAACAATCTGAAACAAACGATCGCAACCATAAAAATTTCAATTTTCTAAAGTGGGAGGGAGATATCGTAAGTTGGCACTACCAATGTAAACATACAATTTGTGAGATTATCAAAATGGAACAAACTAAATGTTTGTGGGACAACCCGAAACAAACGAATGCAATCGTAAATACATGGATTTTTCAAAGTGGAGGGGCTACCGTGAAGTTGGCCCCTCACGAGTAAATAAAATGTCACAAGTTCATGTCCCATTTGTGCAAGAACAAATGCGTAACAAACGAGCCTTTTTGCGATACAATCCGGAACAAACGATTGCAACCATAAAAATGTAAATTTTCCAAAATGGGGGGCTTACGTGAAGTTGGTCCCACCAATGTAAACATATCATTTGTGGCCCTATCAAATCAGAACAAACGAAAATTTTGTGAAACAATCAGGAACAAGCGAAGAACAAACGATTGCAATAAAAAAAACTTGAATTTTTAAATTGGGCAAACCGCAGACGTATTTTTTTCACAGTTGGACCTACCCATGGTACAAATGGTGGGATTATTTACATTTGGTTAAGAAAATATTAAATATCTATCCATTCCTGTTATATTATTTTTGACGTAGATATCGTTCTCATCAATAATCTAGGTATGTCATCATCACTTTCCTATACAACTCAAAATTCTTCATTTTCTATTGAATTAATCTCACAGCTATCACCTTCCTCAGAACTTTGGAATTCTGAATAGGTACCCTCCGTCGAGATTGAAAGGTAGCAACTTACTGGCTCACCCCCACGCGGTATGTTATACCTCCTCACATGACTGCAGAATAGTTTGCCTAGCTACGCCCGAGGATGGAATTAGAGAAGGCCTTAAGTTCTTAAATTATTTCTTGACTGTTGGGAAGGAGTGATGGGGGAGGGGTTATGTCTTTTAGCGATGCCCAAATGAGTTGATTTACTAAATTAATTTTAATTTACTGTTCTGATCATGATAAAAATCAATAATTATTATTTACATGCTTAGTCAATAAATTATGTTTGCTCTCATTTTTTAGCTATTAAAAATCTAACCATGTCAAACGCTATTTTGGCACTGTTACCCACATTGATTGATCTTACATGGTAACATAAAGCAAGTCTCCGCTTTTCCAGAATATTCATTATTGTGTATAGCTAATTATAAATTTATTAATGATTAATTATTAAATTCCACACATGTAACGTAAATAACAGATTAACTCTAAAAGATTTTTATTTTATTTGTAAGAAGCCGAGCTTAAAAAAACTTTTGTAATTTAAGGGTCTCAATACTGATTTAAATATTTTATATTATTTCCGGGTAGACAAAAAAAAAGATATTTGATAAAATCTTATCCATTGCACATATTTTAGTTATAAAAGTGAATTTATTTGTTTCTTCAAAGTTATTATGACTGTGTATAACTTTGTGGGACCATAGTTCGATTCCATACTTTATTTAATGTTACCATTGAGGCTACAATATAACTATTAGTAAAAAGCTTTAGTAATTAATACTTTTATTGAGAAATGTTGTTGTTTATTAAGTTTACGTTGATTATCATTTTCTAATAAATTTAATCTATAATGGTGATTATTATGTGTTTAATTTTGTTTATTTTTTTGATTATTTATGTGGTTATTTTTGTCAAATCTGTTTTTTTACTAAATAAATTCTGGAAATTCAAACAATAAAACTGGCATTGTCGTAGGCAAGTATTAATACAATATCATAGTTAGTAAATTTAAATAATAGTTGAAAATCAAGGATAAATATTGTATTTGGTTTACGAGCTTAAAACCACTTTACATAATATCTCTGCTTTTTTAAGGTTTGGAATGTAAATATATTTAAGTAAAAAAAAATTATAGCTCTGTACTGTTTTTAAGAATGTATATCTATAGTCAAAGATGCCTGGAACTTCATACCTGATTGCAGTGCATTTATTTATTTCAATCAGGATGTCTGCTAAAGGAGGCTCTCGCATACATACAGTCAGGGTTTGATTTTCCTTTAAAGATACGGCCGGATTTATTTATATTTGTAGCTTAGGATCTCGGGAACCACTTAACCAATTGCGGTGCGGTTTTTACTTTTGTACTGAACCAATATCGAGGCAGGTTTTAGCATGATTTATGTGTAATCAGGTGTTTCGGTGTGAGTCCCGGGGAAGAGGCAAGCCGATTGCTTGTATACATTTATGGAACCACACAATTACTATGGGGTAGTTTTATTATTCTGTAGAGTATTTATCCAGGCATTGTTTACTATAGTAATTGTAATTGGGTGTTTTGGTGTGAGTCCTGGTGAAGTTTTAGCCGGATATTTGTATATTTCTATGGAACCACTTAATCGATTGCAATATAGTTTTTTTTAGTAGAATATTTATCCAAGCAAGTTTTAACATGATTTAATCATGTTTTGTGTTGTGAGTCTCGGTGAAGAACCAGCCGGATATTTGTGAACAACTAATTCCGTAGTTAATTATTTTCCGTAGGATATCAATCAGGCAAATTGCAGCATGATAGACTTAGATTTTGGGGTTCGAGTCACAGTTACAGTTTCGGATGGATGTTGTATATATAGATCAACGTAGTTTTTATATCCAGACAGGTTTTAACATTAGTTTAATCAGGTGTTTTTCTGTGAGTCCCTGGAAATGCTGACAGTCCTATCTATAATGGATTTTGTGGGTCAGCCGGAAGGGGAAATTCCGTTCTTCCGCGAAGAGGATAATATAGTCCAGAGGGAACTATAGGAGAATATTTATATGTAACATAATATTACCTATTTCAACCATCTATACTACTAATTTCTGGGGGCTAGTGATGAAAAAGATACAAATTAAAGATGATGTAGCCACATTGGCTTGGAAGAAAGTTGGGAAAAAATTTAGGAAAACTTGTCTCAATATTCCCGGCCAGGACTAGAACCCTGTTTTATCCATCACTGAAAATGGACCATATGAGAAATTTTCTGTCCGCATGACTACCGATGCAGTAAAATATAAATTATTTACCGTATTTCCTAGAATATTTATTTTACTTTGTAATTTTGGTTAATATAAGATATTGAATATTTTATTGTGTGAGTGTTTCGAGAAGATATCACACTGGTCTATAATCTATGATTAATTTGGGGCTTTCTTTTTTAAGTTCAATCAATAATGATTACAATGATGACAATGAGATTATCAACAACTCACAGACCCACCCCGGTGGAGTAGTTAGCTGACGCGCTAGTTTACTGTTTAGCTCGACTGATGTGGATAGGAAGATAGAGGTTATAATCTCGCTCAGGTGAATTGGGGTAGTTTTTACTGAATTGTTTTCCACTCTCCCTCCACGCAAATGTAGTTTCACCTCCTCTAACTTCAACCTCTCCAATTCCTAACACATTAGAGTAATTAGTACTTAGGCGTATTACCAGAACGGTTAGTAAGACGCTGTGCTAAAAAAACAAATAAAAAACCCAACCCTCAACAATTGCTTTAAACACTCTTTCCTTGTCATATTGGTTTAAAAATGACTATATGAAGGTTATCTGAGAAACAGTGAAGTTTTCATGGCACTCAAACATATTATTAATAAATAGATCGTTCTATGTGTGCTTGCTGGCCGTGAATGTCCACATATAGCGTATAATAGTTAAATGGCGCTTGTCTAAAAGGAGGATGGATCACATTATTAACTTTATCAAGTAATGCACTAGCAAAATACAGACAGTTTCTCATGCAGTTAACATTCATACATTTTCTAAACATTTATGTTTTTCATTAAGCCAACAGTTATTACTGCTTCCAAACTAATTTCAAGACCAAATAAATTATGTATTTCTTAGTCTGCGCTACAAACTTTATGTTAAAATCTCATACGGAGTCTCATACGGAGTTTAACCTACGTGTGTTTATTTTTTAAATTCTATCATAATTTCTATAGTTATATTATCATAGTTTAAAACAGTTGTATACCAACAATGTTTTATTCTCTTGAAGGCTATATTTTTGTAGTTTATGAGTATTTTAAATTCTTTGTAATAATGATAAAGCTAAAACAAGTAGACTCCACGTTGCTATGAAGAATTAGTAGTAGCTTAGACCATTAATTTTCGTCCAAATTATGATTGTGTCTAAAATATTTACAAAAAATATTTCGAAACATTTTCTTTATACAGATTGATATCTTAGATCCTAAATATTAGTTAAAACCCAGCTGAGGTCGATGAATTTTTCTTGAATGTTTAAAATATGTAGCACAACTTCATTCGGAGAGGAAGTAAAGTTGTCGGTGCCAAGTTGATTGTGGCATTTAAAAGAACCCTGGAAGGTGTGTGAAAATACCTTTCCCAGCAGAATTGGAAGGCTCTCTCGCTATTGCTTAAAGAAATTCTCGTTTGCTGATATAATCACTCGGTGCATAATGTGCATGTTAAATACCTCAAATAAATAAAATAAATAGACTCTTAGTTATAAGTTACATATATGCTAAGGCTCTTTCACAGTGAAGTAATAACCATAAATAACTTTTTTGGTTGGCGAGTTTTGTATATTTTGTATACTAATTTATCAAAAAATAAGTGTTTCTTTGCTTTGCGTCTTATTTATTGTCCGGGCATTACACATTACTATAATGGTGTAGTCAGGAGTAATGTAGCGTTACTAGCGAACTTACCCGCACGTGATTAGGTTAGATTTGATAACAGTGGGAAATTATTTAATAAAAACCTCCTTTAGTACACTATACCGGGATTTACCATGCAGCCTAGGGCTCTAGGTATTGAAACGTTTGTGCTATAAGAATAGGTGATGTCAGACTAGTGACTAGCCAGGCAGTTCTCCCCAGCCAAACACCTTGCGAGACAGGTATTGTCTGTCAAGTAGGGCAGAGATGACCAACACACGACACTAATGGCACGCAAAGTCATTTTAAGTTCCAACCTTAAGGTCACCGTAGATTAAATAAAATAAAGTCTATTACATCAGCAAACAAATAGATTGGTTTTTTTCGGTCAACTCCACTTGTTGCTAAAATTTGAACTTTGTTCATCCCCTATTCAAATCTCCAAATAGGCCTATTTTTACTGTCCACGATGGGGAAAAAGGGCAGTAGTCAGGTAAGTTTTGAGGTTTTGGACTATAGCTACACGCACAATGCCAACAGCGTGGAATGTAGATAGTGGTAGGACAGAAAATAATGTTGGCCACCCCTGGACCCCTAATTTTGAAAGTTGCAAAAAAAAAACCTCGCTACTCATTATCTCACAAATCGCAGGCTGTACCAAAACAGAGCTAATTTTGAAAGGTTGCTAATCTCGTGCGAGTTGGTGTGGCGTTGTTTCACTTGTTAATGAGTTTTCAATCTGACAACACTGTAAAACCTTGACGTACCAAAGGATTAAAGCGAAGGGATGCCACAATCCGCCATTCTACAAGATGCGTCACTGAAAGTAAACACTATTATTGTATTGAGTGCATCATGTAATTCGATTTGTTTGGTTTTATTAGGAAACCATCTTCCATTTGATTGCATCTAAGTTTACTGTCTCAAAAATGTATCGGGTTATTTAAGTATGAGTTAAACATTCACAATATTTCATATATTATTTAGTTCACTTGTTAGCGTGCTCGTCTGAATCTCAAAAATTCAATAGATCAATTCTAACTAGAGTACGTTTTAATATTATTTCGGAATAAAAAATCACTTGCTAATAATTTGACTTCAGTAAAACATTATTTTATATTCGCAACTATTTTTAAAACATAACTATGCACTAAATGTTGTTACTATGCAATTAACAATTAGCTCGCTTAGCCTTATTTTTAAATATGTATATTTTTATATTATAAACCCAATAATTTTATTTTTAAATAATCAACAACATACAAAATTTCAAAATCAATGTACTAATTTTAATTTACTAACCTATTACATTATTTTTAAATAAAAATTTTGTGGTATTCTACATATGCTCAAATACCTTATATACTTCTATACAAAATTTTAAAACAAATTATAGACTGATTAATACAAACATTTTTAAAATGAAAGGTTCTTTTTTTCAGTCTGATAAATTTAAAAAAAAAAAATTCAACTCTCAAGATTTGAACACTTAAACTCTAGATCATGAAGATCTCACGTTGCCATCTGAGCCAAACTCACGGTTAAATAAATTTGAAATAATTAAGAAATATACTATTACAATTTCACACAAACAAATATTTTGATTGAAGTATTGAACAAAGTATCCAAAGCTCTAATTTTTTACTTCTGTAAAGCTCTTTTGTACAATAGTAGGATTATTTCAACAAAATCCATCTCAGAAGGTTTCAACCGAAGAGGGGGATGGCGTCCAAACCGAACGGGTGGTGAGACGCGATGGTGAAAAAACAAATAATAATTTGCCTAAGATCAAATACTTGATACACCACATCCAACAGTAGTTCATGGAATGTCACAAGGTAAACCCATCGAAAAAAATTATATTTTATATCCAACTCAAGTTCAAATATGATTTCCTAAATCTCTCCCTTGAATCGTATCCAAGAACTATAAATAATTAGTAAGGACCTTATAGTAAAGTTAGACTCACAAAGAAAACTAAATTCATACAACGTGGTGAAAATATGTTTGTTCAGAGAAATTATCCATAATATTCATTTAGATCCCTTTTTTTGAATATGTCAATATTCTAACTACGCTGCCACATTTTCTCATGAAGAGAATAAAATAATATGTTTAAGTCATGTAAAAACGTAATTTGCAAAGAAAGTAGAACAAATATACAAAAATCGACGATGAGAGAGTGGTGTCAGATATTAACCAGAATAAAGTTAATTTTGATTAATAATCTCTGGTGACCTGGTGGTTTAGGGGTAAAGTGTCGGGCATCTGTGCTGGGGGTTCGGGGTACAATCCTCGGTCCCGGCACAGATGTATCTGATTGCCAAACCCTTTACTTCACCTTTTACAAGACGTGTATTAATCACAACTTGTGAATGCGAGGAATGCCAGGCCTCCACCGTGGATGGGATTCCACGTTAAAATGTAGGTCCTCCATTTCATCTCACAATCACCCTTCTATTACACATTAGCGTAAGTGCGTATAGCCCGAACGGGTAGTAAGACGTAGTGGTATTATTATTTATAATAATAATAATAATAATAATAATAATAATAATCAATAATCAATAAACAATTATTTTCAAAATTATGATGTATTTCATGTGCGTACTTTTTAACACAAGATTCGAACCTTGTCCTCCACGTCATGATTAACTGGAATACACCGCATGAGAAACCACTTAAGAAATGCAACCTCATCAACCCCAATCAGGATTTGAGCCCTGACCTCCTTGTCACAGGAAAAACGTACTAAATTAACTTGACATCCAAGCTAGTTTATACGTTGTCTTCCTCACACATTTTCATATAAGATCATCCCCTATCGCCACTCCTTATTTTGACCCTCCTAGAAAATGCTCTTGTCTAATACCTCCTTGACTCTGGAAGCCTAGCCTGTAACATCCAATTGATAACTACACTCTAAACTATCGAAACGCATGGCTGGAGAGGACGTTGCTTGTATTGTGTTTGGAAAATGCAGGCCACGCTGGTATATTTAACCACAAAGCAAGATTGGTTTGCTATAAGAATTTCATGACAGAAAGCACTGACTCGAAGGCCAAAACAAACTAAAAAATTTCATTTAATAAGAAGACTACGTATAACACGATTCAACCGTTTCGGTGGTCACATGTTCTAAGATGCTACCCTCTCAATAGACTAAACTGACAATGACGGGGATATCCGGGTTCACTGAGAGGGTTTTTCCTAAACGGTTTTCAACTCTTTCTTCACGCAAATGTGGGCACACTTCCTGTAAATTCAGCCATCTTTAACATTAGCTAATAGTATACAGGCGTAAAACCCGAATGGGTGCGGTGCGGTGCGGCACTAAATATATATATATATATAATATATTATTTGGTTCTGAACCTACATAATGCGGATTTATCTAAACTTACATATTAATATATTACTTTCTTGAAAAAAAGGAATAAGCACATTGAAATTTTTCTATGCCACAGCAATGAGCCAGTAACTATTTTAAAATATTTAAACGTAGTATTAAAAAAATATAATTTTTAAAATAAATAATTTAGCGTGAAAAGCCCTACCTAGAAATTAGTGTAGGCCTAAATCAATAAATCCTTACATCTTTACTAACAGGGATGGGATATGGGTGGTGATAAGAATTTTCTAGTAAATTGTTCCCACCTCCTTGGTATCAAACCTGTCCTTGAGCTTATGAACACACTTTTGCCCACTACATTGTAATATATGGCATTGGGGAAATGGCTATTGAGGGCTAAGGTCTTCTAATACAGACCAGCCAATTGGAGCCAGCCTTTGGGCTAAATAATACACTCTTATGTTTTATAAGATAAAAAATATATAAACGAAAACAATCGATTAGTTGATAAACGAATCATATTTCACGTGTTTAAATATCTAGCAATTCTAGTCCAGTTTGTCAATTATGGGGATGTTAGGGCTAGAATCTCAGCTGAGACTATTGAGGGTGTTTATTCCTAAATTGTTTCGAACCTTTCCTCCATGTAAATATGGTTACATCCACATTCAATCCGATCTCCTTTACCATAACTCACTCACGTATTATTATGCTTATAGCACAAAAGGGTAGTAAGAAGTGGTTTTAAATTTTGTTTGATATATAAATATATTCTAACATCTTTTCTTGGCTATGTTATCCCTCTCGCTGTAGCACGGAAACTTGAAATAGAATAAATTGTCTAAATTTCTTTAAATGTTTTTTGAATGGAGTATATTTTATTTTTCATTACCATCTCTGAAAATTCCGTCAAAGAGATGTGAAGTGGATATAATATTATTAAGCTTGTTTGGCAATGAAAGGTTATACGACGTAGAAAACTAAAGAGCAATAACATATGAACAAATGACATTTAAAAATTAAATTTTTACTAAGATACAACCATGTCCTCACTAACGATATAGTTGGTTTTAAAAATACGATCATTCAAATAAAAATATTTCTATCGTCCTCAGAAAATTGTGAACGCCAAACTTTTCACTGTCAGCACTACCGGAACATCACTGGGAGACAAACTCCCATTAGGATCTCGGTTTCAAACCTACTCCACTACCAACGGGATTATTTATTACACCTTGCTGCAAACCAGCAAATTACGTCATCACATATCAGGCCACTTCACCGGGGACTCTCAGCCCAATCTTATTGACATATATATTTAGCACCGCGTCTTACTACCCGTTCGGGCTATACGCTTAAGTACTAATTACGCGAATGGATTAGGAATTGGGAGGTTTGAATTTAAAGGAAGTGAACCCGCATTTGCGTGGAGGTAGGGTGGAAAACCATTTAGGAAAAACCACCCCCAGTTCACCCGACCGAGATTCGAACCTCGATCTCCCCGTCCTCAGCGGTCGAGCTCAACACGACTAGCGCGTTAGCCAACTACGCCACCGAGGCGGGTTATTGACATATAAAATCTATTATTGAATAAATGGAATTCCTTCAGATATAAATTACTGCACAAAAATGGGCTAAAATATACCATAAATACTAGGCAACATAAAAAAATATCCGGTTGGAACTTCTTCGGGATCACTCCAAAACACCTGATTTATCATGCTAAATTATGCCTGGATTAATATCCTACCAAGAAAGAAAAACTACATCCCAATTGGTTAAGTGGTTATATATATATATATATAAATATCCTGCTGTCACTTCACCGGGACTCACACCAAAAGACTCGACTATAATTATTACACTAAAAATGTTGGATTAATACTCTACAGAATAATAGAAATTACACCATAGTAATTATGTGGTTCCATAAATATATACAAACAATCGGCTGGCCCTTCACCGGGACTCACACCAAAACACCTGATTATACACAAATAATCCTAAAACCTGCCTGGATATCGGTCCAGTATAAAAATTAAGTAAAAACCGCACCGCAGTCGGTTAAGTGGTTCCAGAGGTCCTAAGTTACAGATATAAATAAATCCGGCCGTATCTTTAACGGAGATTCAAACCCTGACTGTATGTATGTGAGAGCCTCCCTTAGCAGACATCCCAGTGAATATAAATAAATGCACTACAATCGGTTATGAAGTTCCAGGTATCTTTGCCAACAGACAGACATTCTTAAAAACAGTACAGAACTACAATATTTTTTACTTAAAGATATTTACTTTCCAAACCTTAAAAAAGCAGAGATATCATGTAAAGTGTTTTTAAGCTCGTAAACCAAATACAATATTTCTCCTTGCTTTTCAATTATGTAAACCTCCTTGATCTTATATTAATAATTGTCTAAGATATGGCCAGTTTTAATGTTTGGATTTCCAGAATTGATTTAGTGAAAAAAACAGATTTGACAAAAAAAAATACCATTTACACTTAATTTAATAGAAAATTATCATCAACAAAAATCTTATTAAACTAACATTTTTCTCAATCAAAGTATTTATCAAAACTTTTTACCAATAGTTATATTGTGGCCGTTATGGTATCAGTCAATAAGGTATGGAATCGAACTATGGTCCCACAAAGCTATAGACAGTCATATAAACGTTGAAGAAACAAATAAATTCACTTTTATAACTAAAATATGTCCAATAGATAAGATTTTATCAAATATTTTTTTTTGTCCACCCTGAAATAACATAAAATATTTTAAATCAGGTTTGGTGCCCTTAAACTATCTAAGTTTTTTAAACTCAGCTTCTTATAAATAAAATAAAAATCTATTAAAGTTAATATGTTATTTGCTTTACATGTGTGGAATATGATAATTAATTATTAATAAATTCATAATTAGCTATTCACAGTAATAAAGATTCTGAAAAGAAGGAGACCTGGTTTAAGGTTCCATGTAAAACCAACAAATGTGGGTAGCACTGCTGTTAAAATAATGTGTGGCGTGGTTAAATCTTTGACAGTTAAAAAAAATCCAGCCCATATATTAATGAGACAAAACATAATTAGTTAACTAAGTATTTAAGGAATAATTGATTTGATTAGGAAGGGAACCAAAAAGTAAAATTTATTTAGTAGATCAAACCATTTGGACATCGCAAAAAGACATATCCCCTCCCCATCACTCCTTCCAGACACTCAAGAAATAGTTTAAGGACTTAAGGCTTTCTCTAAATCTAGCCTTGGGCGTAGCTAGGCAAACTATTCTGCAGTCATGTGTGGAGGTATAGCATACCGTGCGGGCTGATTTATAAAGTTGCTACCTTACAATCTCGACGGAGTGTACATTCAACATCACAATACTTATAGCTAATAATGTTAACAATTGGGGTGGGAGGGAGTTCTTCCATACCGGACATGTACTCCGTATCACATATGTCTTCTCTGTAATAGAAAAAAATATTAGGGCCTAAATTATCATCTCAAAATGTATATTATTTATTATAATCAAGAACAGGCAACTAATGATTTTGCAATAGAGATAAAGCGTATTATGAAGATAAATATGTTTTATACACCTATATAAGCTGTAATTATATATATATATATGAGAGAGAGAGAGAGAGAGAGAGAGAGAGAATTGAACAAAACTGATGATTACGTTGTTCATTTGTGCAAGTCATGTGACATATAATAATATATTATTTCAAAGTGTGCATTTATTATATAAAGCTAAACTTCGATAAGGACTTGAATCAGTTGGTGAATCAGGCCAAAAATATTTATTCAAAAAATTACTAGGAACTTGCAGCAATAAACTCGAGTTTACAAAAATAAAAGTTAGGTTTATTAATAATTTACCTATACAAATAATAAAAATATATAATTTTTACATATTTTTAGATGGCTTGCCACATGAGTTCTCTTTCTATAGTTTCCCCATCCACTCTCCACGTAAATAGGGCGCATTTACTAGAAAAAATTGTTTCCTTCTCTCTGCACCCTAGAATAACTCAAACCTCCAAACCTAATCACTAAATAATTCAAAGTACCTAAAAACATAGGAGAGCGATTATATATAAGTTTATAAGCTACATCTTGTTTGGATGTTAATGCTTTAGTTATTTTGATTAAATTAATTCAAATAAAAATCCTTCTTTCTCTTTCACACACATATTTTTTTATGACTCATATGTAATAAACGACATTCCTTTGTGAATGAAATAATTATTTCATTACATTATTTATTTTCAAAAAAATAATAAAAAAAATTGGTAGTAAGACTGTCGTTACAATAGTAAATAGCTGTTTTTCATTTGAAGTAAATTCAGAGTGCTTACACACTTGCAAATGCAAACATCAATTACTACTATAATATCATACTTGGGCCTAAAATTTCTTTCTAAGTGAGTTCGAAATATATAAATAATGAACACTATACCTTCCTATATTGTTTAGGTACCCAACAGGATATCTCAATGATTGGGACATCACTATAGACTACTTATAACTTGACCTGATTATACTCTTATAGGTGGGATTAACAGGGAAATTCTAAATATTCAAATATAATAGTTTCCAAAATGTAAGCCATATAAAATGCTGGAAAAATTGCCAGCTTAAACGTAGATTCTTCCATTCACACCATTTTTAAGGCGATAAAAAAAATCTATTTCTTATCAAGCATATTTTCAAGAGGCCACTCAATTAATATTTTTACAGCTGTGGGAGAGAACGTAAGAAAATATAGGCTATACACGTGATATAATGATAGTACCATAGCCCGACACGTTAGCTCACTTGCTAGCAGGATGGTCTACAGTGCAAAAGGTTTCGGACTCGATTTCTGGTAGGGGTGTAATATTTATTATTTGATCAATTCTCGGCCTTTTTCTGGATGTTGTATATGTCTTAGAATTCAATAATTCTTTTTAACCGTGTAAACTTGCAGTATTCCCAAAATAAACAAATATTTGAACAATATAATCAATTTAATTATAACCACTTGACTTTTTGGGTTTGATACTTAAGGTAAAATGCATATCTTATATATAAAAATGGATGGCTAAATGTGTTGCTAACCGCAAAACTCAAGAACGGCTGGACCAATTCGGTTAATTTTTTTCTCTAATATTTGTTGAAGTCCGAGGAAGGTTCTTATGAAGAGAAAAATTGGAAAAATTGCACTGAAAAACGTAAAAAACCACATTTTTCTTTTTCCCATTCAAACTGTTTCTAGCTGTCTAGGGATGGCGAACTGAGATAGATTAATCGAAGAATCGATTTTTTTTGGGTCGTGAAGATCGATTTGAGCAATGAATCGATTAAGTGAATCGATCTCAGAAACCCTAAAATCGACTTTCAATTCATTTACTTACTGTTTCGTTTTATTCAAATAAAACAAGAGTACCAAACCATAATATAAAGAAGAAACATTTGAAATTTAATTAGTAACTTTAAATGCATCCGTAGATTTGACACTTTTTCTTTCTACGTTATACTGTTTGACTTTGACAGTTTTTCAGTAGATTCTCAATTAGTGCGTGTTATTTTCTTGGTTGTTTTTAAATCGTGTTATTTTCTTGGTTGTTTTTAAATCTTCGCTTCTCAATCAACACATTTACTTATAGTTTCATTTTATTCAAATAAAACAAAAGAGTACCAAACCATAATATAAAGAAAAACTTTTGAAATTTAATTAGTAACTTTATAATTATGAACTTAACCTTAAAATTAATATAAACTACTTGAATGCATCCGTAGATTTGACAATTTCTCTTTCTACGATATACAGTTATACAATTTGACTTTGACAGTTTTTCAGTAGATTCTCAATTAGTGTGTGTTATTTTCTTGGTTTTTTTTTAAATCTTTGCTTCTCAATCGACAAACAAGTTCCTCGATTTATCTTTGGTTGATTGGTTTATTTTGTGTGTGTTTCCATTTATACTCAGTTCAAGACTCATGCCGCCTATAAGACGCGGGTGGAGCAATTTGGGTCGAAGAACTCTAAATGCTAGAAAACCAGCTAATTTTCAGTCTAATCGGACTACACAGCAACGTGAAGAGCGAAATGAAATTGAAAGGATTCGGATATCACAAACCCGTGCAGCACGTCATTCAGCTAATGATCTTGCAGGTTTGAAACGAGCTGCTTTCAGTTACGATGTTTCAATTGACTACAGTGCCCACCAATGCGTTGCTATTGGATCTATGAACTCAGTTTGCCCACATTGTAAGGCATTGAAATACAAAAATGAAGCCGTTGGATTGTGTTGTGCAAATGGCAAAGTGAAATTAGTGCCATTGGTTCCACCACCAGAGCCATTGTACTCATTGGTTTCAGGAACAGGAACGGATTCAATACATTTCCTTACTAATATCCAAATATATAACAACTGCTTCCAAATGACTTCATTTGGGGCAACAAATGTAGTTCGGGACAACTTCATGACAACTTTCAAGGTAATATATAACAAACAGACTTATCCCCCGTATTGCTTTGTTTATTTTATTTTATAGTTTCAAACAAAAATAATGAACCTGTCTTTTTAATTCACAGATACAAGGACAAATATATCACCAAGCAGGCTCACTGTTGCCGGTGTCAGATGGCGACTACAAATTCCTGCAAATTTATTTCATTGGCAATTCAACACAAGAAATTGATCTGCGTTGTGCACATAACAGTTCAATGAAGAGGTCTATTGTGGAAGAATTACAAACTTTCTTTCATCAACACAATCAGTTGATTACATTGTTCAAAACTGCACTGGATCTCATGCCATATGATAATCACAAAATTGTAATCAAAGCTGATAAAACTCCTGTGGGCCAACATGCAAGACGTTTCAATGCACCTACAATGGATGAAGTTGCCATTGTTATAGTTGGAGAAAATTTGGAAGCCCGTGATATTGTTTTACATCGTCGGAATGATCAGTTACAGCGTGTGTATGAAACACACCGATAATATGATAAGCTACAATATCCCATCATGTTTTGGCAAGGTGAAGATGGTTATCACTTTTCAATCAAGATGATAAACTCCCTTACAGGTAATTAAAAATTTGGTTTAGCAATGGAGATTTTGTATCAGCTATTACATATATTATATGCAAGTTCAATCACTGTCATTAAAACAATAATTTATTTACAGGTGCCGAAATCAACAAAAAAGTCAGTTCAATGAACTATTATTCATACCGTCTGATGGTTCGTGAAAATGAAGACAATAACATCTTGAAATGTCGGCGATTATTTCACCAATATGCTGTTGATATGTATGTCAAAATTGAAACAGCGATTGACATATCAGGTTGAACCAGACCAAACTCCGTTCTGAAGAGTATATTCACCTTCGAGATGCGATTAATACTGATGGAAATGCTGAGAATGTCGGCTGGATGACAATTTTTCCAGCAACATACATCGGAAGTCCTCGACATATGCATGAATATGCTCAAGATGCCATGTCATATGTTCGTCATTATGGCACAGCAGATTTATTTATCACATTCACGTTTAATCCGCAGTGGATAGAAATCAAACTTGAGTTATTCCCTGGTCAATCACCCATTGATCGCCCTGACATTATGGCAAGAGTCTTCAAACAAAAGTTGAAATCTTTAATGGATTTCATTGTGAAACATAACGTGTTTGGCGAGGCGCGCTGCTGGATGTATTTTGTGGAGGGGTAGAAACGTGGATTACCTCATGCACATATTCTGATTTGGTTGGTTGAGAAGATAAGACCAAATGAAATTGATGAAGTGATATCAGCTGAAATCCCTGATGTACAAGTAGATCCAGGCTTGCATGAAGTAGTTATTAAAAACATGACTCATGGTCCCTGTGGAACACTTAATTAAAACTCACCGTGTATGGTGGATGGTTAATGTTCGAAGCGTTATCCACGGGCATTAGTAGCAGAAACAATTACCGGAAATGATGGTTATCCATTGTATCGTCGCCGATCGACTGCAGACAACGGAAGATCAACAATTATCAAAGTTAATAAACAAGACATTGAAATTGATAATCGTTGCATTGTACCATATTCACCGATCCTATCAAAGACATTTCAAGGCGCACATCAATGTTGAATCTTGCCATTTCGTGAAATCTATCAAATACATTTGTAAATATGTAACCAAAGGAAGTGAAATGGCTGTGATTGGAGTTGGTGCAGAGAATTACAATGACGAAGTTACCCAATACCAAATGGGCCGGTATGTTAGCAGTAGCAAAAACTTTTTTGATTTCTTTGATTCTAGCAACAATTTGCTCACACAATGAAATTGCACTCGCACTTGCTTCATCAGGCATTGCAGCTACATTGTTGGAAGGTGGTCGAACAGCCCATTCAGCGCTAAAACTGCCGTTGAATATGCAAAGCAACGAAACTCCGATCTGCAACATTTCGAAGAACTCTGCAATGGCAAAGGTTTTGCAGCAATGTAAATTGATAGTGTGGGATGAATGCACGATGGCACATAAAAAGTCTTTGGAGGCATTAGACCGAACCATGCAAGATCTGCGGAACAATCAAAACCGATTTGGTGGTGCGATGATTTTGTTAGCAGGAGATTTTCGTCAAACATTGCCAGTGATTCCACGGTCAACGCCAGATGATGAACTTAATGCATGTTTAAAGTCCTCCGTTTTGTGGAAACACGTAAAAATACTAAATTTAAGCAAGAATATGCGTGTCGAGTTGCAAAATCATCGATCTAGAGAAAATATTTTCAAAACAACTCATTGACATAGGTAATGGCAACTTCGCTTTATACTTTTTCACTGGCTGCGTTACCTTTCCTGATAATTTTTGTCAGTTTACTGATTCAAAAACCGAACTCATTCAAAAGGTGTTCCCAAACATTGCTAAAAATTACAGAGATCATATTTGGTTGAGTGAACGAGCTATATTGGCTCCCAAAAACATGGATGTAAATGAATTAAATTTCAAAATTCAAAATGAAATTGCCGGTGAATTGAGGACATACAAATCAGTTGATTCCTCTACTAACCAAGATGATGTCGTCAACTATCCACCCGAATTTTTGAACTCGCTGGATTTGCCAGGATTGCCGCCTCACAATCTTCAATTAAAGGTCGGATCGGTGATCATAATGTTACGAAATATCAACCAACCGCGTATTTGTAACGGCACACGGCTAACGGTGAAAAAATTACTAAACAACGTGATCGAAGCAACCATTCTAAAGGGAAAGTATAAAGGAGAAGACGTTTTGATACCACGCATACCAATGATTCCGACTGACATACCATTTGAATTTAAACGACTGCAGTTTCCAGTGTGGCTTGCTTTCGCTATGACCATAAATAAATCCCAGGGGCAGTCATTGAGTGTTTGCGGCATTAATCTTGAAAATCCATGTTTCTCGCATGGCCAATTGTATGTTGCCTATTCCCGTGTTGGAAAACCATCAGCTTTGTTTGATTACGCGCCAGGTAATCAAACAAAAAATATCGTGTACCATAAAGCATTACAATGAAAATATCATTTAACACAATATTACTAAAGTATTGCAGTGTACGAAATAGAAAACTGAATTTTGTAAGTAGCTGTTGTTTATGATTATGACATTAAAAATACATATAAAAGTATATTAACATTATGCAAATTTATTGTTTATTCCACGGTAATTATTTGATAGTAAATAAATAAAGTGATCACTCTGAAATACGTTTATATTCAATTTTTTGTTTAAATTACACATTTGTGACTGTATAGTATCACAAACTTATCTGTCCTGGTGACCATTACTGAAAACTAAAGATGTCATCACGACATGTACACTTTATAAGCGACGCCATCACCAGAACTTGACCAGAATAGATAAGTTTGTGGGACTGACACAGTCCAATAGCGTTTGACAGAACGACGTCTGTCGGGTTAGCTAGTATATATATATATATATATATTAATGCTTTCATAAACACCATCTATGCACACATTATATTTACCTATAGCCTATGCCTAACTAATTTGAGGAAAATCATCCAGATGATTTAAAATGTATATAATCACAACATTTTAATGTTAATTAAAATGTAATTGATCAATAAAATTTATCATGCAGATAATCCCATATGAACCAATATCTAAGTCTGACTAACAGTATAAATATTCTTACCTCTAATTAAAAATATAAATACATATTAAAACATAGATAATTTAATTGATAATAATAATTGCAGTTTTCACTAAATTGAAGATCATGAAACTATTTTTACTATATGTATATTAATGTATTCAGGGTATTATTATTATTATTAGCACCGCGTCTTACTAACCGTTCGGGTTATACACACTTACGCTAATGTGTAATGTTAGGGTGATTGTGAAATGAAATTGAAGACCTACAGTTTAACGTGGAATCCGAACCACGGCGGAGGCCTGGCATTCCTCACATTCACAAGTTGTGTTCAGGGTAATAAATTTTGCCAATTTAAGTTATATAAAATAATGCCTTTTTCTGCATAAATAACGACTAAACTAGTTCAAATAGCTAAGAAATTAAAACACTATAAACTGCCTAAATTACTTTATTTTTCATGAAAAAGATTATTTTTACAATGGCTGTAAAAAGTGCTTTCAAATGTTAAGTATTTATTTCAACATTCTTGATATGCAATGTGTCGAAGCCTTGGGCTATCGCTTACAGCCATTTATTGTTTATTAAATTGTATATTCTGTGTTACTGATTCTGGAAAACCCTTAATATATAAAATAAACATAAAGCTTATCTGCCCATATAATACATTATACTCATTCTCGGTTTCAAAGATTGACGTTTTCCAGTTTGTAATGGAAGAAACCATTGTTTATTATTTTAATACAGTTCACAGAGATCACAAATAAAACACGAATCTTTAAATTACTACAACATGTTTTAATAATGAAATAACTCCGGCAGTGATATAAAGATCAATATCACTAAAACATGAGGCTAATTATTTCAAGAGACAACTTGTGAATGATAGTTCAAACAGAAATCTCGCATGGACGGCAGATTACTTGGATTTCTGTGATAATACAGCTGGAGTAGCCGCTGTGTGTTGCGCGAATTGTGGAGGCGGGCTATCTACACGTTCTTGTCAACTAAGATACACTTCCCTACAAAGTTTTGATCTGGCGAGCCAACTTGGAATTTCAGTGCATATTTTTATGTCATACGGAAATAAAGTTATTTAGTAAATCGTTTCATATTTAAATCTGAATATATATTTTATCTTAAGTATACACATCTATAAATCGTATGAATAATAATATTTAATATTTATAGATAAATTAGTATTAGTAAACAATTGTTGAATTGTGTTGATTTTAAGGGAACTTTAAGTATACATATATAGAGTATGCTTCTACCTACGGTAAAATCCCAGCTTTATCAAATAGGTATAGTATTAAAGATACTAAATTTAAATTTTCAAATTTTTATTTCAAAAACTGTGGCCTAAAACTTGATTTGGAAAACGTAAAAATGGAAGTTTCTTACCCTCATAGCTCGTTAGAAAAAATACATAAAAATATATTTATGGTGTGTAACATTTCATAGAAGAAAACTCTTTTGATTGGTGAAAAAAAAAATTTCTGTACATATGACCTTAAACAGAAATTAAGTTTTTTAATAGGGGTAGGGCGCTATTGGGAATGTTTGGTGTTTGGTAGGAAGTGGACTGTATAGTTTTGTATCACATAACCACAGAATGTTTATATTATACGACACACGATGTATACGGGACGGAATCCAAAACGAGACTGGCTGCCCGACACCCGGAAATACTACCGTAATAAATAAACCGTTAAACAAAAGAATGCGCACAACAGACATCAAACTAAGTTTCTTGGTGCCAAAACAACAAATTAAACATAGTTCAAAATAAAACGAAATAAAACAAAATAAAAACAATACACACGTATACAAACCCCAAACATCCCGCTCCCCTTGAAATACTCGTATTTCAATTAGTTTGAGGGGAGGGGAGACAATTTCACCACTGCTCTGGTGAGGACACCTTGTGTAGTACGAACTTGAAAGACACGCACTACGCCATCAGGACCAGGGAATGTTTTCACCACACGTCCTAGTCGCCAACGTAAGGGAGGCAAATTTGGTTCCTTGATGAGGACTAGGGCACCTTCTTGGAAGTTGTCTTGTGGATGACTCCACTTGGTTTCGGGCTGGAGTTGATGGAGGTAGTCTTGGTGCCAACGCTTCCAGAAGGACTGGTGAATTATCTGGAGCAGGCTCCATCTCGTCAGACGATTGATTGGAGTGTCGGTGACATCAGACTCTGGTAGTATCTGTGGTGGTCCCAAGGTTAAGAAGTGATTTGGGGTTAGTGATGACAAATCGCTGGGATCTGCTGATAATGCACAAAGTGGTCGTGAATTGAGAGTGACTTCAATTTGTGTCAAGACAGTGTACAGCTCTTCATATGTTAGGATCTGAGAGCCAATTGTTTTGATGAGTAATGACTTGACTGATCGTATCCCTGCTTCCCAAAGTCCTCCAAAATGAGGAGATGCGGGGGGATTAGAGTGCCAGGTTATGTTATGGTCAGTGAGCTGCCTACAAAAAACTTCATTGTTGCCAGAATCTGTGAGAAACCTTTGAAGAGTGGAAAGCTGTCTATTAGCGCCAACAAAATTTGTTCCGCAGTCACTGAACATATCTGAACAATGTCCTCGACGTGCGACAAAACGACGAAATGCCGCAAGAAAGGTGTCAGTTGATAAGTCTGACGCCAGTTCTATGTGAATAGCCTTCGTAGAGAAGCAGACAAATAGACAAATATAGGCCAAACAGATTCTAGGTTTGCGTACTCGAGCCATTGTGATTGTGAATGGACCTCCATAGTCGACACCTGTCTTCAGAAAGGGTTTGGCTTGACAAACACGAGCAGCCGGGAGACTTCCCATGGCTGGTGTCAACAAAGTTGGACGAAACTTGAAACATTTTAAACATTTGCGTAGCCGCAATCTTATTATGTTGCGTGCATCAATGATCAAAAACTCACGTTGAAGTAAGGATTGCAAGTTGTGTGGTCCTGGATGTAGATGATCAAGGTGTAGTTGATCAATTAGAAGCTCCACGAGACGACTCCACTTCGGGAGTAGGATAGGATGTTTTTCTTCAAAGGATAGATTGTATCGTTGAAGGCGGCCGCTGACTCTTAAAACACCAGCAGAATCAAGAAAGGGATTTAGCCTTTGTACTGAGGCTGAAAAAGGTTGATCCTTGGTAATACGAGCAATATCATCAGCAAAGTCGATCTGTTGGGTTTGTTTGACCCAAAATAACAAAGCCTGGTGTAGTTCATCAACTTGCAAGGGTCCGGTGGGTGCGACGCGTCCAGGGCGAGAAGCAAACAAAACGAAAGCAATAAGCTGTTATACGTCTTATTTTTGATAAGGACGAAAACTTATCTAACAGGTCCAGATTGTTGGTGTCAGGGGCGACTGTAGTCACAGCGAGTGTTTTGCGCTCTTCAATAGGTTCAGCTAAACGAGGCAATTGTTTAGGTTGCGGCCACTTGGTTGAATCCTCCCTAAGCCACAAGGGTCCTGCCCACCAAAGTGGGTGCTCAACAAGCTGAGAGGGAAACAACCCACGAGAGGCACAATCAGCTGGGTTGTGCTCCGATGGTATATGGTGCCACCATTCAGGTGAAGTGAGATCTTGGATCTTACTCACACGATTGGCAACAAATGTTTTCCACAGGTGGGACGAAGATTGGATCCAGGCCAATGTGATCGTAGAGTCTGTCCAGGCATGGACCTTGTCAATTTCCAAGAAAGAGTATGTTTCCATTAGAAAGTCAACATGCGTGCCAAGAGTAATGCCGCACATAGTTCCACGCGAGGAATTGAAACTTGTTTTATGGGTGCTACCTTTGATTTAGCGAGTAAGAGTTGCACCTTTACTGTGCCAGATGAAATAACCTGGAGGTATACAACAGCTGCATAACCACTCTCAGAGCTATCAGAGAAGCCATGAATCTCAAAGCTATAAGCTGCATCTGCAGAAACTAAACATCTGTCAATTAAGATGCTGGAAACAAATGGAAGCTCAGCTCTGAAACTATTCCATATTTCAGCTATTACCGGAGGGGGGGAGAGTCCCAGTCAACCCCTTTAATCCATGGGAGTTGGATAAGATATTTTGCGAACAAGATGATAGGAGACAGCCAACCTAATGGGTCAAATATTCTTACAATATCCGAGAGAATAACTCGTTTGGAAAGATATTTTGAGGTCATTTGTACCTTGTATGAAAAGGTGTCTGACCCAGGGTTCCATTGTAGACCGAGAACTTTGACAGTGGAATCATCATCAAAAGAGTATGACGATGGCGGCATTTGAATATCTTCTGGGCGTAAATCTTCTAGAAGTATTGGGTGGTTACTTGTGAACTTTCGTAATTGAAAGCCGCCCGTCTTCAACAATTGTACAAGTTCTTGCTGTAGAGCCACTGCCTTTTCAGGGGTATCAGCGCCCGAACACACATCATAAACATACAGATCTGAATGTATCACCCTTGAGGCCTCTGGAAAGGTGGTCTTTTCATCATCATCAAGCTGATGTAGGGTACGAATGGCGAGATAAGGTGACGAGGATACTCCGTAAGTCACCGTCTTCAGACGATAGACTTGAATTGGATCACTGTCATTGAACCACCAAAAAATGCGCTGGTAGTCTTGATCTTCAGGATGGACTTGAATTTTACGATACACTTGTTTGATATCAGCAGTAAAAACAATTGAATGTGAACGAAAACGAAGGAGAACCTTTGTAATATCCTTTTGAAGGTTGGGTCCTGCTAGGAGTTGATCATTTAGAGAAGTTCCCAAGTATGTTTTCGCCGAAGCATCGAACACCACCCAAAGCTTAGTGGTGGTACTGTCAGGTTTTATCACACAATGATGGGGAATATAGTAAGAATAGCCAGAGTTGAAAGATGGATCTGTTACTAGCTCCATGTGACCGGTGTCTAGATAGTCCTGCATGAAGTCTGAATAACTGGCCTTTAAATGAGGTTGCCGGTGTAGTCGGCGTTCGAGGGCTTGATAACGACGAAGAGCAGTGGTGTGCGAGTCACCAAGCTCTGGTCTGGGTCCTTCAAATGGGAGTGACACACTGTTATGGCCCATAGCATCTCAAGTGTGCATTTTGACAAAGATATCTTCACAGGGCGCTTCCCTGGGAGTGATAACTGGGGTTGACGGCAGTTCTTCAAGCTTCCAAAACTGCTCCACGACATCTGTTAGGGTTGGTGTGCATGAAGACGAAGAGATGAAGAACGATGCAATGTCTAGAGATGAGATGTATAGTGACATTGAGGGTTGCTGCATCCTTCCTGATAAAACCCAGCCAAATTCAGTTTCTAGGGCACAAGGAGTTCCAGGTTACCCTTCCAGCTTCCTTCTTGTGATGATGTGGGAAAAGGTTTCTGCACCGATCAGCCTACTTATGGGTCCTGGGGTACTGCAAATAGGATATGCAAGTTTTAAATTTGAAACATGAGACCACGTTGGAGAGAATAGAGGGGTACTGGGTAGGTGACCAGTAATCCGGGGTTGAACAAAGACATCGATAGACAAGCAAGGTGTATGGGAAAGTCCATGAAGGGCTAAGGAAACCTTGTGTCGTGACAGGCCTAGCCGCGACAGACATTGGTCAGTGATAAAACTAGCTTGACTCCCAGAGTCAAGTAGCACCCTGATTACTTGATATGATTCGGATACATCCTGTGCTTCAACAAGTGCTGTGGACAGCAGGATGGTCGATGGATGGGTTACTCCTGCAAAGGAGGCCATGATATTGACTGAAGCTCCAGCCTCGTTTTGTGTTTCTTGATGTGTGGGGTGATCCTGAGGTGAACTAGATACAGGATATTCTGGAAAATGCAGCGATGAATGGTGCTTGGCATCACAAGTCCGGCAGCGATACAATGAGGGACACTGTACAGATTGATGAGACTCTCGAAGGCAGTTTAAGCACAGTCTCGCTTGCTTGATGAAGTTGAAGCGCTCTTTGGGTCCTTGAGAAGGTACTCAGAACACTTGTGCAAGGAGTGGGATGCATTACATAAATCACACTGTGAAGTTGAAGTTGAAGTTGAAACCATAACTGCAGCTGGTTGAAGTGATCTTCGACCACCAATGGCATTGAAGGATGACCTTGGAGGTGGTTTGACCTTGTACGAGGCCAGGGATTCAAAGGACCGACAATATCTTTCCAAGAAATTTACGAAGCTGTCAACAGTGGGTAGCTCCGAGTCAACAAAAGAGCCCTCCCATTGACCACGAAAAGCAATGTCTAATTTGTTGCTAAGTATATGGATTAGGATCAAGTCCCAATGAACCACAGGAATTTCCAGCGCATGAAGAGCAGCTACATTTTCCCTTAGTGTAGAGAGAAGGACACGCAGCGCAGTAGGAGACTCAGCTGACACCGATGGTATTTGAAGGATTGCATCAATGTGTTGTGCCACAATGAGACGTTTGTTGTCATATCGCCTCACTAACAAATCCCGTGCCACGGAATAGTTTCCATTGGTGAGTGGAAGTGCCTGTACCATTGATAACGATTCGCCACTGACTGTCGACTTCAAATAGGATAGCCTTTCAATGTTGATTAGGTTAGTGTTATCAGCGACAAGGGTTTTAAATAGATTGGAAAAGTTGGTGTTATCAAAGTCCCACAGTCTCTTCTCGTGTGCATCAAGGTCAAAGTCATCAATGTCTTGACTATTTAATTGTACGGTTAAATGGTCTGTCTCATAGGTCTCACGCACGACCTTCAGATCCCTACAGGTGGCTATAAATAGCTCACAACATTTGTAGTCTAGGTTCTCACTTTCTTTAGCTAACGTTTCCGCGCGTTTAATTCGGCACTCGGCGCGATAAGCTTGATTAACGCAGAGTCCAGTGATAAATTCGGCATTGTGAATTAATTATCTAACTACTACAAAAATACACGACCGACACGAAAACACAACAAAGTTTATTTACAATCTGACAAAGTAAGCAAGAAAGCGGTGGAAAATGTAACGTTCCAATATGGTGTTGGCGCGCATTCAAGGCAGGAAAGCGTTGTTTAAAGTAGGGTCGCCATTAACATATTACAAGCAAATTATTTACGCGAAAATTCACACGTAGATTGTACAAAGTACCTTCAAGCGAGAGAGAAGTGTTAAAAACTCATGACTTCACACGATAAAAGCAGATATAAGCCTATAAACAGTGTACTGGCGATCTTGACAAATAATAATTACGCGGCGACCATTCTAGCCCTATGACTGGCGAATAAACAACACTAGAAGATTCCCACTTATTATCGAAGGACATAAGTGTTCACAAAACGACACGAGAAAATAAAACTATGCGAGGAAGGTTCAAAATCCGTCACGGATGGACCAAATGTTTGGTAGGAAGTGGACTGTATAGTTTTGTATCACATAACCACAGAATGTTTTATTTTATACGACACACGATGTATACGGGACGGAATCCAAAACGAGACGGCCTGGCTGCCCGAGACCGGAAATACGACTGCGATAAATAAACCGTTAAACATAAGAAGGCGCACAACAGACACCAAACCATTGATCTCTATAGTATAACTAGATGGACATACACATGCACATTCCAAGGACAAAAGCGTGACGCTCAAGTGTATCGTCTGCTACACTGAGGGGGGGAAAGATTTAACGGTTTTTTTAAATGTTCTTATGCGAAAACATGTCTCTGATGAATAAAAGTGTTATTGTTTGAAAATAGTGAAGTATTATACCATACTTTCCTGAAGAAACATTTACATTAAAGGATATACAATCCAGTTTTACAGGTAATACTGTACAAATACGAATAAAACCTTAGATTTTTTCAATTTTATGTAGTTATCATCAATGTTGTTTACAATCTGCCACGACAACACTTATATTTAAAGTTGGTTATTAGCGTGTATATTGGTTTCAGAAACCATATTTTATTGAAAGTTCGATAAATATAATGAACAAGGTATCTTAAAAATTGATTACATTTGTTTGAATGACAAACTTTGAATAGTTGCCATGCATTCAAACTATCATTTAGGTTATAGGCTTTGTGCAAAGTATTATTGTAATAATACCTGTTTTTTTAAGTTGGCTCATATCTTTCAGAAATCATATTATGTTGACATTTCGATAACTATAATGAAACAAGTTAGCTAAAAAACTGTATTACATTTGTTTGAATGACACACTTTGTGTAGAAGTCTTACGTTCAAATGATAATTTAGGTTATTGGCTTGTAGGAAGTACAGTATCTTATAAACCCGGATTTTAGTAATAATTCCAATCTGTAAGGCTTTATTTCTTACCAGAATACTATCATATATATAATATTTTGGTAGGATGAACGGAAATTTAGAACAGAAGTAGAAATTTCCTTCTGGAAGGTCTTTTATCCTAACTAGACACAAATATAGGTAGGATTCTGGTACGAGATAAAGCCTTAAAAGTAAGCTTCCTTCAAAAATAATCGTACATATTAGGCTACATCAACTTATTTAAAGAAAAAACTAACCTGTTTTGAACTTTTATATGCTCTTCAAAGCTTTAACTAACATATTTATTTAATTTAACCACTCTCACATTGATGTATCTCATATAATCAATC